>VYXD01012649.1:683058-751470 GCA_013397195.1 Hylia prasina
ACAGGGAGAGGGAGAGGGAGAGGGAGAGGGAGAGGGAGAGGAGTAATGCTGTTATAAAAAAATTAACCTCAGACTTGCACTGACTTGACTTCTAAGAGAAAAAAATAAGTAAGATTACTTTTCCTTGCTAAAAAAAAAAAAAATCAGGTAAAGAGGAGACTGAGTTATCAGGGGATTTGAAATATAAAACAGGAAGAGCAGAAAGACAAGGGAAAATGGAGAGCTCTATCACTTTTGAGTAATTGAGCAGAGAATTATTTTTTTTACCCTGAAGAAATACTGGCCTTAATTGGTTCTCACTGACTACTTGACAAGTGGAAAAAGGAAATACATGAGGATCTGGGATGTCAAGCATTGTATGCCCTGTTCTTGTTATGTTATAGAAATAATGGCTTTTGCCTGATGTTCAAATGTGTGTGCTGTTGTCTTAGCTCTTGCAAAGGGTATTTGTATTTAAATGCTGTCTCTATTCCAAGATAAATGGTATTACATCTTCCACACTTAGGATTTGAACTCATCGGTCCCACCAAATCAGAGACTAAATGGTTCAGGTTGTAACCGTAAGACAGTACTCAAAGAGAAAACAATGCATAAGGTCATTTCAATGAAGGAAGAGAAGGAAGACATCTAATATGGTAAAAATATGCATGTAATTTAAAAAAAAAATCTGTATGATGTAACTAAAATTATTTTATCATGAAAAATTACTTGTCATTTTCTAAGGTGCTCTGCCATAATTATAAAAATGTGACTACTGTCACATGGGACACTGATGACTATAATAACAAAATTACCATTCTTATATTGTCACTACATAAAAGTTGAGATATCTAAACAGAGTCTACAGCTACAGAGCAGATTAAAAAAACCCAAAACCATCTTTTGCACTACCACGGCACGTGGCAAATTAGATTTATGAACTTCTCTTATTATATTATATTTATTTGCCTAACTTTCCAGGGAATGAGGAGAGGTAAAGGTTTGTAACTATAATCTGACATTATCTTAAAGACAGCAAAATGAAAAAAATGAGTGTGCACCTCTTGAATGCTTTTCCACCATTCTTATTACATGTTCTCTTTCTAAAGAGGAAGGTCAAGGAATACAATCTTCTAAACTGTATAGCCTTCTACTGAAAAAAATTACATACAATTTAAAACCATCAAATTTTTTGCCGTAATTTTATCCCAACCTTGCTCCTTATTCCATAATAACTACAACTTTTTAATCGAGGCATGAAACAGTTACAATAAGTATCCTGCAACCTTCTGGGCTTATTTCACATTTGCCAAGGACTTTTCAAACTCTTTCTGATCTCAGACACCCTGGGTTTATTAAAAACCATACAATTATGAATATCAGATTGTAGCTAAGTTGTCTGAACTCGGTTTCAATATGTAATAGTAATTAGTTTTGTTTCATGAATTTAACAATCTTCACCTGGCTTGTTTCACAGCATGCCTCATTCTAGGATATACCTTCTTGAAAGTAATTAAAATCTTGCACATACTCATGTTTCTTTTTCAGCCTTTCCACAGACATAGGAAAAGCGTACCATCACAGATGGTTTTTTTATGTATCCCTTGAGTCACTTATTTCCCACCAAATCCTAAAGCAAGTCAATAAACAACTGAAAACTGAACACAAAGTAAACACCCAATACTCTTGTCTCTGAGTGAATGCTCACCTGGAGTGGTATTGATTATTCATTCTGATGTTTCTGCATGAGGTATCAGTAAAAGCATTGACTCAGTGACACATCAGACATAATATCACTGGTGGACACAGAAGAATTAAGTCACATTTCTGACACTGATAAATTAAAGACATCTAAAGGATTATCCATCAGGAAACAATATGAAAGTAATGTCAGGAGAAAGTTGCAATCCTCATAATCACTTTGCCCATTTGACATTGTAGAATATATGGAAAGTTTGTATTCTGAATGCAGAAAACATGCTGTTGATGTCATTTCTTCTGTGCAACATCTTACAGGTTTCTATTCCCTCTTTTCCTTGAAATTTCCTGATGTAAGTTTTTGACATTTAAAATAATAAATCCTGTGGGTTTGCCTGTCAGGTGGGCTTATATAATTAATATCTGTTTTTCCAAAAAAGAAAGTAGGGTTTATGTGTTGTGGGGTATTTTTGTTTTGTTTTGTTTTTTTGTTTACTAACCTAAAACAATAAAATGGAAGAAAAGACTGGAGAAGCACACAGTTTTTGCCTAAAGCAATAGTTACCTTTTTTACTGTCTTCTGCTTATATTAAGTTTCTCTTCTAAAAAGCATTGATGGTCTATATTTTTCATTAGCTACTAATCTGAACACTTCAAGGAGAAAGACAACTGAAGGTCTCTGGAGATGGACACCAGACAGGCCAGACTTCACTTGCTGAAGTTTGGTAGTTTGATTTAGTTTAGCTATATTTATGTGCCTGCAATGGAATGCAGTGGGTTTATATGACTCAAAAATTACTTCACAAGTTCAAACTATTGCAGTGAAACAGAAAATTCTTTAACAATTTAATCTCATTTAATCAAAATAAAGCCTAGGACCAACTTAATGGAATAAATTTTACAGCATTTGAAGACAGTTATTTTGGATTTTGAATTTAAAGAAAAATTATGAACATACTTCTAGAAAAAAAATGTTGGTACCTCCATAATTTTTACGCAATTTATGACACCATGATAATGCATTTCACTGGAAATTAAACAGGGGATTTTAATTTCAAATATCCCAGTGACCAGGAAGAAACTTCATAAATTTTTCATTCATTCTTAAATATAAAGACACATATTACCAAGGAAACAGAAACATTGGCTGTGGCTGAGACTAACAAAACAGTATAAAAAGCATACCATACTGTTGGTCTGTACAGTTCAAGAATGATATGCCAGTGCCAGGAAAGGCTAAGTATGTGGCACTTGGATAATTAAAACTGATAAGTTGATTGTTACACCCCACTGCACTCACTGTATTAAGATAATAATTATTATTTTTTAATTAAAAGCTGACAAAATGTGTAGAGATAGTCAATTCTTCCAAGAGATAGTTTATTTTCTCCTTCACATGCTGAAATTGTATGTTACTTTTCTTCACAATTTTGACAACTGTTTTTGAAGTCTTTCCTTAGCATGTAACTTACTGGAAGAAGACTGCAGACTGTGAGGATCTGTAAGTGATATACTCATCAAACAGATAAAGATGATGATATAACAAGGAAAAATTGTTTGATTTGATTAACTTTGATTGCTACATATTGAACCAAATATAAGAAAAGGAACATGATAACCAGAAGTATGGTCTCTGAAATCATTCTGCTTAACAGAGACCATTGCATGCCCAACATTAAATGTACTTGATGTCTTCCCAAAGAAAAAGATGGACCTGTTTTGACCTAATTGCTTTTTAAAAATTTATACCTATAGCCACCATCACTTGCATATTTCTGGACTTGAAGCAGTTAGTAACAAAAAACTAGCTATTTTAAATGTTCTTGCATAAAGAACAGATTAAAATTAAGATTTATCCTAGAAAATTTATTCTGATGACTCAAAATTCACAATGTATTCCATTATTTTATTCATATATCTTATTTGACTATTTTCACAAAATTAAATGGGTAATAGGTGTGAAAAGATCCCCCCGCAGCCCCCTGGAGTTCCTTGGCTAGCTCAGATCTTAGAGGGCTTTGGGGAAATATTTTCATGGACAGGACAAAAGATTCCAAAAGAGGCTCTAAGCCCCGAGGTATTCCAAGACGTTTATTCTCGAAGGTTTCGAGGGAGAAAGAGAAAGGGCCAGGAAAGGACAGGGTCTTATGTAGACTCCTGATAAGAACTGATGGCTGGGTCTCAGCCAATAAGGTCAGGGAAGGAGGATAGGGAGGAAAGGGTCAGGCTACAGTTACACATACCAGGGGTCTCGCGGGGAAAGACCATCCCCCCCGAGAGGGAGATACAACATAGGTGTATTTGAAATGAGGTATATATACTATGGATATCCCTTGAGTTTATTTGAGAGAAATATGTTGAGAACTTTTCATGTGCAAGTTATTACACTTAAGAGTGTTTGATTTCTCTTATATCTGGACTGTCTATAGTCAAAAAAGGGGGGCAAAAAAAAGCCCTGTACATATAACATCTGTTTTTGTTTTGGGTTTTTTTGCATATTTTAATGTGTGGTATGTAACAGCCACTGCAGAGAAGAAAGATAATTTCATAGCTCCTTGAAGACAAATATAGTGCATCAGGTACCAAAAAGGCAAATACTAATGCTGCTTCCTAGCATAAAAACCTAGACCTTTACAAAGTAATATAAATATAACTTCTTCATTGAAAGATCTAATTTTTTTCCCCAAACAGAAGGAAAAAGAAAGGAAATGTCAGTATGGGACAGATCAATTATGCTAAGCTTTGGAGGAGAATACTGACTATAAAAATCAAGAATTCAAGCCTAAGAGAAGCAGTAAAAATTATGCAGTGACATAAGTAAAATAAAGGGCTATTAGCCTTACTTTTGTCCACATTGCTTGTGTGTGGGATCAGCAGAGTAATGGTCCAGACAGGTCAAAAGAGACAGACATTTTCCATGACTATCAGTAGGACTGCAGATTCCCAAGCATGCAGTGAAGTACCAGAATATAGAATCAAACTTCAAGGGTCATGCAGAGGTTTTGTTTCCAATCAGATCGCAGTGGGCTTGACCTCTTATAAGGAATAAAGAAACCCTTAAGAAATAAGAAATGGTTATCCCTCATGCTGTGTACCCCAGAGGTAGCATAGTTAAGGATCTGATTTCCATCCTTACTTTGCTCTACTGAAGGGAAACATGCAAGGGTGTCCAAGTGTTTGGGTTTAAAAAGATTCTGGAAAAAATTTGTTTGAAGGCATTTGTCCAATCTAGGACTAGAGAATTCGAAAGAAGACTCTTGTGTTCTGAGCAGCTTTTAATAAAATAATATATAACAATAACAATAATAACAGGAGGTTTATTACTATATATTATTTAGATAACTATAAATGAACTGTAATTTTAAAATTAATATCTGCTCTTTTCTCGATGAAAGACTGGTTTCATATTAATTCCAATAATTAAGTGTCTTGGGTTATAGAAGCAAAAAAATTGTATTCTATTTTCATCTGCTGAAAGCAGTTGGGAAATTTTTTTTTTTCTTTTTTTTTTCTTTATCTTTTATTACTCTAGAGGGAGGGGGCAGATGCCTTTCTGATAATGGTTCAGCTATTAAAACCGGGTGGGGTATTGTTTCTCCTCTCTTTCACCTCCCATCCTCCCTCCAGGGGGATATTTTCTGCTAATGGGCCATTAAGGCTCACCAATTACATGACACATTTACATCATCCCATTGTGAGATGCTCCACCCACTGGCTGGGGGCTCCAGGGTCCCTACCCTGGAGATAAAAACTGAGACTCAGAACCCCAGACAATCCTGCTTTCCACTGGACTCCAGAGGAAGATTGGACTCATCAGACTCATCTCAGCATCGCTGGACCCTTCTTCAACGGGATCATCTACTCCAACAGAGCCACATCCGTTTCTCCAGGAGGACTGCTTCCAAACACCCTGACCAACAGGGTGTCAGGTCGTGTCCCTGACTCTGTCAGGGTTTTCTGGGTTTCTTGTTTGTTGTTTACTTGTCTTTTTTGTACTATTACATTTGTATTTTTAACATCCCTAGTAAAAGAACTGTTATTCCTATATCTTTGCCTGAAAGCCCTTAATTGCAAAATTTTAATAATTCGGAGGGAAGGGGGGTTTACATTCTCCATTCTAAGGAAACTCCAGCTTTCCCTAGCAGACACCTGTCTTCTAAACCAAGACATTAAGGGATCTTTATGAGTATTTTTTTCAGTAAGATGTTAATGCTAGAATTAAAATTATTCAAAAATCTTAATTTTTCAAGTCACTAAACTAGTTTATTATTTTGGTTGGGAAAGTAAGTAGGGATTACTTTGAAATAAAAATATCAAAAATTGTGATTTGTAATTTTTTAGTAAAGTTTACAAGGTTTACTTTGCAAAGTTGCATTAAAATAATATATTTAAAAAAACCCCAAAAAACGAAAAACAGGCACTGAATACGATGTGGTTTCTGTCTTGATTATAGCTTCTAATTCCCTTTCACCAACTGAGAATAAAACTGTGCTAGTGCACTATCAGACACATGTCTTCTTAATGGAACAAACCATGAAAACCTTTCCAGCTGTCTTGTTTGAGTTTGAAAAACAAAGGAGAATAGTAGATGTTCCATATAACACTGAGCTGATGTATGACTTTTTAATAGCTTCCATCACATGAGCATAATGTTTACAAGATGAATTGTTGTGACAGTGCATTTCAAACTAATCCGGTTCTATGGAAAATGTAATTACACTTTTTTCTCTTTTTCCAAGTAATAATAGCTGTCATAAGAAAGGAAAGAGGAAAAAAATCAGTGTTAGAAACCACTGTATTAAGACCATATTGAAAAACCCAATAGCTCTACAGCTTATAGTATTTCATGCTTCCCAGTCAGTCAATGAGTGACTAATGAAGGGAAATCTTGATCCACAGCTCATTCAAGACAATGGAAATATTCCCATAGATTTTATTTCTGTTTGATATGAAAGCTTTTAAGTTAGATATCTATCAGATTTCTGTCTGAATAAACACTGAAATTTAAAATAAATTTGCTTTTATACTCATTGAAACTCTTGTAAAATGGAACTCTCATTTTCTGCCTTTCAAAATTAACTTTGTATTTGGTACCATCCATATTTGGGACCCCAGTGTTCTGTAAACTGCTAGATAACTTCTATCTTGTGCTGTCATTAATGAACTTGGTAACAGGGCACACAGCCCAAAAAGTGTGAATAAAAAACTGTGTATATAATCTAAACTTTAGGCAGTCATAGAGTGGATCTTTTTTTAAGAAAGAAAAGAAAATTCTCTGTACAGAGTAATTTTCATTAAATCCATACTCATTACTTATTCCATAAGCTATATCTCATCTGTTGCTATTTTGGGAGTGTTCTAGTAGATTTCTATTTCTGGCACAGACTACTGCTGAATACAGACTTTCCAAACTTTGTATGGGAAGAGAACATCAAAAGAATCTTAACTCTTGGATGTATTGCAACAACATTTAAAACTGTACAGAAAACATTTAATTATAAGGTAAAAATTGTACTACTGAATAATTCAATGCCAATAACCAAATATCTGTGAACTACACAAATTTGCTTTTGGTGCAAAACATACCTAATATATATATATATATATATATATTTCATGAAGTGAAAGGAAAAGGAAAGGGTTAAAATTACTTTACAAACATCTCACATTTTATGTCTTTCTTTGCAGTTCTTAATATATTCTTGAAAACTATTTCTAGGGAAGAGTTCAGATAACAGAAGGCTGAGCAGATGGTCTTTTCCAACTTTGTAATTCCAGAAAAAACAAGGGCCCTCATTGCTGCTGACATCTGAAGTTGATGCAGGAACATGCCTACCATGTCAGACAAAAAATGTAACAGCTAGTCAGACCCATGATCAGGCAGCTTGGCACTCACTGACAGCAGTTTGTCCATGTGTTGGAATCAGAAGAAAAAATAAACCTAAACCATATGACTGCTTAAAAATCTGTTCATTTACTTTCCTTTTTCTGTTATTACTTTTTTCTTTCATAAATGAACAAACCCACCAAAAGTATGATGTGGTTTAACAGAAAAAGAGAGAAACATATTAAAGCCTAAAATTTGACAACAAGCAATTCATATTCATAGATCTGAGTTTACAATAGAAGTGCTGTACAGAAGGTATTTCCTTAATACTCCAAGTTAAAGTTCTGTCAATTGCATACCTTAAAACACAACTGAGTGTAAAATCATACCATATTATCAAGAATGTTTTAAATAATGCCTTAATATCTAGTACCTAAGAGGCAGTACTGCATTTCTGCCTTTTAAAGATGAGGATTTTCTTTATGTTGAAATAAGGGATCCCACCATCCCAAGCAATATAGCTTGACACAATATCATATTAACACAGGTGAGACAATATTTCCTCTCTTTCTCAACAAAATAAAATAAAGGTTTTACTAGTACAATATGGCAAGTGAAATGTCACCTTATCTACAGTTCTAACTACTTTTACCATATTCTCAGAAACTGTTATGAAAGTGATAGCTTCTCTCTCACTCAAGGCACTAACAAAAATTAGATTATCATAAATTAGATTATCGGGGACAAACAGCCAAATGTAGAGGTGCTACCAGAGAGATGGCATCAGCTATTTGCATTTACATAGATTTTTAACTAAACTGTTCTGCATTCTTATCTAGGTAGATTCTTATTAACAAAAATTTACTCCTATCTCCTAAATCTAGGAAAGTGGCTTAATCATTTGACCACTGGTAATGAGAAGAGAATACTTCTTTTGCTACCCTTCAAGCAAGCAAATCTAGAAGGGTCTTAATGGGAATGCATGGCAGCTGTTCAAGGATTTGATTCAATGGATTGTAGCACTCGAGAAAAAAGATTTCCTTTCTTCCTTTCTTCCTTTNAGGAATTATACCTGAAACATCAGCTTTTTTACCTTGGAAAAGTTTATATGTGTTCGGAAGAGCAAGCCTTATCTAAGAGTCTGTCCTTCTTTTGTCAGTTTGCTAGACTTATGTTGAGGGGTGAAGTCAGAAGCTAATCCTATTCGTTTTTAATCCTATTTCTTTTTAATTGTAGTTAAAACTCTAACAAGTCTGAACATTACATTGATTTGTCTTCTCATCTTTGCACTAGGTTTAAAACTAATATACATAAACAAATGTTAATTTCTAAATGGGAACATAATTGTCCTTTCTTGTTATTGAAAACCTCAGACATGTGATGCTTAGACAATTCTCAAAAGTTCTTCAAGAAATATGTTTGAAACAGGAGCTTCATCCATATAAGCACAGAACTCAGGGAGTCTCTTTCCTCTGTGCTATCATATGAACAATCCCTGTCACAGGTTTATTGAAGGCTGGTGCTTGTCAGTATCAAATTTAAAGATTACTCTTGAATTGCAGAATCTCATTGATTTCATTCTTGAATTGCAAAAATTTCTAGAAAATTGTTTGTTTCAATTTTAAATTTATTCACCACATTTATGTATCTCTTTGAAGATAAACTAGAGGGCTTTTACTGTGACAGTGTGATTCCTCTTCCTCCAAAAAACGCACTGTATTATTAAGTAAAGCAGTTCATTAATGGTTCCACTCCTTTATCTTGTCTGAACCACAGATAAGTAAATATTTATTAATTTCCCTTGTGTAAATATTTTATATTGTTAATTCATGTAAAACATAAGTGTATTATTTTTAAAGTCTTAGCATACTAATACAGAAATACTGGTGGAGACTAAACCCTTTCATTTCCAGTTTGGTTTCTTTCCTAATTCTTATATTCTATACAAATTATATTGGTATTTTCTAATTAAAACTCAAAAATTATTATAATTTCAGGTGAGATTTTACCTTGAGTTTTAATTGAAATAATTGGCTATTTTTAAGGAAGTCCTTAACTACAAGAAGATAAGAATAATAATCACTTTTGAGAAATAAAAGTACTCTATGATTAGCTTTTGTGACATTCATGCAATGCTAGTGTTACAGCATTGCATATAATAATTTAGTATGTTTCTGTAGTACATTAAGCCAGGATTAACATTTCTAGAAGAAATATTTTCACTTTTGTGTGTAATGCCACTAGACACACGGATAAAATTTTAGCAAAGGTGGATAAATCAGCATACCCAGAAACTACATGACATACTTGTAGACTGAAGAAATCAGTGGCATATGGGAGTAAATCTGATGAAAATATTTCTAGTCATATGCTTCAGTAACCCAACTCAGTGAGCCAGATTAAAAATATCTGCTAATGGTGCAACTAACTGACATTGATTTACAAGTACGTATTTATGGCATACTGAAGGGTAGCTCAGTGCTGTGGTACAGAGGGTGAGTAGATTGGGTTAAATTTTTCTTCTATTTTTGCCTACTATGTTAAACTGAGCAAGTTATTTTGAGGACTTTTCATGATGATTTTGAAGTTGTAATGTCAAAAATAATTTTGAGTACCACATCCTGAGTTCTGATCATCTTAGTATTCTAAAACTTTTTCTTATCTTTTGCTATTAGATGTGTGTTGGAAACATGGATGATATGAAGAACAATAGAAAAAAACCCACTTCTTTTGTTTGACTCTTTACTTTTGGGGAATTATGGTTAGCTTTTTTCATTAGAAAATTAGTTTCATTAATTTGAATTCTTTTCTCAAAAAATATTTAATAAAGTTATACTACTCTATAATTCATTAATCAAATTATGCTACTCCAAAAAGGGCTGACAAATTGGTTCCCTCAGAAATCAGGGATGCTCCTTACAAGAAAGAGATGTGTGTTCACCATCTTTTCACCTTGGCAAGAAATAGATTCCAGACCTGGGTTTTTCTAAATTAATCCTGAAATGTGCCATTTAATATTCCTCAAAAACAGGACTTGACTTTGGTCATAGCTGGGAGTCAATGTTTTTCTATATTAGCTTCATCCAGATGCATCTTGTTGTCTAGACAGCTAGACAGTCTTAATGAAACAAAAGGGTAATTTAACCAGAGGGAAGGTCAGCAATTAGCTAACAGGGAGAAACAAAAGATTACAAGTTAAATAATTATAAATGCATCCTAGCATATGCTCAGCTGTAGGTATCATTCCTGTTACTTCAATAGTTTTTGCTTTCAAATTTTTAATGATTTATTAGACACTAGTGGTTAGGGTTGAACAAATATTGTTTGGAGAGTTTCCTATGTTCTGAATGTCTCACATCATAACTCATCTCTTTCTCTGTTACCTTGATTATAGGTGTTTATTAAACAAAGTTACAGTTTATAGTTCTATGAGGAGTTTTATTTCTTTGAAAGTGATCTCACATTCCAGCTTTGCAAACAACCAGTCATTAATACATGAACTGTTATGCTATTAACCACTCTTATTTTCTACTCTGAACTGTTCATTTTCTATTTCTGAGTTACTTTTCAATTTCATCTTGACATGCACATGTTGTTTAAGCTGATTAATGTTGGCACAATATCAGCTTTGCAATAAAGATTACTCTTTAACAGATAAACAAATCCTTCACCAAAAGCATTGTTTAAGCCATGTGAACTTATTCGCAGTGAACAGTAGCCTTTGCTGAGATTCCCATATTTTTCCCAAATCATCAGTATGGTCCCTGTGACTATCAAGGCATGGATCTTACCAGCAAAGTTCCTGAAGATACGTGAAAGCATATGTATCATAAATTTATGCTTCATCTGGCTTTTCCAGGTATCATTTTCAGCAGTCATCACAGCTGAGTGTCATCTGCAAACTTGCTGAATCATTGTCCAGACCCTTAACAAAGATAATTCAGGAATTTATATACATCAATGAGATCTCCCTCCTCCAATCCTTCTCTTCTCTTTGTTGAACAGTCCTAATACCGTCAGCCTTCCCTTAACCATCTCTGTGAATCTGGGTGTGACCTCACCAGTGCAGAGCAGAAGCCTTCAGAGACCAAGTTAGTGTGCTAGTGTCTTGGATTTGAAAGTGCTAACAATTAGCCAAGTCTTGTCTGCTGAAATGGTTGCTAATCAACCCAAAACTCACTCACCTCAGTCTCAACCAGCAATTCAAGCACTGCCTACAGGAAAAGTCACTTACATTTTCTTGTTACCTCCAATTTGACTTTTAAGTCTTACAGAGCACCAAGCTGGATGTCCAAGCTTTCCCAGATGTGCCTTTGGAAGACAAAAAGCACTTGTCTTCCTTTGAGAGACTGACCTCGACTCTACTTAAGATACAAAGATTGTTCTGAGCACTGATGCCAATGGATTCAGCACTATGGCAACAGCAGCCAAAATTTCTGTAATAGGGTAGTGATTTGAACTGAATCCAGACCATTGTCTGTTCATTTGAGTTTATGAATCTTCCATTTCTGGCTCCATGGAAACCCACAGTGAATACCTGACATAGAGGGCTGGCTGTATGTCAACTCTTTAAATCAGGAGTTTGGAATATTTTAAGACTGGTAACATGAGTAAAATATGAGTAAAAGCCACTTGAGATGAATGAAGAAGAGTAGAAAGCAATTGAAAATTTGGCTTTTGGCAATTGCAAAGCAATTGGCTTTTTGGGCCAACAATTTAATTTGTATATAGGAAAAAACAGAAAAATACATATCTTTATACTTGCTGATACATGATCTATTATTGATTAATTTAAATATAACTGGACTGAGACTATATTTTGTGTAACCACTAAGTGAAATTTGACATATAATCTTTGATGCCATTTTTCCTGTCATATTTTAGAATGAGAGTGTTTTAAAGTATCATCCAAAAAACCCTAACTACAGGGATGCTGCTATTCTTGTAAAATCACATACGCAAAAAACTGGGATGAAACATGAAAATGAAACGGGATTGTCTGAGGCAGTCAGACATTGGATATCATGCAGCTTTTGACCTGTAATTATGCATTATTTCACTTATTCAATTTCCTGCAAAGTTTCTGATGGTAATGGAAAATTATGTCAATTGTATAGGTATTATTTTCTCTCCTTTGAAATATAGGGGAGGACAGTTTCTTTTAGAATGCTCTAGAGATCCCTAAAAAATTAGAAAAAGGGTGGTATTTATTAAATTCCAGAACACTTCATCTCTAATGACACTCATCATTTTCTGAAAAAATGAAGAATTTACTGAGTTTCTGCTCTGCAATAACTGTGTAAGAGATATGACAAGAAAATGTATTAGCTATTATCAATTAAAATTTTGACAAAAACCTGTCTTCTTCAACATTATAACTATGACAACTTCTCAGAGTAGGAAACAGCAAAAAGATTTTTTTCTCTTTTACAATTTTTCCAGTTTCATAAACAGTTAGGATTCCTGAATTTCAGTGTTTCAATCATTTTCTGATAGAATTTTTTCTTCACAAATAATTTAGTGATATTGCTAGAAGCGTGTATAATTGAGAATGTTCCCTGCACGTTATTGGAAAGCTAAAAACTGCAAGCATTTAATGATAAGGCCTCTATTGTTTTTGCCTTTTCCCCCCCATTTTTCTAAACAAATTACCCAGTAAGACATTTTCCTTTTTTTTCTTCCTTACACATCTGTTTTTAGTCTCCATAATGAATTAATAAGGAAAATATGTGCATAGGCTGAACAAGTATTTCTCCTGAAAAAATCATGCAACAATCCAGAAAAATCAAAAAACTTTAAAATAGTAATATTTAATAAATCACTTTTTTAAACACATATAGACAATATTTATCTAGAACAAATCTGAGAAACAAGTACATTGGGAAAAAGATGTGATAAATATGTTCAAAATCACCATTTTTTCTCTGTATTAATTATGTCAGAGATTGACTTCCATTGAATTTAAATATAGTACACAAAATATTCAAAATTTTTGTTTGTTTTTATCTCTAATTTTCATGAAGTCAAGAAAAAACCTCAAACAGGCATCGTCCCTTTCATCAACAGTTCTTTTTTGTTTAGTCTTCATGTGATGTGTCACTATTGCTGCACTTTTCAGCTCTTCTCCCAGCTGAAAGCAATGCACTGACTGAAAATCCAGTTATGACCAGAAAAATTATTCTATTGCCAAACTACATTATGGGTATTCCCTTCATAAGTGTTTGGTGCATAGTGAGAACCACCATACACTAAACATTTTTCACTGCAAGATGTCACTTAAACTACTCCAAAACAGAAATTAAATTATGGAATGCTGCATCCAGCTCTTGGGCCCCCAATGCAAGCAAGGCATTGAGCTGTTGAAATGAGTCCAGAAGAGGGCCACAAATTTGATCACAGGTTGGAAGTGCCTCCACTATGGAGAAAATCATTCAAGTTGAAGAGGACAAACCACCCTCTAGTACCTAAAAAGGACTTAAAATAAGGCTGCAGAAGGACTTTTTACAAGTGTATGTAGAGAAACAACGAGGGGGAATGGCCCTCAACTTAAAGAGGGTAGTTTAAATTAGATAAAACGAAGAAATTCATTACGGTGACAGTGGAGAAGCACTGGAACAGGTTGTCCAGAGAACTGGTGGATGCCCCAACCCCGGAGGTGTTCAAGATGAGGCTGGATGGGGCTTTGTGTAACTTGGTCTAGTGTAAGTCTGAATGATCTTTAAAGTGTCTTCCAACCCAAACCCTTCTCTGAGTTGGTGAGTCTGTGATAATCAATTTGTTCATGAAAAAACACAGTACATTCTTCATTATAACACTGTTTAGGTCTTACCATGGAAAACTCAAAAGATTATGTTTTATATTCTTATCTAATGATAAAGAAAATGAGCAAATTAAAATTATCAGTCATATATCTAAACAAAAGAGAATCTAATAAGTACATAAAGTCTATGATTTCCATTCATCCTCAGAAACCAGGCAATTCAGCTACAGCACAGTTCAACATTTCCAGAAAGTCTGATCACCTTCAAAAGTTAAAACTTGGCAAAACACAACTTTCACTTGCAAAAGATTGTACTTAAAAAGATTGTACTTAAAATTTCAATGGCCTTAATGAAAACTTAAGAACAGGAGTGATAAAAATTTTTTTGAAGATGATTTGTCATTTGATCTAGACTTTGCCTTAATGGTTTTGTTGTGATTTGCAGTTTTTGCTTTGTAAAAATAGAGACTGTTACAGCCAATGCATGTTAATTGTCTGCAGCATTACAAAAATCATCTCACAATATAAAAATATAAGAAAAGAGGTGTTGTAAATTACAAAATGCAGAGGAAGAAGAAAAATTCATAATTTATTTTAAATTTTATTTCTTATTTAAGGCTAAGTTCCATCTGCCAGATATTACAAATCCAGTATCTTCTTTGAGATTCTACAGATCTGTGTTTCTGAGGTGAAGAGTTATTTTTTCTAGTGACAGAGACACCCTCCATTAGACCTCGTTGCTCATGGCCTTTCCCAACTTGGCCATGAACACTGCCGGTGTTGGGGCATCCACAACCTCCCTGGGCAACCTGTTTGAATATTTCAACACCCTCACAGTAAAGAATTTCTTATTCTTACTTGAAAAAATGTCCCCTTTTTCAATTTATACCCATTACTCCTAGTACTGTCACTACAGACACTCCCTTCCTTATCTCAATCCGTAAGACTTTTGTTGCATTTTTCCCCTTATACTCGTTATGAAGAGGGAGTTTCAAAGGTGCTTGGTGGGCATGTGGCAGCCAAGTTCAATCCACTGTAGATAGTTCATCACCTAATAAAAAACTTCAAGTGTCAAAGCAGCTCAGTCCCCAATATTTAGACATTGAAGGACCTTGTATTATTTTGATATAAGAAATGGAAAAAAAAATCTATCTTTTGAGATTGGCTTGATTAACATTCAAATCCATTTCAATATACCCTAATGCTTTAAAGTTTTCAATATTTTCCTTTCTGAAGGGTTTTGTCTGTTAGACAATTATAAAACAAACAAAAAAGGGCTGCAGTATTAGAGACTGTAATCGCATATTCAGCTAAAAATTAGATCATCTCTCAAGAAACAAGAAATTAATGTGCATCTATTAATTAATTAGTGTCATCTATTGTTTAGTACTGTATAGTGTTTACAATAGGAAAGATTTTCTTCTTATATTGATAAAACAAAAATAACTGTGAAACAGTAAATTTAACTACAAAAGAGTTCTTGTCAAGAATACACTTCTTACATTAGCCAAAAATATGTGTTGGTCTACTTTTCCACTGTTATTAAAAAAAACCCAAAACCCTGAAATTTTTTGTGGTCTCGAGCTTGAACACTCAAGTTAAGAGTACCTGATAAAAGCTGACTTGAAATATGATGGTAATTTTCCTATAAATTTTTGCATATAAATAGGATTGAATTGTATAAAACTTAAAAATTTTCCCCTACTTATCACTCCTTAAAAAATTTATTTATTTATTTTAAACAACACACTACTGAGTTTTAGGATTTCTTTGCCCATGTACCTAGCCTAGAATATTGAAAAATATTCACTCTTTAAACAGGCTGGTAGCTCTCCCTCTGTTTCCCTGAAGGAATTATTTTACATAATTCATTGAAGGCTAAACTTTGTCAGAAGTTTGCTAATTTTTTCTACATGGATAATAACAAAATAGTACCTGGTTTATTCTCTGAAAAGGCATTAAATTAAAAAAAAAAAAAAAAAGAACAACCCATGATGTCAGTTCAAGCTCCTCATTTCAACATGACCTTCGCGTCCATCACTGGTTTCTTTTGGTAACTAATTGTAATAAGAAGGAATGCCACCACCTATGTCTTAATATGGAAAAGGTTGATAGGTTTGTCGGAGTTTTTTTGTTTATAACTATGCTGTTTTAATTTCATGGCACATAGCCAGCTCTTTTATCTCAGTGGAAGGCCTGATTCACAATTAATAAAATTAGAAAAAAAATTCTTAATTCCCACTAGAAATGAATATGTATGATTGAAATGTTCTCTTGATTTCAGTCATTTAACCATTTTGTTCACATGAAACACTGACATCTCAGTTTGTGTCAGAAAGGCTGTTTCAAAATAAGGTTATTTAGAACATTTCCAGAGATTTTTTTTTTTTTTTAATTTTGGTTTGGTTGAATTGTTTTTAATTTTTTTTTTCTGTGATCACAGATTCCTTCTCAGGTTAAAAATTTTACAATATTCAATAAAAAAGAAAAAATATTCTTTCAATACTAAATTATATTCAGACAACACATATTTTGGTTATAAATCATCTTACTACTTTCAAAATTTATATAGTTCAAAGTACTTAAACAGAAGAAAAGTACTTGGACATGTTTTCTTTAGATACCATGATATTTAGATAATTAAAATAACATTGATAGGGACCTTTGCCTTGAACTATACAAAAGATACGTTAGGAAAAAAAATTACAAAATCTATTTTCAGTAACTGTAGCTAGATACATACTGCCTCTTCAGTCTTATATTTCTCTAGATATTTATTATGTATCCTATATATGTAATAAATTCATGTGATCAAAACAGTAATATTGATTTTATTCAAAATACTAAAAACATTAATCTTAGAGCAAATATTGAAGGCTTATCAAGGAAAAAGAAACTGCTTCTGAAAAACAACAAGCATCTAGAAATTTGGAACTGAAATTAGATCTAGTATTTTCATTAATAACAGCTGACATGAAAAAAAATTTTGCACTAAATTAATTGAAAGAACAATGTGATATTAATGGAAAGGAATTATGGAGAAGTCATGATAATATAATTGAAAAACACAGAAGTTTCCTGAAGAGCAGGGAAAAAAGAATGTTTTCATTCCTCCTATTAAAAAATATAAAATATAAAAAAATAAAGACTATTTAAGTAACAGACTTCTAGTTATTTTTTTAAGTAGTGATCTTAAAGTGTCAAATTAATTAAATGTGGTTACAGCATTTTCATAACTAGAGATCATTAAAATGAATTTTGATTAATAAGAGTGATGCAAGAAAGAATTAGGTATTTGTTTCCAAATGTACTTTCTGGTGTTCTAACATAAAAATTACTTGTATTTCTG
Organism: Hylia prasina; assembly: GCA_013397195.1. NCBI lineage: Eukaryota > Metazoa > Chordata > Aves > Passeriformes > Sylviidae > Hylia > Hylia prasina. Next base: position 700,672 of record VYXD01012649.1, read on the forward strand.
TTTCAAACTATGTTCTAAGGACAAAACACTCCATCACTGAAGGCAAAAACTATATCTAATACAATGTAAGAATCCATTTACTCCTCACAGCTTCCCTCCTGTAACAAATTCAAGGACAAGTTCAGACTGGTACCACAAATAATAGTGCTATTCTAATAAATTATAAATGCCTGGAATATATGCACAATGTTTTGGAGAAGCATGTAGGCAAGAAAAAAAATGAGCAGGTTGTGGCAGTAATTGGATTCAGTTTGCCTTAGTATATGCCCCTAGACTTTTCAAAGAAAAGAAATGTGATATCATATCAAGACTAAGGATCTAAAAGATAACTCTCTCTTCAAAGATGCTGTGGAGCATATACACTCATATATAGACAATGATGGCACTGAGGAAGAGAAAAATTAAATTATATGAAACGAGAATGATAAGTTTAAAAACACCATACCAGTAAATCCTATGAGAATGGATTTTGTGAGATTAAAGTCAGCTGAGATAGCAAGGCCTGGCTTGCTTACTTGAACTGGTCCTCATGTGACAAAGAAAGGACAAGTCAATACTCTGAACTAAATGGATTCCAAAGGTTACTGCATGTCCAGTGATTAATTTTGGAATCAGGAGATCTGTACCTTCTTCCCTTTTCTCCTTACAAAAAACAAATATATTACATGGTCTCACAGCTGATTGCTTTTGGATTTGATGTAAGGTGGCACTGCCACAAAAGCTTTGAAGAGCATTTTGGAGCAATGAGTTGTCACAGAATTGCAATGTCAGGTATATGTCTTCTGTTACAGTGACCCAGATTAACCCATGGGGGTTTTGGATTAACTGGAGTTTATTTGAGAAATACCAATATTAGAGCTTTTACCCTAATTGATTGTTTCACATACTCACCTAGCTTGCTAAAAAGGAACTCAAAATCACAAAGAGGTGCTTTTAGAAGAGCTGGGTGCTGCTGAATAGGATCTAAATTATTCAGTCCCTGACTCAGAAGTAATATTACACTGTATTTTTCAAATACAGCTCAAATCAATGAAAAAGCCATTTTAAATCTAGACTCAATTGCACAGTTCAGCTCCAGGTTGTAGGTATCTAAATACAGGAGCATATAGGTGAGAGTTTAATGACAGCAAGTTGCTCAAATTCACCTTGATAATTTCATTTCTGTCAGTGGAAATCTAGTTCTGTGAAATTACTTAAACACAGGCAGATACCTCAGAATATCTGAGAAAAGAACACCAGGCTATGAAAATAACACAGAATATATGAGATGACCCACTGTCATCTTTTGCAGTAGCTCAAGACTAGAAGGAATATCTTACAGAAACTGAAATTACATTAGATATATATCTATTTGCAAATAAATACCACTCTAAGAGATGTTCAGGTGTCTTCATCTAATATCTTGTGCTTTTTGAGATGCCTTGGGCTAGCAAAAAACATGGTACTGGAAACAAAAATATTTCCAGAATAACAGCTGGAGTTTTTACATACTTGAAAGTGTTAAGATCATTTTTACTCATACCTGAGTACACAGGAGTCTTGCCCTGTCATTGTAGGACACGAAAGAAAGATTAGAGACCCCAAATATTTCAGAAGGCAAAGAGCATAGAAAGGGCTTTATTGGCTAATTCTTACTACCTTTTATAAGGTGTTCTGATACAGACTTAACATGATTAGTGAACAGGAATGACACCTCTCTAATCCCATTGGTTAAACTAGAGAAACAGCAAAACACCACCTGGGAAAATATTGTTTTGAGAAAGGGTAATTGTTTCCCACAATTGTTTTGAGAAGAAGCCTTCCTAAGAAATTCTCCCTTGGGAAAAAGTTAACAGCTGCTAGGCAGGCTAAAGTCTCTCAGACCCAGAAATACCAGGCCCACATTGCCAAAGTCTAATTCACAGATTCAAGTATCTTTTATCTCTTAACACATTCAAACATGCATCTTTCACTAATGTGTAAGTTATTTTCAGTGATAGTTTAGCACATATATGTTGAACCAGTGCAAAATTATTTAAGCTTGTTTGGCCTATAAATTAGCGTAGAAATTAAATTACTGTGATGGTTTTGGCTGGAAAAGAAATAGTTTTCTTCATAGTAGCTGCTCTAGGGCTGTGTTTTGGACTTGTGCTGAAAACAGTTTATAATGGAGAGGCACTGATTACTGCTGAGCAGTGCTTCTACAGAGCCAAAAAAAAAAGATCTTTTTCTCCTCTCACAGCACCTCACCAGTGAGCAGGAGATGCTCAGCAGAAGTCAGGAGGGTACACAGCCAGGACAGCTGACCCCAACTGACCAAAGGGGTATCCCATCCTGCATGGTGTTATGCTGTCTATAAAAGAGAGTGAAGAAGAAAGGGGGAATGTTCAGAATGATGGCATTTTTCTCGCCAAGTAACCATTATAAAACATGGAGCCCTGCTCTCCTAGGGATGCCTGAACACTTGCCTGCCCATGGGAAGTATAGAATGAATTCTTTGTTTTGCTTTGCTTTTACGTGCAGCTTTTGTTTTACTGATTAAACTGTCTTTAGCTCATCCCATGGGTTTTCTCACTTTTGCCTTTCCAATTTTCTTTCCCATCCCACCTGGGCAGTAAGAGAGCAGCTCTATGGTGCTTAGTTCCACCACAACCCATAAAGGCTCAATTTTTTAATCTGGTTTCACATTCTATGATGTAATTTTGGATCTGTTTAGGGCCAGATGTTCTTAACAGTGTAGCCAGTGTAGCTATTTACAAAAATAAGATCCTACTTAATAAAATACTAATAAAATCCAATCCAAGGTTTCGGTGAATAGCCAACAGCAGAAATCAGGAAATGTGGTAAAAAAGTTTCACTGTAACTCCATACATTTTCAATTTACCAATTTCAGGTTTTTATTACATCAACATAATGCAAACAAACTTGAAAATTATTATTGCCTGTGTTGTAAATATAGTGGTCTCTTTTTGTCTCCTATAAAATCAGAAAATAATTACATTATTACTATCAAAGGCTAAAGTATTCTTTCTGAGTTAAAGTATGAAAATTCTGTGAGACAGCAGAAAAATCACACTTTTATTATTTCATGGTTATAGTCTGAAATTTTTGGTGTCTGTGATAACATATTTTTGGAGATCACAATGACATTTTGTAGCTAAACTGTTTAACTCCAGCTCATCAATAACATCAGACAGCCTTATCTAAGGATAGGGCTTAAATATTTTCATAAATAGGAATTATGTGAGATTTTGGTGGAAATTTCCATGACAGTTCTGAACGAATTAGTAATGAACATTATTACACAGTGAATATCAAATGTATTGATAATGATGAGACAATTAAAATGAAATAGAGAAAAAATAAAAAATATTTTGGCATTATGAATTCACGTGTTGTCATTTTTAATGGCATGATCTTAGTTTATTAGGTGTTTGCACGAGTACAATATGCCCACTTCTGATGGAGCTGTAGTATGAGTATCAACAATGTCCTTACTGTCAATGTCCTGTTTTGTTTATAGCATACAAAGGACACTAAATATTCTCAAAAATGGTTATTTCAATATATCAGCTGGTTTCTTGGTAAGTAAAATAGAATGTTGTTTGTCTTTAGCCACAAATCCAAACCAAATGAAATGAAATAAAACAAAATGGAAAAAAGGAATTACCATTTGCACTCAAATAACACTATTGTTTCCTGGCCTCTGCTATCTGAGGGATCATGCTCCGGCTGTTCACATCATGGAACAGTAAAACGAATTTGAGTGTGATAAGTTACTGAAGAAATTAACATGATTTGTTGCTTTGAATATCAAAATGAAACCAGCTGCATACAGAAGGAATACAATTACCGAGTTCTAATCAGCCCAAAAGTATTATCACCTGAATATGCTAATGATAGGAAAAAACTAGTTAACACTGGGAAGAAAAAAAAAAATAAAGTAGCCTTATGGTAGATTTAAAAAGAATTCACCTTGGTAAAATTACTTTCATCTTCCTTTGAGGATGATAGACAATTCTGAATAAAGTCCTCATGCGCCTCAAAGTTTCATGCACCCCAGTGCAGCCAGAATAAAAAGTAGAATGAAAAGGTCAGTGACTGAGGCAAGATGCTTATTACTCATGGACACACCTGCACATATGAAGAACAAGAATTATTGAGCAGAACATGGCAACATTTGGAATATTAGCATTAGATTGTGTGAAAAAATGCTAAAGCGTAAAACACTAAACCTTGTTTAGTGTAGTGTTAATGCAACATTCAGCTAAAAGCATAAATTCCTGCATTGCCAGGTGGGTAGTCTAAATAAAAACCAAGATAGGAAAACTAATGTTCCATGAAAAAATGATGTACAGAGAGAAAGAACATGTATAACTAAATGCTATACTACTTTTTGTTTCTCCCTGAGTTACAGAAAAGTGTCTGGCAAATCTTTTTATCATGATCTTTCTGATAATCCCAAATAGAACTTTTCTAAATAACTGGAAAATACAATATTGTTGCCTCACCTTCTTTCAAGATCAGAGAGAGAAAAGAACTATTTACATAAGTTATGTTTAGCTTCCCTCTCTCTTCCCAGGGGAGATCTATTCTTTGTCAAGATTTTATATATTTATTATTTATTTTGCAGTAACTACTATCTGAATAAATACCATTTGTACCACAGATACAAAATGTTGTTGTTAATTTACTCTTTATTAGTTTCAGTGTATAGTTTTCAAATATTTATGCAGTTTCATGAATACGTAGGAATTAAAAACTCTATTGGCTCATGACTTGGCTGTCAGCTGAAGCTTACAGAACCCATAAATACCTATATTTACTATTGACAGGTGTTTTGATGAATGTCTTTCTAAAACAGAAGTTTGAATCAATTAGATGAAGACATATTTTAATATTGTGATAGATGTCAAGGCTCATGCTAGAAATAATCTGCTTCTATTCAGAGGCATTTATTGCTTTTTGTCATGACTGTGTCTATCTGCAACAGAAGTTGTAAAAGTAAGTTATTTTTCTCCTTGGAAGTGAAGTTTATTTAAGCTTTTCTTCTACATGATGTGCTTGTGGCAAAATACATATCTTTCTTAGCTGTGGTAAACAATTGCCCTAGCAGATACCTAGATTATTTAGATGAAGAACATTTTAGAAACAATTCAAAGGAATTCAGTCTCCAATAGGACACAATGCAAGCTACATTAATTTTCAGGAAGGTGTAAGATAGGATGAGGATAGGAAAGGATCGTTTTGCCACCTGTGTTGTGGTAGCGTGCTTTAGTTTATTATTTGTATTGTGAAATGGTTTCTTCCATGTAACCCGTTCATCTCCCTCAGATGGTTCCCCCCATGATTCTCCCCTTATGTCAATCCTGTTTACCCTACCCCCGGCCCTGTCAATCCAGCCAGGCCTCTCCCCACCTTCCAGAAGGTTCTGGGGAGAGCATCAAGGGATTGGCCAGGGCTGGAGAACCTCCCCTTATCCTCCCCTAAGATTGGTTGTTACCTTGATTGAGTTATGTGTAACCCCTCCCAAATCTCTCCCTATTGGTTGTTTGTTATCCCCTCCCTTGGAACCCACCTCCCTTTATAAGGGGCTGCACAGGATAGAGCTCTGCCCTACCTGGGCAGAAACAGCAGAATAAACATCTGCGTGGTTCACCCAAGCCGGAGTCCCCCTTTGTTCTCTACGCCGAGGCTGATTCTCCTGGATCCAGAGAGGTGGGACCCACTGCCCAGCAGTGTGTCATTGCCTGCCTGCTGCGTCTGTGGCTGCAGGGACACAGAGCTGGGCCTTGGGGCGAGCCCTGCACCGCCGCACTGTGTACAGTGAGGTCCACATCATGAACACTGATGACAATGAACATGCTTTTCTGTACAACTGTTAGCTTCTATAAAGCACATAGAAAATATTAAAAAAATACATAAATATCTAATTTGAGTAAAGCAAAAAAATTGTATGGTTAGGAACTTTAATGAATCAGGACCAGAATCCCGAGTGACTTAGGAGACTTAACATTTCCACATACCACAGAAAAGCTGAGATTGCAAACAGGCAGGTTTTGTCTTATATTCATAAAATCATAGAATGGTTTGGGTTGGAAGGGACCTTAAACATCATCTCATGCAAACTCTGCTGCCAGGGGAAGGGATACCTTTTACTAGACCAAGTTGCTGAGAGCTTCATCCAGCCCTGGCCTTGAACTCCTCCAGGGATGGAACATAGAGAACTTCTCAGGCACCCTGTTCCAGTGCCTCACCATTTACACAGGAAATATTTTTTTTCCTAAATCTAATCTGAAGCTATTCTCTTTTAGTTTGAATCCATTCCCATATATCTTCGTATCCATCTAAAAGGAAATAGAATTTATTTTCTATTCATTTGCTTATAACATTATGATTGAAGTTCTAACAATTAAAAAAAGCCAGTCTAATTTGTGGCTTTGGAATTCTGCTATCTCTGGGTGCTGACATTTTGAAGGAGATGGGGAAAAGCGTTGTAGGACTGAGCATTTATTTGTTTTGCGATAATCTTAAAAGCTTCAGTTTATTTATCAACACAGTGAATCCACAGAGAGACTAAATCTGACAGACAAGATGCAGCAACAATTTGTCCTGTTTTACTTTACCCATGTTTACATGGTAATTTGCAAACAGAAACAAGAGAGCTCATGCAGTGTTACAGACCAGCCTGTCACTAGCCAGGTGCTTGTCAGCTCCAACTGGAAAGCCTTGAAGGCAAGTTAGCCCAGTGCCATGGCTGAGCTTCTGCCTCTACACACAGCTTGTTATTCTGTGCTTCACACTGCTCTTTTTGTGACTAAACAGCTGTTTGAATTAAAAATAACTTTGGAAAAAAGCTGAATCCTGAGGAGTAGACAAAAGGCTCCAGGTAATGGGTTACCTGGATCCTGGGTTAATCACTAATGTTAGAGCAGCTGGAAAAATGGGGGTAGCTCTCTGGGGTCTGCAAGCAAAAGTAGCTCACTTTGACAAAGATGAATGGAAGCAAATCTGTTACTGCATGGCTCAGCCTAACACAAGCAGATGCTTTATATTTAATAGATTTATAATTTAAAAGTTGTATCACTTTTTAAATTCTAAATTTAATCAGCTAACTTCAGGCATTTTACATGTTTATATCCTGAGGTCCTTTATTTCAATTTGACCTCAACACTGCAGATATATTATTTCAGCAGGAGCAGCCAGAATATTAAGCTCATTATGGAATCAGTCAGGATCTAATTAATATATATGTGCTTATAATAACCACATTACACTAAATAACTATTAATTCTTTAACCTGCTTAAGTCATGCTTCTTAAGATTACCCCCAAATATTTTTAAAACTTACAGTTACTTAAGAAAATCTTTAACACCTTAAATCTGTCACTTTTCTCATTTTCTGATGTCAGCTAGTTTAGTAATAGTTCCAAATTCCAAAGCTACAACTTGTCTCACTAAATTTATTTCAAAGATAAAACTTGGAATAAATGTCAGGGAAGTACACTATAATATTGTGATAAATGTAAAGTTCTTTATGTTAAAAATTGATCTGTATCTTCTATTTTAATTATATAATAGGGTCACAGAATGACTTGGATGAAAGGGACCTCTGGAGATCTCTGGCTTGAATGCAGACGCCCTACAAACTAGTACAGTTTATCAACCAAGTAATTTCTTCATGGAGAAAAGACAGAACCTTTAAGAAACACTGGGAGTGTTACAGAAACTTTTTGCTCTGTTTTAAAGTGATTTTATATCTTGATTTCATCTTTTTGTTTCCTAAGAAGAAAAAAATATGTTAGAGTTAAATTACTCAAATTCTGTTTTCAGACTTGAAAATTTAGATAGACTAAATCATAACTGTTTTTTTAAATTTCTTCTCTCACTCTGGTGTATTTTTTTAAAAATGCAATTATTTTTATGTACCAATTTTCAGTACATTCTTTTGATAGTGATGACAACCTTTGAGCTCAGTTCCTAAAAAGCAGAGATTCAACTAAGCTATAAACCACTGAATGAGCAAACTGATTTTGGAAGTGGAGTGAGTTAACCACAGCCAGCAGTTGAGCAGCCACGTGAATTCTTGCTCATTCTCTGCACCATCAGGGTGGTGGAGAGAATAGAAAGAGCAAAAACAGAAAAGCTTATGGATCAAGATAAATACAAATTACTAAGTGGAGGAAAGAGGAAAAAACTCACAAAACCCAAACAAGTAATGCAAAAAAAACCCAAAAAAACCCCCAAAAAACAAAACCCACCTAAGAATCACTCAGCACCTCCCACAAGCAAAGTGATGACTAGACAGCCTCTAAGTAATTTCCCCTTTGGAAGACAAGGAACTTCCTTTATATACAGTTTTTATTGCTAAATATCACACCTTGTGATGTGGACTGTTGCTTTGTCCCATTTGTGTCAACTGGCTCATCTGTGTCCAGCTTCTTGATTGTTGTGTTGTGGTTTAAAACCAGCTGAAAATCAAAGTCCAAGAAGCCCCTTCCCTTCTCCCCCACCTCTTTTAGTGAGAAAGGGGCATGGTAGAGAGTAACACCCTGTACATACCCACATGCCTCCAGGCTCCTCTCCCCTCATGGTAATTGTGAGAAAATCATCTCTGTCCTGGCTGAAAGGAAAACAGACCCTCAGTCTGCTGTCTCAGGAAACAGAGTTGCAGGGACGAAAAGTGAAAAATTTGGCACTACAAGAGTTTTTTATCAATGACCAAAACATTGATGTCTTAGCAACATTCCAAAGGTCCAAAACACAGCACCATATGGTCTGCTGTAAAGAAAGTTAACTCCTTCCTGGTCAGAACCAGTAGAAAAAATAATTTAAAAATTATGCTTTACTTCTGAAAAATACCAGTAAAGTTTTAACATCTCAAATACCACATCTTTATGTTCTTGAAAATAATCTCAGATAGCTTGCACAGAAGTAAGACTGGGAAGAAGGAGGCAGTTGGATGGAGGTCCAAAGAAACCAAATGGCATGGTACAGTTGTTCTCCATTTTATTCAGTCTATTTTATCCATTTGAATATGAGAAAAAAATGAACTGTGTTACCTGTAAGCAATTTACAAGTTTTGCATATAAAGACTTGCTAATAAATAGTTCTAGGTTTTTCTAATTGTTATATTTACATATTCTTTAGTCATATCTCCCAGCAGATCTTTTCATTCTTTCTTATCAACTACAGTTTATAATTTAGAGTGTACATTACTTCAGTTTACTATTATAACAAGCCTGAAGATGTAAAAAAATTGGGAGGAAGAAGATTTTTCTATAGCTACTGTAAAATCAGATAGCTCCATGGATTTTACAGCAGCTATACTACTTATGCTCTCTCCACGAATAAGCATTTACTATTATTACAGCTCTCTAAGAGAAGATTTTAGAGTACAAAGTAGCTTGTTCAGATTTTCTTCCTAGTCAGTATAGATTGGTGCTTCCAAAGAGTAAGTAATCTAATTGTATGGAAAGTTAAATCTTCTATAACTTCCTGTGTCAAATCAGCTTGATAACATCTTATAATTTAAAATTTATGCTTTAGATGGCTGAAGCTGGATTGGGTAAAGTCCACTGGCTATCTGTATGTGTAACACAATAAGTGAATTTTATTCCCTCTTGGACCACATTTTCTGTACTAATACTACTATTTTTCAGAGACTTTTGGAAGAAAATAAACCCCAGGATTTAGGGTTACTGTTTGTCAAGAATTTATTTTCTGATCCTTTCCTGATTTTTTTTCATCTCTGGCACTTTGAGATTGGTTTCGGCCAGTCTTATGGAGTGTTAGGAAACAAACATTATCAGCAGCGGAGTACATACAGAACAGAACAGAACAGAATGACTTCATAGTACTATTTAAGAAAAATGTTCCTCTGAAAATATGTATAAAAAATAAAACAAAAAATAAAACAAAAAACATAAGAAGGGAAGTACATGGAAATTTGAAACTGTCACATTTATGTATACAATGAATCCTGTAGGCTTAATAAAACTTCACCTATCAAATTTATAATAGCTGTAAATGCCAATAAAATGTGTCTTGGTAGGCCTAAAAATGTACTTCAAAATGCACATCACATTTTTCAGAGGTTCAGGACAAGTACAATTCCCTTTTATAAGAACAGGATCTTTACATTTTCAGCCACTTGTGTTTAGAAGGATATAAAGGATTTCTGCACTGCAAGCCATCCATTTGTTGAAAAGCTTTGGCTTCTGCATTTCTGTCTAACATGCGTGAAATTTGAAGGCTCTAAAACATAAAAGATGACCTCCCTTAGACTTTTCATGTATATACTAAAGCCGGTCAATTGCTAGAGAAAACTGTTAACAAAAACAACAGTAAGACAAATTTACTTCAACTGTGATGAGAGGAACAAAGCTTTCTTCCATTAAAAAAAAAAAAATCGTTGTAGAACAATGGGAATGGTAAGAGCCTGAAGAAAAGATTCTGATAGACATCAAAGTTCTGACCTACTCTTTGAATATATTTTTGCTGATTTTTGTAGAGGGCTTTCTCAGGAGGAATAATGTTGACAACAAAGTCATATGAAAAAGGAAGAAAATATCAATTGTTTAAGTAGCAAGACAAAGCTGGCAAGAGAAAACTTGATCTTACGAAGTAGTTTTCCAGGTCAGACTTACCAAAGTTAAGGCACTTAGGTATGAATTTTAATAATTTTTCTGTAGTATATAAATACAACTGAAGTGACAGGCATAAGGGAATATGGCCACATGAAAGAGGACTTTAATCACAAAGCAAGAAAGCTAATAAGTTTTTGATCACAGGCTCATGATATTTGTGACTGAAAGCTGAATAAAATAGCTACAAAACCCCAAACGAAACTACTGCACCCTTGCTGCTTTTCTGTTCTCTTTAATGATCAGAGATAGGGAGAACAAATGGTGAGATATTGATGTGGATGTTATGAAGCCTTACTTTTCACTGCTGATTGTCAGCAAATATTATGAACACCCACTAAGCAGGGCTGTATTATGGAGTCCTTTCAACAACAGTGCTATTACAACTTTTGTTTGTTTGTTTATTTAGTTTACAAATACATAAGAAACCATGGAAAGTTAACAGATATAATTCAGTTGGTAAGTTACTTGTGTCAAGATTGCACATTTGATTGGCCTCATTCTTACTTTTAATGTAGCTTCAGGTGATAGAACAGGAAGGCACAAACATTTATAGACTGACAAAATTTCAGCTTATCTTGCACTGTTATCGCAGCTCATCTGAATAATTTGCTAACAGAAGAGAGAACAGTGAAATAATGTAGAAATTATATGTCATCATTACAGTTCTTTAACTGAACACAAGAGAAAGCATTTTCTGTTAGGGGTAGGTGAAATTCATAAGTCTAATTAATATTGTTTAGGTCTTCATTGTTTAACAGCTGATATTACGTAAACTTGCTTACTTCTAGAGATATTCATATGTTAACAATCAGTGAAATGGTTCCCTCTATTTCATGGCTGCTATCGAGCTGAACTGTGACAGTGGGTCACTGTCAGTATCAAAGAGACCTTTGAGAAGCAGTAGAGTCTCCTGCTAGGGTGGAACATCAGATATTGCAACTTGCACATTTGAACACTACACACAAGCTATTGCAGAATCAAAAGCGAAACACTCTTCCCCTCAACTCTGTTATCACAGCTGTCCTCCAGTCTCTGGAGATACATCTTTAGTTTTAAAGACAAAAAGGTTAATCATAAAGAAGGATAAAATAATAACCTTCCACCATGATCAGCAGGAGAGCTTGGATTTAAGGCCTTATCACTAGTCATAAGAGGAACTTGGTTTTATCTGAAATTTTCAGTGGTAATGAAATATGTGACTGAGAGCAATACAATTTAAGCACCGAGATTCAAATACATTCAGACCCATATTAACTGCAGTTTAGAAGTGTAAAGCTCTGTGTACCACCTTCTGATATTTTAATCAATTCAGTGACCTTCATTTTAGGGGTTGATTTTGCTGTAGCTGATAGTTATAAAGAAAACAGTCCTTTATTTGCCTGTTTTCAACAAGGGAAAACTAACATATCTGGTTTATATAAGATGTTGCAATACTAAAATTAAAATAAAATTTATTTCTAATCCTTTCTTGACCTTAAAAAATACAGTGTCCATGCACTCAGAAAGACCAAAAAGTGAATAACAGCCATCAAAATAAATCTGGCAAACAGTTCTGAATAAAAATATATAAAAATATTTTGGAAAATAAATAGAAGGAGACAGACAGGATGCCTTTTTATCAATAAGTCAAAGGAGAAAATAACAAAAGGAACTAAAGGCATATAGGATACATTGTACTATATCAGACAAGAAATAGACCTGGTAAATCATTCCAATTTAATTGGCTTACAGAGATGAGACTTTTACTGATAAAAAAAAAATTACAATCCTGAGTTTTATTAGATGATGATACTGGTGTTATAAAATTGCACTTTGCACAAGATTTGCAAATAAAAATCAAGCAAACTCATTTCTGTAGAAAGGGAGCTTAAACACCACAGCTGGAAAAATCTTTCCTATTTTTTGCCTTTGCACAAAATATACCACTTTCTTGACTTAAGGTTTCACAGAAAGAAGGTATGTGTACCTGCCAGCAGAGGTCTACTATGGTAGATTGTTTTTCAAGACTCTCACATGTAATTTCTTCTCAGTTTTATTTTTTTTTCTAGAGTGGTATCATAACTCCCATGAAAAGAAAAATAAATTTTTTTTCTTTCATAATGAAGTCACAAAGTACTACAGTATCCATGTCTAGATGGAATTTGAATAGCTCAACGAGTTCAATCATTAAAGTCACTACCTTCTAAAAAATCTCAAGATAAATGCTCAAGGTTTGAAGACTTTGTGTAGGATTTGAAGTCAAAATTTTGCTCAAACTATGCCATAAAATTTTAGTCAATTTGTCACATTATCGTGACAAGCCATTTCACAATCTGAGTCTATAAAAGAGACATTGCAACAGAAAGTGAATTTCGGGTAATTTGTGCTTTATTTTTCAGTTAATATTCTTCATTTTCTGTGAATACAACACTTACACGATCTCCAGCGTACATAAATGCAGCAACACTTGATTGCTGGTGTTTTTAGCTGTGGCTGAATCTCAAAGGAATTCTTTAAAAGTTACTTCTATTTTTCCTCTTTTTGTGATGTGCAAGCAAATATTGATTTATAAAGCTAATTTAATGCAGATTTAGGAACCTAAATACCCCTTGGTTTTGCTTCCAGGAGTCTTGCCTTGGTCTTCAGCCAGCTGTCTGTATCTTGCTTCAATACCTATGCTTAGAAGAACCGTGGTCTAAGAATATATTAAATTCTTGCTCACATAAGGTCTGTTATATTCTAGAATTTGTGGGAAGCCAGTTGTCTTCTGGATGACACTTTTAATTTTTTCAGACTGGATTTTGCTTGTAGTGATAGTGATCTTTTTTGTATAGGAGATAAATAATTAGAATATTCTCCTGAGATCAAGATGGTGTTTATAGGTTTTAATGATGAATCCCCCACATCTCAGGACAACAGAATTTCCTTTAAAAGAATTATTCTGGATAAATGGATGCGCAAACTCAGCCATTGAACAATCAAGTATCCAAAAGTAACTGAGACCAGAAATAAATCAAAAAGGGGGAACCTTTTTTCTCCAGTGCAGCAACTTTTTAATGATGTAATAATTTTAACCAAAAAAGAAAGTTTAGTGTATGCTTATAAATTACTCATGAAGTTCTGGCTAAGACACTCACATGCAAAAGGACAGGTCTAGCTCTCTTTTTGGGTTTGTTATGCTTATAATGGTCTAATAAATAAAATATGTTCAAGATGCCATTATTTATAATTTCCTATCCTGTAAGGACACTCAGATCTTTCATGCAAGTATTTTCTGTAAATTTTCCAGGTGCAAATTAGAGTTTCTGATTAAATTAAAAGGAATTTTTGATATTGAATGCATATGACAGTGTCTACCATCTTTTTTCTGTAAAGACAAATAAAGTAGGAATAAAAAATTGGTTTAGGTACTTTTTAATTATCATCAGTCATTGACGTAAAGAGTAGGCAAGTAGTTTATATGAGAAGACAGGTAGTTTTTTAACACTGTACTACTGCAAGTTTGCTGAATTACCACACTTAATAAGACACAGGAATTGTTTCAGTTTCTGATCATGGCTCTTGGGACCAATTATCCAACTAGAATAAATCAATAGCTTCTATGAAGGAAAATATTTTTGCTGTATTTTTTCACTAGAGGTGGAAAGTAATTTTATTTCTCCTACATTGGGAGGAAGGTAATGACAGTACACAGCTTGAATATCTCTAGAGTAGGGACACTATAGCATTTTTGGCATGGTTTTTCACTGTGTCTAGGATACTTGCAGCCTGAATCTTGATCAGGGTTTCTTGCTGGATATCAGACATAATAATAGAATAAATGCTTTCAGTCTTTGCTAAACTACTAATCTGTGTGAGAGCAATGCAGTGAAAACTGAATTAATGAATGTTGAAGCTGTTTTGGAGTTAAGAAAATAATGAGAATGATGAGCAGACTCAGGGAGTGAGGAGATAGTTTAAGAATTCAGAAAAGATAAATAATTCAACTTAGAAAACAGAGGAAAAGACTGTGTTGCTAAAGAGATACAGGAATCATCTTTAATACTAAATTGAGAGCTTTGCATTTTGATGCATTTGTATGTGAGCCTAAAAGTTGTTTCTGTATTTTTTTAAAAAAGGAAAAAATTGATAGAGAAAATTGATAGTCCATTTAGACTTTTCATACAAAATATAGTTGACAAATATTCAGCTTATACTTACACATATTTTTTTAAAAAATTATAAAAATTAATTTTTAATTTTGATGCATATTTTCAGCTCATGCTTTATTTTGGATTATAACTTACAGCACAAAGTAATAAATAAGAATCTGAATAAATATCTTCAGTAAACAAAATGACAAAATGACAAAAAATCTGTAAAAAATAAGATTTCTATACATTCTGAACATGTGAAATCTTCACAGACTGACATTTCAAATATCTATGAGCCCAGTTTTTAAGGACAACATTCATAATATATTGCAAAATTTCTGGGGATGGGGGATGGGTCTCAGAGTTTTCTTTCAAAAATACTTACAGAAAAAAGATATAACATTTTTCTACTCACAGTTATGAAATATTTTTAAATAATAGAATCTGGTTTGTGTTAGAGACAGAACTGATTATGCAGGGTGAAGGGTAAAGGAAAAAGAAAAGGAAATAAGGTTACTTGAACTAACTACAAATCACAGGCATTTCTGGAGCAATGAATTCAAGGTGATGGGTACAGTATTAACACATTCTAAAAATTGTTTCTTATTGACATGTGAATTATTTTTTCATATTAAAATATCCCTGAATCCAGTGGACATGAACTAGAGTTGTTATAGCTGTGTATTTCTAGTTTAGCATGGAAAGATTGAACATTTATTAATAATACATATTTAAAAGTTAAATGGTAGCTGAAGCCAGGTAAATTGAGATTATGTCAGATCACTAATATTAATTATGCACACACAGTTAAAATAGGTGAAATCATTTCATATGACAAAAAGAATTACTTCATATTGATCCATTATGAAAGCCTTTTTCATATCCCAAGTGTCTTGCAACATCATTTAATTTAAAATAAAATTATGTTTCATACATCGGACCCATTCATCTTTGAAGACCCTTGTTTATTTAATGATAACCAGGAAATGGCTCAGTAATTATATAGGCCTCCATTGATAATTAATATAAAGTAGGTCTAAGACCTTTATTAATTGCTACAATCATGTTTTAAACATTCAATTTCAAATCTGTATCAAAAGAATAAATTACTTTTCCTTTGCTGACAATACTGCTTGTTAACAATAATAATTAAAAAGTGAATACGAACAGAAAGTGATAAACACTATTCTAAATATTTGTAGTTTATATCAAACTTTTAACTCTAACCTCATCCTGAATATCAAGTCTAAATTATTAACCACATATGCCTAAGTAGTAATTTCATTTTTCTTTAGTGACTAACCTTAAACATTATTCTTCAAGTGTATTTTAAATATTATATGAAAGAGAATAAAATTTTCTCTGAACAAGTCCTTCTGCCTCAGGGTATGTTTTCTTTCTCTGATTAATGCAGTAGTTTTGTTATGTGACATTTCTAAGAAATACCTGACGACCTAAGAGTGTCACCACAGACTTCTTGTTCTTTAGACTGTTTGAAAAATATCTTTCTTCCCCCAGCTGATCTTTATGCAAATATTTTTTCCTTTCTTTCTTTGTGTTTAAATTGTACAATTTGTTGTTGGGGATAAAAATGTAGAAAATGTCGAGAAATATTCAATAAGATTGAACCAATAAAGGTTGGTATAATAAAACATACAGATGCAAAATCTATTTTAAGAAGTCCTAATCTGTATATTAATGAACAAGAAGAGGATCCTGGGGAAAGAATTACAATATATTTGTTGTGATTTTCTACCTTTTCTCCAATCATATCATATTGTCAGAGTAAAAATATTGGTGTAGGTTAACTTTGTCTTGAGTTTCTAGTATTGGGATTATATATGTTAATATAATATAGTTTGAGAAACATTTTAGGAATAAGGAAGACAACTAAGAGCAAACAAATTGCTAAGTCTAAAAGGTCTTTTAGCATAATATCTTGTCCTGACACAGCTGTAGCACAAGCAACTACAACTGATATCCAGGAACAGTAAAAACAAAGGTCAATATATAGATATAGATACAGATCTAGATCTAGATAGAGATGATAGAGATGATAGAGATAGAGAGATAGAGATAGAGATAGAGATAGAGATAGAGATAGAGATAGAGATAGAGATAGAGATAATTAGATGTAGATGTAGATGTAGATATTTGCATTGCAATTTCTTGCTTTGCTGAAAATATTAAAAAAATCAATTAATAGCACTCTGATTAGTTTAATAACTACTAAATAAATCAAGAAAGAAAAAATAAAATGAAATTTCTATTAAAGTTCTTTTTGTTTTCAGGAAAACAGCAAAAACCTTTCATGGAGGGCCTGTGCCAGAAAGCAGGAAAACAGACTGCCCCTACCCAGACTAAAGAAGGGTGTGTGTATATGCAAACTTGGTTTATTTTTTGTCCCACAACTTCAGCCTAAGAAAACATCTCTTAGAGAACTTATATTTGCTCTGTGAAGAAGAACTTGTGAGATTGAATAAATTTCTCTTCATACGGATAAATGAAAATTCTGGAGGAGTTTTGGAATGCAAGGAGAAAAGATGCTGAATGGAGATAAAATGTCTCTCTTTTACAGTAAAAATTTTGGGCTCAAATTTTGTAAAATTTTAAATACTCTAGCAGCATCCAAATCTCCTCATAAACCTACTTTGTTATATCCCTACAAACGAGCCTAAAAGTGTACAATATAAGTAATCTGTATAAACTAGCCCTGAGGCACCATTTATTTGGCAAAATTATTGCCTGAGGAGTAGCTTTGTCTTAATATTGCAGTCTTTTGATGTTTTTACTTACCCGTGCAAGTTCATATAAATCCATAAATGTCTGAATGACTCTTCTCATAATATGAAAGCTTGCTCAGATGAATGAGCTTCCACCTGAAATATTAGAGTCACAGAACCAGAGAATCATACCATATCTTGAGTTAAAAGTTTCCACAGTGATCAAGTCTAGCCACTGACCCCGAACAGGACCATCAGAATAATCACACCATGTGCCTGAAGGTGTTGTCCAAAAGTTTCTTGAACTCTGCCAGTCTGGTGCTGTGACCACTGCCCTGCGGAGCCTGTTCCAGTGCCCAGTTACCCTCTGGGTTAAGAATCTTTTTCTTTTTCCAACCCAAACATCCCCTTACACGGCTTCAGGTCATTCTATTGGGTCCTGTCACTGGTCACCACAGAGAAGAGATCAGAGCCTGCCCCTCTTCTTCCCCTCATGAGGAAGTTGCAGACTGCAATGAGGTCTTCCCTCAGTCTCCTCAAGGCTGAACAGATCAAGTGACCTCAGCTGCTCCTCATATGGCTTCCCCTCCGGGACCTTCACCATCTTTGGAGCCTTCCTTTGAATATTCTCTGATAGCCTAATATCTTATATTATGACAGACAAAACTGTACACAGGACCCAAGGTGAGCCACCTCACTGCAGAGCAGAGCAAGACAACCCCGTCCTTTGCCCAGCTGGCAATGCTGTGCCTGTTGTACCCCAAGACACAGTTGGCCCTCATGGATACCAAGAGCTCATTGTGAGCTCTCCAATATGCTGTCAGTTGAAAATCCCAAATCCCTTTCCTTGACACTGCTTTTCAGCATATCATTCTCCAGTGTGTACATCCAGGATTACCCTATCCCAGGTGCAGGATCTGGCACTTGCCCTTGAACTTCATACAAATGGTGATTGTCCAGCCCTCTAATTCGTCAAGGTCTTTCTGCAAGACCTCCCTCTCATCTAGGGACTAAACAGCTCCTCCCAGTTTTTATCATCTCCAAACTTACTTAGTATCCCTTCCAGTACTGCACCCAACTAATTTATGAAGATATTGAAGAACACAGGGCCAAGGATGGAGCCCTGTGGAACCCCACTAGTGACAGATCACCAATCCAAGGTCATCCCATTCGCTAAAACTACTTTGTGCCCAACCCATGAGCCACTTGATCACCCATCACATGATGCATTTTCCAGCTGTGGGCTGGACATTTTGTCCAGGATTCCATGAAAGACAGTACTGAATGCTTTACTGAAATCCAGCAAGATTATAAGAACTGATACATCACTGATAAGGAATATTATAAGAAAAAATATAAAGCAAATTTTTAATGAGTACTGTTTAAGCCTTGTTGAATTGAGAGGAAAAAAAAAAAGAAACTAAATTTGAACAAGGAGAAAATTACTACATTTTAAAGAAACATTAGCTGTTCTTGAAATTTTGTCTAAAAGAAAATAATTAGATAAATATAAAGGACAAGTAGGCATTGTGCATTTGCACTCCAGTAGTCTCTCTGAACCCTGAGTCTACATATAAAGGGGTGAAGGGACACTGTGAAAGCTATCCGTGCTACATATTTTAGACTGTCAGACTTTTCTAACAAGAAGAATTCAGAAAGCATTTTTCTCTTCCACTAGCCGTAGAAGAAATCTAGGTCACAGAATCATAGAATCATTTAGGTTGGAAAAAACATTTAAGGTTATCAAGTCCAACCAATGGATGGCTTGCTTAAAAGAGGTACCAATTATTTTTAGATAGCTGGCACTGGAAGTGATCATTCCTGTGCTCTATACTGTTCCTTCTTTCTTTTCAGAGTAAAATGGAAAACAAAAATCAGGGGACAAATAAATATGCCTTCTTTACCTGGGTTATAATTCATCAGCAGATGATATCATATAGAGATTAATAAAAGTAATGTTAACCTCAAATTCCACCAGTCCTGAACATTATGAAACTACTGCTTCCTTAAGAAAAAAAAAATTTGTCTGCATAGCTCAAACTTTCTATGCAAGAGAGATTAGAGATTTGAAAGCTCTGCTTTAGGTTATTGTACCTTCTCCATTAGCCATATTGATTTAACTTTCCTTCTGAAGAATCAATGATTTGAATGGCAGCCAGCCAGACTTCAAGTACAGTGCATTTGCTAAATTGGTTTCAGTCTCTGCTTCTTTCACCAATTTCTACCCATCACACAATAAACATTTCTATTACACCTATGGCATGTAGCCAACTGATTGCTTGTTGAAGACATTAGACGTATATCTGGAGAGATCCTCTGTGGCTGCCAGATTGATCACTGTGTTTTTCAGGTATAGAGCCCAAAAAAGTAATACTGTAAGAGATGAATACTAGTGTTGTAATGCTAGTTATGCCAATAAAATAACCCAAACATTCTCTATTTAATTGAAACCAGATTTCTTATTGTCTTTTATAAAGCTGTTTATTGGGTGTGGGTGTCAACGTTTTGGTAGTGGGTGAGCTGCAGGGATGACATCTGCAAGGAGATGGCAGAGCTGCGCCAAATTGGACACAGCTGGTTCCAATCAGCTCCAATGGACATACCTCAGGACGTGGGTGAGCCCACCAATCATACTTAAATAAAGGTAATAATGAGTATTCAGTGGTTGTGAGAGAGTGAACTGCAAAACCCTCTGATCACCACTGTCAGAGAAGGAGTAGAGGAAAGGGCTCCGTGCTGGAGCAGAACTTGAAAGAACTATAACCCATGGGACAGATCCCACACTGGAACAGAGAAGTGTGAGAATGAGGGAGCATCACAGAAGAAATACTTTCTGCCAGCCCCAGTCCCCATCACTCTGTGCCACACAGTAAGAGGAAGTGTGGGAAATGAAGCAGTGACACTGAGTGAAGAAGGGCGGGTGAAAAGCAAAATGGGTTTTGAGTTTTGGCTTTTTATTTTTTCTTAGCATCCTTCCTTTTTAAGTGGCAGTAAATTAAATTACTTCTCCTTAAGTCAAATCTTGTTTGCCTGTGACAACAATTGGTAAGTAAACACCATTTCTTTGTTTTGACAAATGAATTTTTCCATCTCATTTCCTCCACCATCTTACTGAAGAAGGGTAGTGAGAAACCTGCTTGGTAGAGCTCTGGCAGCTAGCCAAGTGCAACCCACTACAATCTGAAATATCAAAATGTCCTAGAGGTTATTCCTTTCTCTTAATTATGATTGTCATTGATGCAATACAAGCACATAGCTCAGTGAGCAGCCTATTAAATCTGAAGTTCATAAGAGTAAGAGGCATTCTTAGCATACTGATGATACAGATGATATATGTTTGTGATAAATTAAGAAACACACATTTTAAGACTTAGTTGAACTGGTGCTAATATCCCATCTTTTTGTTTAATGAAATTTTCTTTCAGGAATTTGTTTAATGCCTGTGTGGAAAAATGGCTAGGGGCAACATTAGCATTTCCTAACAGAAGTTACACTGGTACAGGAATTATAGAGAGAAATATAGTTGCCACACCCTGAATGGAACACGGTTGCCATGCTCAAAGCCTATTATTCCATGATGATTCTTCATACACATGATGTGCAACTGCAAGAACCTGCCAAGGGGGATAGAACAAATGCTGGAGCAGAGTAGAGATACCTTGGCCAGGCTCTGTTGAAACCCCTGCAAGGAGCGGGACTCAAAGTTACTTTGCAGCAGATAAACTGTATAACACTTATTAACCAGGGGAGAAAAAAGATTTCCTGCTGCTGAGCTAGAAACTGTGGTGGAACTGTTCTCTTGAGATGAACTTGATTCACTATAAACTAATTGCAATATTAACGCACTTTATCCCAAAGTTACCCACCTCCAAGGTATGACCACACCCACTGGGCATGCCCACAGCATTTTTTTGACTCTATCTTTAAAAGATAGAGTCTTTGAAGTAAGACAATTTTACACCAATCAATAACAAAGGTATGCATGGGTACAGTGACTCAAGCTCTCGCCTAAACGTAAAGAAATAGCATAAAAGTTTGTTGAGAATGGGCAAAATTTAAAGGCTCCATTGTTTATGTTAGGATCAGTTGATGGGCTGAACCTGTCTTTTCCCCCATAGGGACACCTATTCTGTAAGAACCACACTTTATGCATGCTGAGCACTTTTGTTGGGGATTAGAGCTTGTCTGTGTATTGCTTTGAATGTGGTTTTTGCAATCAGATACTATTGCCACCGATCCTCAGTGATAAATTCAAATACAATGGGAAGACCCACTGAGGGGTCTCTGTTATGCTGCTGGTGTGTGCTCCTGAATAAATCACTTGAACCATCCCCTGATCAACTGGGGCTGTTCAGTGAAATGTCCCCATAATAGGACACTGACAGACTGGTCAGGCACAAGGGTTTTGGCTTTCCTGGGCTGTGGACAGACAAATCAAACATTAAATGGTTGAAGAAATCTCTTCACACTAAAGGTGGAGAAAATCTCCCCTTTCCACGTGATTCAATGCCTGTTTGAATCAACCTTAACATTCATGACAAGCTCTGGCAATGAATTTGAGACCACAATAATATTTTGCATTTGCTATTTCCTATTTCTAATTGGTTTTTTTAAAAAACAGCAATTATTGCCTTATAAATTTGTATAATTCTCCCTAGATCTCAAATTTGAGAATGATATAGATTCTTTTCTAAACTGAGGCTTTTTCAAATGTTTGTAGTAGACATATGAAATCTTCATGTGACTATAGAGTAGGAAGGAAGCAAATGCAAAAAAATAAGTTTTGACATCATACAGTATTACACTAGAAATCTAAAAGAATTTCTGGCATTTCTGAGCAAGCATTAATTATCTGCTCCAATTTAGACATCCAGACACTAGAGATCCAGATATGAGCTACCCACTGTTTGGTCTTTTCATTGTCAATGGTGAGAAATAGATACCTCCAATTGGGAACGTTTTTCATCCTACAGTACTTTTCTTTTAAAGTACTTTTTCTTTAAAAGTTTGATAAATACTTTCTTGAGAGTGTCTGTTTCTCTGCATTGGCTATCTAGCTGTAATAGACGTGTCTATTTTTTAATAGACATTTTTAATAAATGTCTATTAAATAAACCTTGGCTGACTAGGGGCAATACAACAGTGATAGTTTTTCAACATTTGGAGGGCATTTGTTTTAATCTATACTAGACAGTGGGTCCTTAAACTAGTTGCTTTAGCTCCCTTCAAATCCAACAAAACATAGATATTCAGCCAAATAACACTGAATATATGATGCGAAAAACAAGCCTTGAGCCTTCTGGCATGAACAATTTTCCTCAATTTCTTAAAGGCATGGCATGGCTAAAAACATTGGTTACAATCTCTTTCAGCTGAAACCTACCCTCTCTGTTGTGGAAAAGGACAGAATTAGTAATGCCGAGCAGACTAGTTACTCTGCTGCAGTCTTTGAGGAAATGCTTTAGGAGTGCTGCATCTAAACAAATTAAAACTTTCTATGCTCAGATGATTTTTAGCTGTGTCTGATTATATTTACTCCAGGATCTGAAGGAAAAAAAACTATTAATATACAATGCATAGTGTTGCAAATTTATTTGATATGTAAGACCAAATTCTCTTTTCTGCTCAGTTTCTGTTCATTGAAATACTATGTGGGTCAAGAAAATAATGTATCATTTTAATTCTTTGCTCAATATATCAGAGCACTGGTGGTGCGAATGTTCTAGCAGTGATCTCTAAGTCTACTAGCTGAGAGTAAGAGTTTAGTGCTCTGCAACCAGATTCACACTCCAGGCTATCATACACATGACCTCTCTTTTACAGCCTCTGAGATTTTTACTGCATCAGGGGGTCACAAAGGCAGTGAGCACAGTAGTAGTTCCACCTTTAATGTTTCATATAGTATCAGGGAGAAAGTAATAATCAGCTCCTAGGTATTTGTTCTTATATAATTTGCATACATATTTCTAAAAGAAATTTTCATGGAAATCTGCTATTTTTGTACTCATAGAAATGTATTTAGTGACTTCAGCTTAAGGTTGAAGACCAGTAGATTACACACCCCAAAATCCTTTAGAATGGCAGTTTTGTTTACATTTCCAATTAAAAAATTAGAGCTGTGAAATACCCATGTGATATGATACTCTTACCTGTATTCATATCCTGATTAACAGATGGAAAAATGATCTGTTCCTTTCAGTGTTGTCTCTACTTCAGTTACCATCATAATTGGATTACTATTTCTGGCTCAAACTATTAATTCAAAAAGAAAATGATTGTATCTTGACGTGGGAGATTAGACTTTGAGGGACAAAACCACACAACACCACACGCATATGTTGACTCTGCTGTATAGAAGTTAATGGCATAGTTCCCCTCTCTATTAAATAACCTCTTTTCAATATGCAATCTTTGATAAATACCTGGTTAAAATTTACCTTTGAGTTCAGTGAAATCAACCATGGCAACCTCAACTTCATTTAGAAGCAATCATTCCTTGGGTAGATAAGTAGCCTTAGAAATGCATATGATTAAAAATCACTGACTCGTGCTGAGCCAGTTATATGTGGACACCTAACATGCTTTTAATATTCAGACCCATATAGGATTATATAATATAAATTGAACCTGAAAATTTCCCAAACTAGAAAACCAATAATTTGTTTCTCATTTAAGAGTATTGGCTCCTGGCCCAGTTCCGTGGCCCTTTCCACTTTAAAATTATGAACTTGCTTTTTCAGTTAATGGATGAATTCCACGTACTATCTAAAAAGGGATCTGAAAATTATTTATGTAAAGAACTCATGACAAAAAAGAAGATATTTGGAACAGCTAGAATTCATGCTTTAATTCAGCAATCTAATTCAGTAGTTTAGAAAAACAAACAAAATAATCTCAGGGAAATTATTTCTTTTTTTCCCATCTATACAAAATTACATAAAAGTGAAAACAAAAATATCTCAGAGAATTAGCTATTACAAGTACAAATTCTGTCTTTATGAAATGCCTGTATTTGATGTAAACTTATTTAATAAAATGTCGACCTAAAAATAGATATTTTTAGAAGCTGATCTTTCCTCAAAGGATTTGTTAATACAATGAGTCTTTGATCCAACATATGAAGCATTAAGGTCAAAGTCAAGAGACTTTGGAAGGGGGGAATTTGCAGAGTAGTGATACTTCACTGGAAAAATTAATTGAGATTAAGTGTTGTCAAAAAGGAGAAGAGTAACTGTTAGCTGTTTCTTCTTTTTTGATGTTATTCAAGGTCTTTATAGTGTTACTAAAAACTATACCCCAAAACTATTGGATATAATTATATTAAACCCTTTAAAGGGCTTTATTATATCTTTTGTTTTTAAAATAAATTTCTGTAAATTCAAATGGATTTCATTTATTTTAGAGATAGTCAAATAAGTATAGGTAATACTGGAAATCCTCCGAAATGTTGGAAGAAAAAAATGCTCAGACATATTCACAAAGAATTTAAACCTTTTAAGGTTAACTGTATCTTTGAAAGGGGGAGATTTAACCCAACTCCATGACTGCAGTGGCTGCACAGGGATAATCTGCTGCTGTCAGAGGAGAGGGCTATACTATTTCATTACAGGGGGTCTACTGGTTCTTAAACTTCAGTTTTAATGATGGTTCCTGAATACAGTTCTTCAACCTTACACAGATCTCAGGAAGGACAAAGATGTTTCTACAAGGGAAAGATTGATCAGAGATGCTTCAAAGGAAGTAGCCCAGAGGGAAAAAAATAAAAAAGGAAAAAAAAGAGTCATATTTCAGTGATAGGATGGATCTCTATAAAAAAACCCTAACAGTTCCACTTTACACTGGGACAATCCCTTGCTTCAAGTTGTAGCTCTACAGTTCTCTCTCCCATCTGTGTGTCCCAAATTTTATGTCTTCCACTGGTAGTTTAAAAGATCTCCTTCTCCTTTTAGTGTTGTTGCATGTGGCAGTGGCCCAACAAAGACATTTTTGGTCAGTCAGACAATAAAAAACCTACGTGCACATTGAAATAAAATGAGCTTTACAGGCCTGCCAAGCAAGAGGAACTTTATGTTGGTATTTGTTAATTAATTTGCTTGTTTAGCTATTTCCTTTAAATCCTAAAAGTATAGCAATATGCACAAAATATGCAAATTCATTTCAAAGGAAATTCTGGAAAAAACACTATCTTTTCACAGAAATAATTTATGCCAACTAAACCCATCCTTTACTATGTGGTATGACAATTACTTCACAAATAGTAACAGGATAAATTCTTTAAAGTAAGGGAAAAATCACCAGTTCAGTTCTGTGTTGCGTCAGGGTAGGAAGTAAAAGAAGTACTTATTTAAGTGGAGACTTAGCTGTACATAAATCCTGCAGGGACATGATAATCACTGGAAGGAAGACCCTGAGTGAAAGGCTAGACAGCAGCCTCTTGAAGAAATGGATTACCCAGTTACTAGATTACACTCAAATTGTAGGTCCATCTGTTGTAGGCATTCGATTAGTTATGATGATTTATGCTCTCCATTTTTTTGTAAATTTGTTGTCAAGCAGTGCAATGGATACATAGTAATATACTTCAGAATAAATAAAATAAATTCCTTAGGTGTAAAAAATGTCTTTCACTTTATTTTCAACTTTTTGGGTGACCAATTTTTACTACTTTCTGTGACAATTCCAGGTACTGAGATTTTTGGATATACATGAATGAGGGATGAAGTATGGAAAATAAAAGTTATCATTCTGAGACAACAGAATTTCAGTCCATTTCCTTTTTTTTTGTTCCTAGCATGTCTGTCATATGTAGCTATATGTGTAGTCACATTTATATACATATATTTATACACATTTATATACATTTATATACATATATTAATTTTCTTTCCAAATTAAGAGAAAAAACAATAGTTGATGATGCAACAGAAATTTTTCAATTTTTCAAATATCAATTCATTATTATTCTATAATGGAGGAAGTGCTTACCAATGCATATTTTATGATCCTGCACATTAATTCCATTATTCAGAAATGCTGAGGTTATACTCCAGATAAAATATAACTCTTCCTATTTGGCACCCTAATTAACGACAGGTTTGAATTCACCTTGCAAAATGCATTAACATTCTGACTTGGAGGTACAGGTCAAATGCAAATTACCTGGCAATTATGACTGAGAGTCCAGAAAGTGCCAGCTTCGAGTGCCTGGAGACTACTTTTTGTTGACCTCATTAGGAATATTTTAAGTAAATACATAAACATGAAGACAAAATATGGAGAACCTTTTTAATTTAAGTTTTCAATTAATAAGTCATGTTGATAATGGCTTCATCAGAAATACTGAAAACCTTTGAAAAAATAAATTAATGAGACGAAAAAGAAGAATTACCAAATATCTTATATACTATTTTCACTGCTACAACATAATTAATTCCTAAGGTTATGCAGTGGTCATAAGTAAAAATGTAAAACCAAAATTGTTTTTCCAAAATCAGCAAAAGAACAGCTGTACAGATATAAACTTCTTTAGAGAGTTACAGAGATTTGTAATTTTATACATATACATATGTGTGTGTATGTATATATATAAATATATATATAGATATACAGTGTGAGGCATGTTTTCCATTTTCCCACTACTACCAGGGATTTACAGTCTTATCTCTTGCTTTGCCTTCTGATTTGCCTCTGGCCCAAAGTTGTGTTGACTATTTTGTATTTGTATTGTAATGAATTATTAAAATTACAGAAGGCAGCAGACCAAAATAAATGTAGTTTTGCAAATAGTGGTCAAATACTGATCTTTTTGAGCCAAAATAGGTCTGGTTCAGAGACCTTTGGACAAAATTGTAAATGAGACCCTTCTGAGTTTATGAAGTTGAATAAATGAAAAATAGTTATTTTAAAGTCATCAAAACTAATATAAAAAAGGATTAAGATGACTATTACTGTAATTGTTAGTTGCTGCCTTTTCTGATGGTTCATTTTTTATCTCATCTGTTCCCAACTTTTTGCCTTACTTGTTTATCACTTTTAAGAACAGGCTAGGAAAAGTTTTACCCCTCCCCACAAAAAAAACAAAAAAAACCCCAAAAACAAACAAACAAAAAAAAAAGTTTAAAAGCCGCTTTGAAAAGAAACCAGGGAAAATTCCAATGGGGAAGAGTCAGTGAATAAAGTGGATAAAAAATACAAGATCAGTGATGGAGATCACAGTAACCATGAATAAAACAGATAATTGGTCCAGATAATTGCTATTACTGTTTGAATATAAAGTTTGATCAGAGATGTCAATAGAATTTATATATTAACTAAATCTAACTTTCCTAGGAAAGGGAGACTCACACTTATTTTCATATAAAAATCTTCTTATAAAGTCTGAACTAAAAATATTTTCTTGTAATCTGTAATGTCTGTGAAATATTAACACAGTAATGTTACCTATAAATGCAGTTTTGCAAATAATATCTCAAATATATCACAGCATTTTTTGTTGAATTGGATCTGAATATTTTGTCAAGGAATTAGGGAGTATCTCTAGATACTGCCTTGTCCTTATGGGTGATTTTAACTTCCAAGATATCACCTAGTGATATCATACAGCAGACACAAACAGCTTCAGGAAACTCCTGAAGCATGTCAAAGATAACTTAATGGACCATCATTAAGGAAGTAAAGGAACCCTTCCAGATTTGTTGTTTATGAAAAAAGGAGGACTCATGGATGAAGAGGTTATTGGTTATGTTCTTGGGCCAGTACTCTTTAATGTTTTCATAATTTATCAAGGTGTAGGAATCAAAACTACAGGAGGTAAACTTACTTAAACTAAGAAGGTGTGACAGATTCCCTCAAGGGCAGAGAGGCCTTAGAGAAATCTGGGTAGACCTGAGAGCTGTTCATTCACCAATCATATGAACTTTAACAAGTGCAAGTACCAGATTCAGTTCATTGCAGAGGGATAAGACTAGGTGACCTTCCAATCCAAACTTCTATATCAGCTATGATTCTCCACCTAGGATGGGGTAATCCTGGTTATATATACAAATTGAGGCATGATGAGCTTGAGAGGAGCCTCACAGAAAAAGATCTGTACAATTGGGTTGATGGCAAGTTTAATATGAGCCGACTGTGTGCCCTGGCAACCAAAAGGGTGAACTGTGTCCTGGTATGCATGAAGCACAACATCACCAGCTGGTCAACAGAGGTGGTTGTGCTCCTCTCCTCTGCTGATACGTCCTGACATTGAGTACTGTGTGCAGCACTGGGTGTCTCAAAATAGGAATGACATTGTCTCATAGGGTGTCCAGAGGAAGGCAGCCAAGGTGGTGGAAGGTCTCGAGGACAAGACATGTCAGTAAAAACTTAAGTCCCTTGGCTTGTTTAGCTTGGTGAAGAGAAAGCTCAGGAATGACCTCATCACAGCCTAAAGCTTCCCAAAGACAGGCAGTGGAGTAGAGAGTTGATCTCCTCCCTGGTGAGCTGTGTCAGGGTAGTTCAGACTGGATATTAGGAAAAAGGCCCTTCACTGAGATGGTGGTGAGGCACTGGAACAGGCTCCCCAAGAAAGTGGTCATGGCAAGAAGTGTGTCAAGAGTTCAAGGAGCATCTTTAGTTATATGGTCCATTTTTAGATAGTCCTGGAAATTGCAGGGCACTGGACTCAATGATCCCTATATGTCTCTTCCAGCTCAAAGTATCATATGATTTAAGTGATGCAAATTGTGAAAAATTACCTGCCAAGTTGCCTTAAATAAGCTCTTTTGATTAAAGTTTTGAAATACTAAAAATTAAAGAAGAAAATAAATGACAACTGTGCAGATAATCTAGTAAGAGCATATCCTGGATTCATCAGAATTGAATATTGCAGTAGGCAGTCTTGTGATATGGTATTGGCCTCCCAGTTATAAATTTCTGCCATTTAAAGAGCTGTTGGATTCACTCTGTAGCACAGCAGAGTTTGGCAGAATATTTCTCTACTTAGCATACACATCATGTATGCATTTAGGAATAAGAGTTCATCAGTTTTTCATCCTTCTTCTTGTGAGAATATAACTCACTGATAGGAACTGAACAATGGTGTCTTTGAGGTCAGTACTGCAAGAGTATAATGGTTGTGTGAAGTCAGAGACAGAATAGCTCTTACTAAAAAAAAAATTACAAAGTTCCTCTAAGTCTAGGCTGTCTGTACAAAATGAGACTGAAAAGGTTTTATGTAGGTAGGCTTTACTCACCTGTATGCTTATAATTAGAACTGTTATGCAATATCCATCAGCTTCCCAACTGTTCCCACTGTTTGTCATCCACAAACAAATGCACTGTGCCCTTGATTCATTGCTGATTAAACTTAGCTATTTAAAGAAATCTGAAATGCTTTTTAGGGTCACGTGGCCTCTAACTGCTGCTGCAGAAGTGTCTGGCTTTCCCACTGGTCACATCATATCTGACAGCCATCTGTTTCAATGTCTTAGATGGCTGATAGAATCTCAGATGTCTTCAGGCAACTGAATAAAAGTTCAAGTGTGTGATTTTAGGCTGTAGACACTGAATTCTGAAGAGTGAACACAGGCATAATCATACCAGCTAGGTATATAAGCTCCAAATGCAGTCAGTGGGGATCTAGAGATCAACAGTTTAAGCATAATATTTAATGTCATCAGAAATGCACCCCCATACTACTATAATAGAATAATAGAATACTAGGTTGGAAAGGACCTCATGCATCATCTGGTCCAAATTTTCCTGGCAAAAATATGGTCTAGACAAGAGGGCACCATTTGTCCAGGCGAATCTTAGAAAATCTTTTTCTTGAAGAATCCACCACTTCCCTGGGGAGATCATCCCAACAGATAATTGTTCTTGTTGTAAAAAAAAATTGTAAGTTTATGTCCAATCAAAATCTCACCAGAAGTAACTTGTACCTGTTACCCCATGTCTTTTCCAGGTTGCTTCCTGAGAAAAAGAAGTCTCCATCTTTTATTTAGCCACCCTGTAAAGAGTGGTGCATGATGATAGACTCCCCTAAGCTTTCTTTTCTCAAGGCTAAACAAACTCAGTTCTTTGAGCTTTTCCTCATCTTGCAGGTTTCCCAGTTGTTTGATGATCTTTGTGACCTTTCTGTGGACTTTAAGCCTGTTTTATGTTAGGGACCAAAACTGAGCATGGTATTTCACATATGACCTGACAAGCACTGAGGGGAATAATGGTTTTATTATCTCTGCTGATGATGCTGTTGTTGTTGCACCCCAGCATCCTGTTGACTTTCTTCACCGCAGCAGCTGCACTCTGTTTATACTTAGCTTGATGCCCAGATCCGTTTCCACAGAGCTGTTCCACAACTGGGTAGATCTCAGCCTGTGCAACAATTTTGGATTGTTTTCCTGGGTGTGAGGCCTTACACTTGTTGATCTTCACAGGGCTCTTGTTAGCCCACTTTTGTGGTCTATTCAGGTCTCCCTGCAAGGTGGTTTCCCTTCCAAAGTGCCCACTTCCCCATTCAGTTTGGCATCATCAGCAAACTACATCAGGATATGCCTGATCCCATCATCCAGGTGACTTATGAAGATATTAGACGGTGTTGGGTCCACTTTTAGTCTCTGGGGGACCCCATATAGGACAGGCTGCCAGTTTGAGTTGGAGTGGTTTGCCACCACCTCAGGGTGCTCCCTTTCAGCCATGTCCCCATTCACCCCACAGACCACTTATCTAAACTCAAATATATCAGTTTATCTAGAAGTCTCTGGGAAACAGTATCAAAAGCCTTGGAGAAGATACAGTAGGCAATGTCCACCAGTTGCCTTATAACAGCTGAGTGGATTGCTTTGTCATCAAAGGTGTTCATCTTTGTCAAGAACAATTTGCTGTGGTGTGTTTGTGCTGGTTTTCCCAGTCATGTGCTTCATTTGACGTGTGATAACTTCCAGGAGGTCCCAGGAGGGTTTATTCCATCATTTTCACAGGAACTGAAGTAAGACAGATGAGCCTATAATTTCCTGAACCCTCCTTTAAACCCTTCTTGTAGATAGGGCTGACAGTAGCCTTGTTGACTGTCTAAGCCAGCGTCCAACCCACTACATCCACTCTCCTAGGAAGTCTCTTGATCTCCACAATGTCTCTCAAAGACCTCCACAAGCTCTCAAATATTAGGAAAAGCAGCCTTGCAGTGACATCAGCCAGCTCTGTTAACACCCCTGGGTGGATAATTGTTTTGTCAGAAACACATTCCTATAACATTTCACAGACTCTTCCTTCACTGAGAGTGCATCTTGATTTTCATCAACAGATCATCAATCTTGCACATCTTTTGCAGGTACTTACCTTGTCTCTACGAGAAGGGTCTGGGCACTGGTTGCAACATGCCATCTATACTGAAATCCCTTTCCTTACCAGTTCCATCTGTGCAGAAACATTAGACATTTTGGGGGTTTTCTCTGTAGAAGCACTAGTTTTAACTTTCAGATGAATGCCAGCCAATATGGAAGCAATCCAATAAAGCATCAACTTAAAAGACTGTGATCTTGTCAAACAGATTGGTTTAGTTGATGCCTTACTTTGATGATGTATTTATTGATTCAGAATATGTCAGAGGGAAGAACCCAATAAAATGTTCTTCCTGCACAGTTCTGTTCTCTTCTGTACTGTTTCTTCACACTTTAAATAGTTTTATAATCCCTCCTGTACCCAGTTCTCCAAGTATGACTTGTCAAATATGTCTTGGTAGTATACCATCATCAAGCCTCAAATAATCTAGAAAGACCAGGAAGTTAAATTCTACTAACTAAGCATTCTTAGACTGAAGTGATCATGGCTGGAAATGCTAAATACAGTGCATCTGCCTTTAGAATGACTGAATTTATTCTTTTGTGTGTTCCCTCAGTCCAATATTTCTTCTTACTGTCATTTGAAAACTCAACTTATCACAGCAAATGATGTATAACACCCACAGCATGATGTCAGGTACATCTCACAGGCTGGAAGGGATCCCAGCAGGCATTTTGCATCAATTTAATCAGCATCACAAATCAAACATACTTTCTGCTGTGTATTATTTACCATATGTGCTTTGTGGTGTTCGAGTATCAGACTTCTTTAGCAATTAAATATGCCTTTCAGTGCATTTTAAAAGAGACAATCAAGAATTGCATACATACGTTGCCTTATGCTGCCTAACTACTTTCAGTGTAAAAAAAATATAGTAATGTCTATCAGGCTACTTTCAGGGATTGGTGAAATGAAGATGAAGAATAATTTAACCCTGAATAGATCTGACCAATGCACAAATCCAGGAGAGTAGGAAAGAAGGTAGCCTCTGAGGCTGTCTGTCTTCAACTTCATATCATATTCTGGGAAAAGTAAACAGGGTAGTTTATGTAGAAAAGATTCAGTGATTCTGAAGGCAACACAAGAGACAGTAGTCCTATAAATAATTAGGTGGCTATCTCTCCCCTTTGAGAGACAGCATTTAAAGTCTTTAGTTGAAGCCACAGCTTTATGTTTTAATGTTAGCAGAGACTGTGTGACCTGCCAGGAATTCTGAAGATCTGTCTTACTATGAAGTAATGGCATTGTGGCATATCTTGTCAGCAGGAGGAGGAAAGTCAGTAATTGAAGTAGAGGACAGAAAATTTCTTTTAAATATTTTGTTGTCATGCCCATTTTTGTCTCAAGTGTCAATTTCCATAAACAGTAGCAAATTTCCTATGGAACATGTAAAGTCATTTGTTGAATGGGAGATTGGTTCTATAAATGTGAGCACTCACCTGAGAGTTAAACCAGTGGTTCTGCAGAGAAAGGTCCTGAGATGTGTGATGTTTCCACACAGATGGAACTGATGGAGACTGCAGTACAACCTACAGATGTCAGGTTGAATGGGAATAGTTTAATTAAGATAAGTGATATTTTGAGTAGTATATATAGCTTGCTACAATAATTATATCTTAAGTAAATAATTCAGAAACTAGAGGGTCACAAATTTGCCCAGTGTGAAATGCAATCCATTGTTATCTAAAATGCATGAATCTTTTTAAATTATGTGTTCTTTCTCCTTGCTTCTTCTGATATCTAAATCCCTAATTTAAACAGCATTGATATTCTCAAACCTATCACTCATCTCTTGCATTCCTTACCTTTTACATTCCTTCATAATCTTGTGTATGAGGCCATCTAAGAAATGCAACTGATCTACTCACAAACATCTTGGAACTCTTGGACAAGATTCAGCTTCAGAAGGGCTGAACTAGAATTATTAAATCAGGAGGTCATATCTCTAGAGTATTGGCAATTTCTTGCAGGCTTGCTCAGAAAAGCAGAGGCTACAGCTTGAAATATCAATTACTCATTAGTTGTACAGTACCACTACAAAGCTACTGAGAGAACTTATGTATTCTGATACATCAAGGGACGGGATACACAGAATTAAAGTTTCTTTTCCAGTCATCCTCTAATTCTGAAGTTTGACATACCATTTTTTTTCATTGGAAAAGCAACCAACACTTTTTTTTTTTGTTTTCTCTCTCTTTCCAGCTTACAAAATAATTGTTACAAATGTAGCAGTGCTGTCTATGAAGTGACCCTCTCCAGAGAAGTTGCAATATGTTAATTAATATAAACTAGCAATTTTAAAAAGTTTGATAGTAAATGCGTTGGTGATAATGGCCAGGTACACTAGGTTATTGACTGCATAGGGACAGCGGTCAGACAAAACTGTCAGGGAGCCTGTTGAGCCATGAGATTCACAAAAGCACCCTTTATATTCTAAACTCCTCAGAGGTGAGGTTAGGTGCATCTGGATCCATATTTAGTATCAGCTTGTTTAATGCTTTATGTCTGAAGGATAATGTGTGCACAATCAATCCCTTATAATCACTTCGCTAAATTTCAAAGTGTCAGTGTACTTATTCCAAATTCACTTACTGAGTATCCAACATGATAAGGTTCATCTCAACCTCAAGGAGTAATCTTGGGGTGCAAAATTTCTCAAGGAAAGATCCTGCTGTGCAGAAGACCTCAATCGACCCTTGGCTCCTCAGTATGTATGGATTAAGACAATTAGCTTATTGTTGTGTTGGCATGCTGACTACAAATATTAGTTTGTTCTAAACTTGGTTTGAGTCTATCTCAACCAGCACTATGATTAGATGGGTGCATTGCCCAAATTAGCCCATGGATTCTGCACTTACATCTGTCTCTCCTGAATTTACTTTGAGCTGGATGCAGCCATTATGACTAGACACACCCATTAGGACTGTTCTTGAACAGAGTTATGGGAAATAGGTTCAGAGAGAAGGAAGGGGACCACACTGTCCTACTGAATGGGTGATCTGCTTCATAATTATCTACTGCCTAAGCCTTCTTTTCAGAGCTCTTACTATGTGTGAGAATGGTAGGTAGAAGCCCATGAAATTATTTTAGCTGTCTCTCGTACATCTCTTGTTGGACTGCCCTATGCTTGCAGTACAATATTAAAGTAGAAATAGTTCCATAAATGTGAAGTGACCAAATGAATGTAAAAAATCATGCAGTGTTAATGCATGTGAAAATCAAATTGCTAGTTTTGATCTATATTTGTATGGTTACAGCTTTCTCTTTCTGCTTTACTGTACTCTTTGTTTCATCATTCTGCTGAGATTTTATCTATTTATTCATTTCATATGCTTCCTTTATATTGCATGGAGAATTTAAGTCCCTAATTTAACTGAGGCCTGGGTCATTAGCCTGCCCATTAGGCACTGCACTGCTAAATAATGTCATTGCCCTTAGTATCTTCAAGAATTTAGGTCTAAATGTTTTACCCTAAAAAATAAAAGGAAGCTTTTGGAATGGACATAGTGAATCTTGAGTCTTTTTTCAACACATGAACAAAAAAATGTTTCTTTAGCCATTTCTAGAGTGAGCTCTTATTTGATCCCACTAGTTGTAGGTCTACCAGATGATGATGAAAAAAAAGGTATCAGTCACAACAAGAGTTTACTTAGGACATAAATCTATCAGAAATTGCCAATATCAGATACCTAGTCCAAGGAAAGAAACAAATATTCTTATTCATAAATATAATGGCTGAATCTGAAGAACACTTTCCCCTGCCCCCCCTTTCTAACATGTCAGCACCAGATAAAAATAGTATTCAGCTAAGGTTCTGAAGCAAGTAGATTTTTTGATCTGGCATCACAATCTCTGTGGGCTTTTTGGCTCATATTGTATGTGAGCAGTTCATCCTGAAGAGGTGTTGAAAGGAGAGCTCATTTCACAAGCCATGGCATCAATTTCTGTATCCTTGCAGCTCTCTTGCCCTGGGTTTTTTTTCCTTCTGCATTTTAAAAGCAAGGGACCCTAACTATTAGAAGAGATAAGGGGCACAGAAAGGCACCATAACCTCACACAAAAGTGAGCCTTTAAAAAATCAGATGTCAGGACATTAATTTTATTCTTTTCTATGAGTAGAAATAATACTCTGTAACAGTGTTATGCCTTTGGAAGTGAAGGACTTCTTTCTGACAACACCAATGTCAGATTTCAGAGGTTAAGAAACAAACTTCAGTGCAGCCCCTGTTTCTCATGGGAGGTACAGAGCATCGAAGAATCATGGTTTGTGAAAACAAATCACGTTTATTAACAGGTAAAAGTTGTTCCAAGACGCATAACTGTTTTATGATGTAGTTCTGCAGTTTATCAGATAATTCCAATCACCAAATATAGCAAATGCTAAACACCTGTGGTAGCAGGGACAGGGCAGGTCTCCACGTCTCTCTTGGAGGTTTGGAGTGGTCTTGGCTGGTTGGAGACTGTTGAAACTCATTGAAAATAGTTTTCTTTTTCCACACTCCTGTGACTGTCACTAGCTATCAGGAGCTGCTGCTGGCTCAGGGTCCCCACCAAGCAGACAGACACAACAGCCCTGTAGACTCAGGGTGGGGTCAGCAAAAGCCATTTGCATCACGGGGCAGAAGGCTCACAGAAGTGGGAGAATTCTGCTGGAGCCAGAAGTGTGGCCTTCAGCAGGCTATTCATAACTGTAGCATTGTTTGACATCAGACGAGAAAAGCAGAGCATTTGGTTGACGCTTAATTATCTCATGAAGGTTTTTTCTTGTCTGTGAGATGCAATTCATCAGAGACAATCTGCCTTCCAGTATTTATGTGCGTTTCTGTTGATTTGATTTGGCATGTTTTTCTGATGCTGTACTTTGATCTTCAGTATTTATATCATCTGTTTTCACCTTCTGATACAAAAATGAAAGTTATTCCCCATAATAGACATAATAAAAAACACAGTACCAGGAACTAAATATTATGTAAGCATGCAAACATTTTCAATATGGATGAGGTGATATTTTTTGGTTGTTTTTATATTTTTCTAGAAATATTGCAATTTTTATTTTCATAAACAGAATTTAAAATATATCTAAAAGTCACTGCCATTTGTGGATTGTCTTTACATTATTTAAAATACAGCATTTTATAGATAAACTTATAGATCATGAAAGTTTTCATCTTATTTTGTAAGCTTTCTCAGACTCTGGTCGTTGTTTTCAAATAATCCCTCTGTTTATACCTGCAACATTTCTTCTCCTTAGTTTTGAATATATGAAAATCCATTCCTTTGTATTTTTGTTCTGTACACTACACAACATTTGCATTTTATGTAAAATAATATTCTGTCTTTTTACTTTTGACTCTTAAATTGAGAAGGAGATTCTCAAACCCTTCTAGGCTTGAAAGTGTTTTTGACCATAGTAAAAACTGTTTAATTTTGGTGGGTAGAAGTCTCAGATCTGGATGGGCAATTTAAAATCTTTGTATTGTAAGTGGGAAGAGTTAGGCATCTTGAAATGTAATACTCTGAACCCAGAATAATGTAGTGAGTGAGGTAATACATTGTTTGTATGTTAAGGCTAATATTTTATATTGGGTAAAGTGACACTTCTGGGAAAAATGGACAGAAGTCAATATAAGTTGTAAAAAACTGGTTTTTACCTGTCCAGGTTCAGGTCAATTCTTCCACAACAGCACATATTAAGTAGACTGTCCGTGATGTAAAAGGTCATTCGTACCAGTGTCATGTAGATGATTTTGAGGGGAAAGAAGAGAGAAATGATAAAAGTAATTAATCTCCTAAAGGAAGGAGTGAATATGAACTGAGCAAAAATAACAGAGTTGAGGTGCATCACATCCCATAATGTAAATTGCTTAATTCCTCAATAATCTGGCCCTAGATGACATAGCTGAGTCGGAGTCAGCTGAGAAATAAAGGTGAAATATCTGCAGTCCACAACCATGTCAATCACTAGGTTTTTCTGTTGTTTCTTGAAGTAAACATCACAGAATAGAAACTGGTTTACCTACATTAAAACTTAGGCAATTTGCATTGTTTATTCTAAATCTCAGACATCACTATACACCCTTCATTTGGCCCAAATGTTTTCTGGATGCAAAATTTCTTTGCATAATCATCACCTCCGCATTTAGAGTAAGTTAGTTGGTAAGTCTATTGGAACCCAAACTAAGATTATGACATTCTTTGAAGATGTAAGAACCATGGGTTTCCCAATGCAGGTTAAAGAGAAAAATACACTTGCTGAGTAGATTAAGGCAATTTAGCATTTAATGTAGAGTTATGCAGGAAGCTAAAATCCCTTTAAAATTTAATTTGAATATTATAGTTTTGTATGCATAAACTTAGAATGTATCTTAATTACAGAGATGCCTTCACATTTATTATAATTAAAACTTATGAGTGCATGTCAACATACAATTTAGGCAAAGCAATTTTAAGAACATGCAAATGAAACAGTTGCCACTTTGATGTTACTGCTAGCAAAGTTCAGAAGGGAAAAATTCTGCTTACTCCAGTGTCTTTTATTTTTCCTTGGGCTCCAAGATGCTCCTTTCCCTATAACATTGAAAATCACACCCCTTCTTCACATCTCTTTTCATGTATAACCTCTACTCTGTTTTCTCCCCCATCATTTAGTCTTTTTTTCATCATTAAAAAAAAAAAAAAGAAAAGAAGTCAGACTTTTTTCTTCAGGGATCTAAATAAGGATGATGAAAATCATAAGAGAGGAATTATTGATTGTATTAATGTAGTCAATGTTGTCTTTTCAGCTCATCTGGAAAGATTTTTTTTTTTTTTTGCCTTCCATTTGTAGAAAGAACAGCATGAACGTTAAGGAGCTCTTGGAACCTAAACTGGTGACATTTTATTTGCAGTTTTGGAAGCAGGTTAAGGGAGGTAAGATGGCCAAACAACCATAAGAAAGAGTATAGAATGGTATCTTGTGAAGCATATGAGTCTTTAGAGAACTACTACGAGATGCTCAATTTTGTCATCCTTCTTTTAGTGAGCTTTTGGATAACAGCTCACTTGGAGACAGTATAGCTGCATTCTTGAGCTGTACATCTCACAGCTGTGAACAAGATGTGAATTACATTATTCCAAAGTGTCTGAGTATGTACTTTGTCCTATGATATTTTAGCCTGTTTAGAGTCCTCCAGGTTGCCTGCTTTTACCGGTCAGAGTAGTTGTTTTGATTTTTTTTCACTAACTGCTGAATTTCTGCTTGTCAGGTCTAGGAGGTTGTTTTTCTTTATGATCATTATCATTTCCTTTGTATTTTCTTCTGTTGTCATGTCAGATCTCAGCTGCTTATAGAAGAGGAAAAGACATTTTGTGATGAACCCACTGTGGTGAGGAAGGAGAACAAAGGAGAGGAGAGAGCATTTCTTGCTCAATTCAGTGAGTTATTTAATAAGTCTTTTCTTCACATAATATTTTGGAAGCAAAAAAACCATATTCGTTTCATGACTACACAGATCAAAGAAAACAAAGCAACTGCTGTCATGCTTTCACTGCTTAACAAGGCAGTTTTTTTCTGGGGTTCCTGGGTGCCTGAAATCTTCTTTTCTCAAAACTGAAGTATAGCATTCAAAATGCACAGGCTGAATGCAACTCTATTTTTGAGCTGTTTTTCGGTCTGGAATGCTTACCCAACCTATGACAGTGCTTCTTTAATGACTGTGCTCAAAATTGCCCTTAAGCTAAAGTATAGCAATTATAATACATTTATAGCTTCCAATTAAATGCATTGAACACTTTAAAGAAACCTTAGGAGATTCAGATGTTTTAAAATACAATGTAAGTATAGTCAGCAAGTTGTATGTTAAAAGATTCTAGTGTGAGATCTATAAAAACTTATAAAAAACATTTTCTGGACAATGGTATTTTCTTCTTTTTTGATTTAAGAGCTGGCTTTCAAAGGTACAGATACCGGAAGTCCTTTAATTAGCTTAATCACCACACAATTTAAAGCGTAGTTACACTAATAAACATTTCTTCTCTGAACTATGAATCATGGGGAGCACCAATATCTAGGCTAGCAATAAATGAGGTAACTCGGAAGCTCTAATTATCCTGTGCAGGTAATTGCAGAAGAACAGGGTTAATTAGCCTGGCTACAAAACCTTTCCAATGGAAGCATGTTTTCTTTGTTGACCCAGTCAAGTATCTCTGTTTCATGCTGTGGAGCACTCACTACTCCTGCTGCCAGAGGCTTCCCCATGAATTTGAGAAACAAGTTCAGCTGTGTAACTTCTGAAGTAGGTAGCTCCATAAATCATAACATATGATTTCTTTTTTAATCATAACATAAAAATAGAATGCAATAATTGAATTTATAATGCTTTTTGTATGTGACACACATCTTTTTTTGGTGAATTATGCCTGGTTTTTTAGATCACATTTTCCATGTAATTTATTTTTTAAGGAAAATTTAATTAAAATTTTCTTCTTAATCATTACACTTAGGAGATTAAAATTAGCAATTACAATATCATACATCTTAACAACTCTGTATCTCACTTTTGGTTCGTGATTATCAAGGTTTTGTCTTTAAATTGCTGAAGCATAGATGGTGTCTTCACTTGAAGATCAGAAATCAGCCAAGATTATAATTCACTTTTTTAGTACCTCTCTTTCTGAGCAAGAAAAAAAGAACAACATCCAGTCTGTAAAACACTTCATTTTATCTGAATTTTTCAGATGATTAGTTGCAATTTATTTCAATGAGAAAAAAAATGAAAAAAGTTTTGGTTTTTTCCTGTTTTTTTGTCTTCCCAATTTTTCTCACTACTAAAAATTAGCACAGGAAGATGTAAAAGGCCACAGCCTGAAAGGTAAATGCGTGCCAAAATTGATGAAAAATAGGTAAAACCCAGACTAATGCAAGTCCTTTAAAAGAAGTTTTTTTTCAAAAACACACTAAAATTTATGCAAACAATGAGCTTGAATTTATCTTTTTTATTAAAAAACCTAATCAGTTACCAAAAGAGTTATATTTTAAGTTCCAGTTTTGATTAGAATACCAATATACGATTACGGGTATGGATCATTGGAAAAATGTGACAGCTAAAATATGTATTCTATGGAAAACTAATAGAAATATATGCAATTGTTTATTATTTTAAATGCTTAAACACTTATGGTAATGTCCATTTAATTTAATTTTAATTTAATTGTGTTCTTGAATAGAAATATTTTGAAGCTAGGACATTTTCTATGCTTGTAAATTGATATTAGGTAAAAAGATTACATGAAAATTTATTACTTCATCTGACAAGCACTTAATAGGTTGTAACATTTAATGAAACTCTAGAGGCACTTAAGATAGAGAGAAAGCTTTCTAATAAAAAATATTTTTTCACATAAGTATTTTCTGCATCTCTTTAAGAGCTTAGCAGTAAATGAAACAATAAATAGAAAGGTTTTGGGATCTTAACTTGCAATGAAAATTTATATTAACCTAACAAAGTCTTGAATTATAGTGACAATTCAAAATTATGTTTTTCAAGGTTTACTCAGGAAGCACAGATCACCTTCTTATATCTTTCTGGAAGTGCAAAATTCTCTCCTGTGCTTTTACTTCCAATACGTTATGGACAGCAGGAAGAACTAGCAGCAGTGCTGTCATGCCTGTGTGCTCTCCAGTGCAATCCTGAAGGTTTGCCACTTTATCGCCCAGTTTAAACTTGTAGCCTGTAGTGCATACTGGAGGAAGAAACGTATGTCTGCTTCTCATCTAGCTCATTTAATGAGCTGGGAAGTGCATGCTTAGATGGATACTGTGTAGTACACTTGACAACAAATTAATTGTATAAACTCATTATTTGAATAGCAAATACCACTGATCACTTAGAAAATAATTTTCTTTCAATTTGATCCTCAAATGTTTCAAAATAGAAACACAGCACACATTTTTTATTTTATTGCTGTAACCAAAGTTGAAAAAGGGGAAACAACACATAATTTAATTAAAGCAGTGTGCTTTAAAATGGAGAACTACAATGAATGACTTATTTAAATTAAGTAAATGAGACTATTTGAACACATTACTATTAATTTCAAAGCATATCAGAATTTATGATACAGTTGTTGATGCTTTGAGGCTTACACTTATTTATAAAGCACAGAAAAATAAAAGTCATGCTTCCTCCCAGCCAACAACAACAACAAAAAAACCCGTTCTACTAATGATAACAAAAAAACTTCCCAATATCCCAAAGTTTGCAATATTATTGCATCGTACAGCTAGTATCTGTACAAGTGACCATATACACACACATTTTATATCCTAAAAATTGAGATCATCCACATGAGTAGCCATACATGAAGATTATATTGAGTTGCATTGTTGGCATCTCACAATTTTTTGCGCTGGGGCAGCTGGTCCTCTTACAGGATTAAACATTTCAAACTGAAGAATTAGAGTTCAGCTCTGGATCTGCAATGCTGCATGTGATAACTGGTCTGTAAGCTGACTCTTTCACTTGCATTGTGGAATTCTCTGATAGTTACGGTAGGCTGAATATTTCATCATGAATTCAACAGTGTTCTGAATGTTCAAGCTCTTTCGCAGCCACACAGTGCTTCATTGAAGCCAGAAGTTTCTCTACAA
Organism: Hylia prasina; assembly: GCA_013397195.1. Classification (NCBI taxonomy): domain Eukaryota; kingdom Metazoa; phylum Chordata; class Aves; order Passeriformes; family Sylviidae; genus Hylia; species Hylia prasina. The sequence continues at coordinate 743,078 of VYXD01012649.1, forward strand.
TGTCCTGCTTGTATTGAGTAAATTAAAATGCTGGAGCTCTATTTTTGATGCCATCTCACGTTGTCCTGTTCATGAAATATCTTTCCATCCAAAATACAACTTCAACAACGGTTCACACCCTTTAATCAGAAAAGAAGTACTGAAGTGCAGTAAATTAGTAATTACCACAGGTACTTTAGGTAAAAAAAAGGGGTTTTTTTCTATGAAAATTTGATGTCCTCCTGTTGTAGATGAGAGGACTTGAAGTTTTCCTGTGTTGTACACTGAATCAACTTCACATTAGTGACATTTGGACAACTTGGGGAGATTGAAAGAATGATGAATGTGACATATAAAAAAGCACAGGAGCAAGAGCAATTGGCATTGGAAATAACTACAATAAAATTAAATTTAAATAGAATTTTCAAGCTAATAAGTCTTGGAGGAAATATAAGGACAATATGCTGATGGAGTAACATGAAAAGTGGTGGTGTTAGAAGCAACCTTGCTAACTTCAGATAACAGCTGAGCTCCTTTTCATGTACATATATTTAATAAAATAAACTTTCAATAAAATGATGAAATTTTATATGAAAACCAAATCTTTGGAGAGTTCACCAAAATATGCATTCTTTTTCTGCAAAAGATTTTGCAAAAACATCCTCAACAGTGAAAGCGGATACATATAATGAAATATATATATATTAAAAAAAAGTTGCTTTATAAGCTGATTTCCAAGGCCTGACCCTGATTGTTCTCAATTAAAACATGCCATGTATTTTGGTATGGTTTGTCTCAGCTTCAAGTGAGTGCTCAAGTGCAAACAGTGAGACTGGTCACGGTGTTGGAGCCTTTGATTAAAATACACTGAAATGAGAGCACTTTTTAATTGAGAGGGAACATTGTTTCCATAACTGCCTCACTCTTTTTGTTATCCCCTGAAAGACTTAAACACAAAAATAAAAGTTCAAAATCAAATGATGACTGAAATACTGACAGACTAGAGACTGGTCTACTTTGATGGTGCAGAATTTGTCCCACAGGCATATCTGGAGTTGTTCTATGCCCTCTCCTACTTAATTTCTACTAGAATAATTATGGTAAGAGTCCTGTTTATTTCAATGCTTCTATTCCATGCACTAATCATCAGTTGTGTTTGGAAAAACATCATCTAGTGTAACCTCCAAACGTGCTGTGCTGTGAGATGCTCTTATTCCTCAGTTTTCTTACTGTCATTACATATGCAGTCTGAGCCATATAAAGATAATGAAACATGAGAAGTCAAGGCTCATCACTCTGGACACAGTGATGTGTTGACAAAGTATATGGTTTACACACACACAGCTAACATTGTTTTTTAATTTACTCTCCCTAGAAGCAAGAAAGACTTCTTGCTGCCTGGTAGAAGACCTTATTCAGAGCTAGCTTAGCTTTTGTTAAAACAGTGTTGCACTGCATGGTAAATAAACCCCTGACAGTCCCTGTGGAATTACTATATTAGATTAAGCCAGTATAGAATACATATTATCATTACAGATTATATGCAAACCTGCAGTCAGTCTTCATAGTTGTTAAAAAGCCCCAAAAGTTTAGAAAAACAGACACTTCAGAAAGAAATGTTGCAAAATTACAGAACTAAAAATCTGATGCTCAGATTTCTAGGAGGTCTAGTCTAACTTTAGTCACTGCTCTCATTGACTTCAATGATGCAGATATTTTTTCATAAAACAGGGTTTCCTGAGTCACATTAAAATGTGAGATGAAACAACATGCAAAATGAAGTGAACATGAAGAAGCTGATTTCTTACTGTATTTTGAAAGATGTAAATATAAAATGTATTTCAAACCAATCATCTTGCATTACACCCTGGTATATAAACATAAAATAAATCCATCCAATGACAGATAAAATTCAACATTAACATTAGTGATACATGTCAGTGTTTCTGAGGAAAAGCAGAGATGTGATGTACATGCAACATTGTGTTCAAAGACCCACAATGACACTCAATTGTCTTCGAACAACTCATATACTTGTAAGACCAGTCTACTTGGCACAGCACAGAAACTCTGTTTGCTATCTGTTTACAAATTATAATGAAGAGGAAAAAGTATTTCTGAATAAGGTGACACTCATCTAGGGATTTAGACCAGTCATTTAACTTTTCATTTATTCTGTATTTCAAATTCTCTTGTTCTAGTTAATTAATAAAATGTCAGACTCAAGATTGGAATCGTCACCCTACCTTACATAGAAAGCATTATGCATGGAGGAAAGAAATAGGGATACCCAAAATTTTATGTCTGATGACAGATCCTTCAATTATGCAGATGATTCAATAAAGAAATTTTACTTTTTACCCAAAACAGAAAATAAATAGTACAATGTAGCTTACGTGACTTCAATCAGGCAATGTCTATCAGCTGCCTGAAAAAAAAAAAATCAAAATTTATTCACCTTTTCATGGTTATATGATCATGGTTTAATTGCTATATATCTGGTCAGGTAAGTATTAATTCCTTCTTCCTGAAAAATAGATGAGTAGGTAAACTGAATATGCCCAAGTCTTAAGTAAGCTATGACCAACTTCCCTGAAAATTATGCTTTTACATTAGTCTGTTATAAATTGAGGAATATCATATCAGCGGCTATAGGCCTTCACTTCAATAAAACTTATGCTATTTTTTTCTGTAAATCTTGTTTCCTTTGTAGAGCCAGATGCTCAAGATACACTTTGAAAGCTGCCTTAAACAAATCCATTCTGTAGCATAAAATATTTTTGTCATTTTTTATTAGTTATAATTATGGCTCTGTACTTGTTGAGATAAATATTTTAACATTAAAAAGAAAAAGACAATCCATTTTAGATGGTTCTAATCATCTTCCTGTTCTTCATGTGCATGGAAGTGATTTTCAGGAGAAATTACTTCAAGGTCTTCTTGGGACTGAGGTGTAGCACTCTAGCCTGTAGTTTTTTAAATCCTCGAACTTAGTTTAAGACAGGTTTAAGGTTTGCCTTCCTCTTGAAGATAAAGAAATGGCCCAGCAAACAGCATCTGTTATAGAAACAAAAGTGTGGACAGTTAAGTGAGTTAAATACTGGAAGCAGTGGTTCCTAGAAAAAACAATATTATTAATCAGGTGCACTAAGGAGGCAGTGATTAGGGAATGACCAAGAGATTGTTGGGACAACAAAAAACAGTCAACAGGAAAAGAAAATAAAAAAAGCATGAATATTTGTGACAGCAAGGAGAGATGGTGCAGGAAGCATCCAGCACAGGGCATCTGTACACAATGAGCTGCACCTTGAGGTGCAGAGGACACAGCCTGGGGCAACTACTTGCTGTTGTGTGGGCAGACCTACTAAGATGATACCTACCATCCCTACCATGGTAAAGAATTCAAAATTATACTTTGAGCTGGCACACACACAGTGCCAAGAGGAAGGGTGTGCACGCAGGGGAACCTGCACTCCCAGGTGTGGGGCAATGTGATAGTGGTTACTTGGCTGGTTGGAAGGGATGGTTAAATACGCACACAACTGTGCAAAGGCGCACGTATGAATGTGCAGTCAGAATTTCTTGGTTTATGCTGCATTCATTTTGAACTATGACTGTTAATACAGCAATAAACCACATCTGACTTGAGCAGATTTTCTCTGCTACTAAGCTGACATGCTGAAAATACCTGTACATTCTCTGTACATCATCTTGTTTCAGTGACATGTTCCCTTGATTTCCCTCAAAACAGAATGAAATTTCCCACCCCCTTTTTTTTTTTTTTTTCCTTTATATTGAGAAGGATTTCCTTTAAGATCAACCAATTATCCTGGGTCTCTTTGCTTTCTCATATTAGATGCTGTCATGCAGATCCCTGAACAAACAGAAATTGCCATGAAAATAAATTTGCTGAATATGATGAATTAAAATAGAAAATAATTTTTATATGAAAATAAAAAGTAGCTTATTTTACAGCATCCTGCCAAAGAACAGAGTTTGACTGTGAATTACATTTGGCATCTGGGAAGTCAATTAGAATAAGTAAAAGGACAGCCTTTTAAATTACGTGTCTCCAAATAAGTATTTAATTTCTGCTTCATAAGTTGATGAGAGATGGAGGTGAAGGAATATATGCATAAAATTGAATATTTAATTATTCTGTTACTGAGAAATAAATAGGAAGTCAGACAGGAACAAAACCCAGATATTAACTTTTTCAGTTTGTCTGTGTCTCAAGGAGAAACATTTCAAGAGACTTGACAGCATCCATGTTTATCTTTTAAAAAAGGAAAGGAAATAGGTAAAAGAAGATTATTAAGCATGAATGTAGGCTATTAAAGAATTAATATAGTGCAAATAAATATTTTGTGACCCTGAAGTCTCTGAAATTGGAAAAGAGAGTCTGGGAGATATTAATTAAAAGAGTGATATTCATTACCAGTGCAAATATCCATAGCAAGAATAGTTCTGTCTTCCTTAATAATTTCAAGGTGTCTACCTAAAGATCCCTATCCCTGGATGAGCTGAGAGATATGTGAAAACATTTCAGTCACCAGTCAGGTGAGCCCCTGGTGACCTGGCTGTTTCAACACTAAGATATGGTGGTCCATGATATGAAACAAGAGGATAGTGACTATTCAACTGGAAAAAAAAAAAACAATAAAGTTACCATTTTTCCTTTATAAAAGGTCATTTAGACTCCCAACTTGTAAAAAGGTTTAATTTTCAGGTACACGAGGGATATAATTTAATCGGCTGCATTTGAGCAAATAACATGCTTCATCATTCAAGTTGCATATGGTAAAACTGTTTTTTAAAGGTTATTCAGATTCCTGTAAATTATTTAATAATCAGTTTTACTTTTTTCAATTGAATCATTCAAAACTGCAATGGAAAATAGTACCTAAAGAAAAGCAAGTCAGGCTCTGTGCCAGGGTTCTAACACTTTCACCCAATAAAAAATTGATGATAATTCAGATATTGAATTGTACTTTAAGATAGTTGTGTAAGAAATCTACTTACATTTTTACTTGAAATTTAACCACTGATTTTTGAATGCATCATAAAAGGCTGTAAGACAAGTGGCAAGATGACTCTGTCCTTCATATCTTTCAGAAAATATGCCTGCAGCAGTCCTCCAGAAATACAGTCTTACTGCCTGTGTTCTAGAGAATTCATAGTTTTGTAAGTGTGGTGGATTACAGAAGCATCCATCACAAGTAAAAAAAATCGACAACAATAATCTTTTTATGTTTTCTCAGGAGTATTTTTGTATATAACAGGTTATAATACAATCTGTTTATAATGAACTTTATCGACAACATAATGTGCTAACAACACCTAGAGCAAGTTCCTCAAACTTATGCATTGCTGTATTTCTGAAAGCCAGAAATACTCTGGACTTTAGTATCCTAAACCTGCTTATTTGTTTAAACCTGATTATTATGTTTCTAGCAATACTCGAATGGCACATGCTTAACTATGTCCAGGCTGAGAAAATTTGTTGCTAATAATAGTGTGTGGGAATTTTTCCATTCACAATTGCAGATACAGCACTCAGTAGAATTATATAATCATTTAAGTTGGAAAAAACCTCCAAGAACATCAAATCCAACCTCTGATCTGCCACCATGACCACTATTGTAAATTGCCACATCCACTCGTTTTTATAGCACTTTCAGAGATGGTAACTCTACCACTTCCCTAGGGAACCTGTTCCACTGCTTAACCTCTCTTTCAGTGCAGAAATTTTTCCTAATATATTTTACCTGAACCTACCCTGATGCAGCTCATGGCTGCATCATAAGCTTCTTGTATCACTAGTAGCCTGGGAAAAGAGGCCACCTCTCTTCCCATAAAAGTATATGTTAAGTGCAGTCCTCCAAAATCTTCCAGATTTTGTGGCAAAGTATCATTATTATTATCATTATTATACTTTTTTTTACAACATACTTTCAAAAATTTAGCACATATCCTATTCTCCAACAACAAAATATGAACTAATACAATAAAATTGAAAAACAAATATAGAGCTTTCAATTTACATGTTAAAATAAGGAGTTTTATACTTGTTTGTCTTGGGTTATGGAAGCAAAAAAATTGTATTCTATTTTCATCTGCTGAAAGCAGTTGGGGAATTTTTTTTTCTTTATCTCTTGTTACTCTGGGGGGAGAGGGCAGATGCCTTTCTGATAATGGCTCAGTTATTAAAACCGGGTGGGGTACTGTTTCTTATCTCTTTCACCACCCACCCTCCCTCCAGGGGGATATTTTCTGCTAATGGGCCATTAANTCTAGAAAGGACTCCAAAATAAACAGAAAATCAATCACTAAAAAAAAAAAAAAAAATCCAAACAGCTCACTTTTATTCTCATTTGATTATTCTTCTATCCTAAATATTTACATTAACAAGATAAGCAAATACAAGAAATCCTTCAAACTCAAACAAAAAAACTCAACGGACTTAGGAAGAGTTATAGCTGTAGTTGTATATGTCTCCAGAGAACTTGATTCCTTGTGGTCATGATGTCAAACAGCTCTGTAAATGTGAACAAATAATAGAGCAGACATTTAAAATTAAACTGCCTGGGCTTAAAAATATGACCAGAATTATTGCCTCCATCCCACTGTTAGTCATGTTAATTCTAGAAAACTAAATAAGCAAACAGAAACCTTATTTAAACGTACATTTATTTTTTAATAAGCATCAGCTGGAATTTTCTTTTAATTTGTTTTCTTCTGTAAAGAGATATTGACATGTTTCTGTGACTAGGAATGTTAATTGGTTAATGACAGTGTCATTTCTAAGCTTGGATTGAATTTTTTTGGCTTTTCTTCTCATGGCGTCATCCTTACAAAATCTTGAAACATTAGTTGATCCCCAGACAAAGAGCCCTTTGAGACATTTCTGTTTTCTCTGTACAATTTAAATTAATTGATTACTATTTAGATTAATTGATTTTCAGATGACACAGAAAAGAGGAGAGCTACTATTGTAGCTTTCCTCAAAGATGATAGTAAAAATGAATCTGAGAGTGTGTCTGTTTCAAGAATTACTTGTTGTTTGATAAGAATGACTATTGAAAACAATGCATTTAACTCTTTGATCTACTACAATGATGATCAAAAATAAAACTTATTTAATACTGTTGTCCATATTTGTTAAACTGTGAGTTTGGTTCATAGATCTTGCTCTCTGCTAATCTTTATGGAACAGAACACAACTAAATAATTAGAATAGTAGGGGTTAGATGCCTACTTGTCAGCTGAAGTATCCAGTGCAGTTGTAACTGCTGTGGTCTGAGAGAACAGGTGTAAACATAAGGGTGTAATAAATAATTATAAATTTTAATAATTTTAATAATATTTTTAATAATTCTCATATGCAGGACTCATGATCTCTATCAACCTGGCATATGTAAGTGAACTGATTGAACAATCAGACACTATAACAAATACTATACTGCAACATCGTTACAGACTTTACTAATTATTCCCATTAAGTGTCTACCATTTTTATCTCTTGAAGGATGAACAGACCAAGATGCTGGGGAAGAAGGTATGCCCTGTGCACAACAGGACATAATTTTCCCAGTGTTGAGAACTGGTCTTGTCTAGGCTATACCTGTGTCTATGTGTCTGTGAGGATGACAATAGCTAAATAAGAAGTTCAGTGTCTTTATTGGGAATGTGCCCTATGTTTCCTGCTGCAAAGCCATAGAGGATCAAAACCTGGTTGCTTGCAGGTCCAAGGAACATAAGAATTAGGGTCTTAATAGTACTACCAGCTTCTGGTCTCTTAGGGCAAATCAGGAGGGAGCAAATAATTGCTCATCTCTCTCTGAGGGAAGTAGTGATTCTGAAAAGTAGAGATGATGTATTGGATTTAAGAAGAAATAGTGTGCACTTCTGCACTTGTTTTTGTTTAACATAAAGTAGATTTTGAATTTTTCCTTATCAACCTTGGTGGAACTATGCTGCTATTACAAAGACAATAGTTAATTTGAGTAGATCAACAAAAGAATCTGAAAATCACATTTTTCCTGCACAAGCAGATTTCTTGCTTGGAATTACCAAAAATACAAACATTAAAAAAAAAAATTAAAAAGAATACTATGAATACACTAGAGCCTCTACCATAAATTCTTAAGTCCTGTGGGATATTTCATCAGCATTGAAAGCCACCTTAAAAATACTTTTGTAGTAAATATTCTTTAGATATCTAAAACTTGATAAAGGCTGTTTAGAACAGCTCTTATAAAGCCCTTGTAAAATATTTAAAAACCTTAAAGAGGTTGTTTGTTTATTTCTTTTTATTTTGAATAAATATTTAAATATTTATTAACATAATTAGATATTAAGAACTTAGCCATTTAGGTTCTGTTAAATTAACATTACCTCAGCAAATTTCAGTT
>VYXD01012649.1:751485-781580 GCA_013397195.1 Hylia prasina
CATTACCTCAGCAAATTTCAGTTGGTAGACTGTGATTTTTGACAAAATTTCTTGAGGACTACTTCTAATCCTGTTCCTATGGATTTTTGGACTGATAAACATGTTACTAGGAACACATATATACCACAATTTCAGATGAAATATCAAGAATATGTTAGAGCTGTTGTGTATTATTCCTGACCAAAGTCATTAAAGTAGTAGCAGGTGTCGGTGGGAAAAGATGCTTGAGTCGTCAAGTGTGTCCTTTTCACACCCCCCCCCACCCCCTCCACACACCCCTGTCCATTTCTGCTATCTCTGATGGGCAATATGGTTTGTCCTAAAACAAGAATATCAATTTCTGGAGAAACTGTGAGAATCCTGCCATAATTAATGCATTCCAGGGACTGGGAGAGCTGAGATGTTTGGTGCACTTCAGCCTGCAAAAGAGCACAAAATACTTCTAGGGATTGTGTTAGCTGGGCAAACTGGCCTACTGAGGCTGAAGGCAGCTTATGGGTAGATAGCTATTCCCAGAGAGATGCCTGCAGGATATGTCCAGCCCAAAGACAGGGAACACTCACTTTTGGATGGGTGAAGAAAAGCATTAAGATCTGGTCAAATGCAGAGATAAAATCCTAAAATAGCTATACAGAGGGTTTATTGCTTTGTAATTGTGTGTTCTACAAGATCAAAGACAATAAAATTGTTTCTGGCTGAACCTGCTTATAATATAACTCATTAGCCTAAGGGTCATTGACTAAATCTGAGACTTAGTGGACCTCATTCTTTGATAAGTTCAGAAAGCAAGGAGATCTCACTGAAGTTTGGGACACAACAGGAGGGCCCAAGACCTGACGATACTATAATCTGCTGTAATAGATGACAGAGGTATTATTTAGAGAGTGCATTAGCAATATTTAGACACAGTATCAGCAATGGCAAACATCTAATCATAATCATCCATGTAATCATTGTGTCCTACTTCTCATGCCTGGCTGAGAACATTCCCTCAACTACTCTACTACATAATCTATGTTGGTAAGTTTCCAAAAATATGTTTCCAAAAATATTTTTTATTTATAAAAGCTCAGAAGTGTACCTGAGAAGAAGTAGAAAAGCTTGGTTACATCTGTATACAATGGATATAGCAAACTCCAGGGATAAGACGTGTTTTTTGGCATAAGAAAAAATTTACTGTAAATTATGGTAGCTGTTCCACTTTCTGCACCAGACTTTATTACTGACAGTGCCTACAGACATTAGTGTCCTAAATGTATTTCAGATTGTGGGATTTAAAAAGAGGGCATCCAAAATACTTACTGACAAATAGCTTTCCCAATAACCTCCTCTAATAAACTCTTGAGATCAGTTGTATAACAGAACAACTAACCTCATCAGCTATGTGTGTAGAAGTTTTTACATGAGGATTTGAGGAGTTTGATTTCAAAATTTTTATATGTATATTTTAATTTTGAAAAAAAAACTATTGGGTTTTAAGAATATCATCATCTTAGATTCCTCTTTTGATACTCTAAACTTTAAAATAAGATTACCTAAAGAACCTGTTTTTTCATATTGTTGTCCAAATTAATTTTCTGTATCAAAAAACCCTCCCAAATAAACCTATTTAAAATGGATTTAAATTTGAACTGTATTTGATATTATTTGTGTTTTAATGTCTGTTTCATTTTCCTTTCACTGACATTAATTTATTTTCTCAAAACATTCTTAGATATAGGCTATAAGTAGGCAGATAACATGATTCAAGGATCTTCTTTCTAAGCTTCTTAAAATTTTTATCCTTCAAGGTTTCTGTGCCTAACTTAAACAATGCAGACTAGAATGTGTACTATTATCTACATAAGTAGAGTTCCTTTCAAATATTAGGGTCTTAAATGGGTAATGAAACAACTTTGGATGTATTGATACAACAAACATATCCAGAGGCAACACATGCACTTCAATTCCACAACTCACATGGCTGAGTGACAAATCAAATATGTAAGTCTACTACAGTATTTTAATGTATTTAGGGTGGTGTTAGAGCTAGTAACACCAAAACTGGAAGCAAAGCCTGGCAGACAAGCAGTTTGGCTGAAGTGCCTGAATACAGATAAGCTCTTGCTGGAACTCTGCAAATGAGTCTGCATGTATATGTGCTTTGTTGCTCTTTTTTGTTTCTCCTTTTTGTCTATGGCAGCAGCAAGATTGATTCTCATATCATAAATAAAAGTAGATGAGATAAAACTACCATGAAGTGAAAAATCAAATCTAGCTTTACTAAAGCTGAAGCAATAGCCTTTTGTTAGTATTAGTATCATGCAAAAGGAAGCCTGAGTGCATTATATCATTATGGTGCAACCTAATGAAATCACTCATGTCCCTGTGAAGGAATGGACCACTGTCCCCCTGTTCCCCATCCCTCTCTTTCTAAAGCTCTTAAAACCACTAAAAACTCTTGTATAAATAATACCAACCAAATAATATGACTTAGATCACCCAGATGCAGGCTCTGAGCATTATGAAAGAACGATGAGCTCGTATTATTCCAGGCAAAACAATTTCCTATTTAACCAGTTTTTAAGGGTAGACAGTGTAATTATAAATCAGAAATATGGGAAAAACTCAAGTTGGTGGATGAAACATGGGGGCAATGGTTTGGGGTGTCCCTATGTGCTGACCTTTTTTCCCTGAGTAAATTCCACAAAACATTCTGGCATCTGGTTTATTAGCTTTAGCTGCTATATTCAGTTGCAAACACCTAAACAGTTGATACGTAGAGCTGTATGTGCATCATCACAGATCTGGCTGAGCAAATGAGATATTTCATTTGTTTGCAGGGAAAGAAAATCCATTAAAATGAAAAAGTTTGCTAGCCTGAAGCATTATGCTTAGCTTTAATGGGAAAAGGAGCAAGAAAATACCTTCCTCCTGTTCCTTTCATTATGGATTATTAACAAAGTACAAAATTTTATTTCCTCTGCTGTAAAATAACAATGAAACACAAGAGCAAAGTAATATCTGCTAAGAAAGTGTGTTTCTGGTAGAAAGACACAAGTTTTCTCTTCGCTGTCCTTACATTTCTCCATATTCTTTCTACCTATCTTGAGATACTTTCATTTTAAAGATATTATTCAGAGAAAGAGAGAGAGAGAGAGAGAACTATTAATTATCCTAATTTTTTTAAAAAAAAAGTTACTTTTTTTTTTCATTTATGGTGTTAAGGGTATTTATCTTTAAAAATTAATTTACTGTTTGTGAGAAGATAACATGCCCAGTTTTTTTTCTGTATTCAGGCTGACAAAATCAAAGAATTTTCTGCCTAGTGTTAGTTATTGTCTTTGGTATTTGGCCTAACTCTACTTTTTCAAGGCCTGAAGAACGAGCAGGTATGATAAAGTTGTTTCATGCACAGAGTTAAATATTACTGCAGATACTACAGGTTTACATTAAAAAGACTTTGTCTCAGTGAGATACTGAGCCTGTGTTTTTATGAAGATCAAAACAGAAGCCTTTACATATTGCATGTCAGACGCTTTAATATTGCCAAAGATATTTGCAGTTCTACTCTGTCTTTTTTCTTACAGCCCACACAATCTGCAGCTTTGATGGCAGAGTTTAGGCAATGTATTAGTATCCTCACTGCCTTGCATTGCTGCATTTTGAAGCACTGTTATTCCATTTTCAGAAGGTGTTTATTGAATGGAGTTTTTTGTTTTTGTTTTTGTTTTGGGGTTGGGGTTTTTTGACAGTCTCTGACAACATACTCATAGGCAAGCTCAGGAAGTGTAAATTGGATGAGTGGACAGTGTGATGGACTTAGAATTGGCTAAACAGCAGATCCCAGAGGGCTGCAATCAGTAACACAGGGTCTAGCTGAAAGCCTGTCACTAGTGGTGTCCCCCAGGGTTCCACACTGGATCCAGTATTGTTTAGTTTCTCCATCAGTGACTTGGATGAAGGGACAGCTGCATCTTCCACAAGTTCTCTGATGACACAACCCTGTGAGGAGTGGTCGACACCCCAGAGCGCTGTGAAGCCCCTCAGCAGAGATGGGCAGAAGAGAACCATCTGAAATTCAACAAAGGCAATTGCAAGGTCCTGCACATGGAGAAGAATAACCTCATACACCAGCACAAACTGGGGGCCAACCTGCTGGACAGCAGCTCTGCAGAGAAGGACCTAGCAGTGCTGGTGGACAACAAGCTGTCCATGAGGCAGCAGTGTGACCTTGTGGCCGAGGACAATGATGTCCTGGGGTACATTAGGAAGAGCATTGCCATCAGGATGAGGGAGGTTATCCTGTCATACTGCGCAGCCCTGGTGAGACCACATCTGGAGTGCTCTGTCCGTTTCTGGGCTCCTCAGTATGAAAGAGACATGCAACTCCTGTAACTGGTCTAGTGGAGGACAATGATGGTTGTTAGAGGCTGGAACATCTCTCTTATGAGGAAAGGATGAGGGAGCTGGGCCTGTTCAGACTCGAAAGGAGATGACTGAGAGAGGACCTCATCAATGTGTATCAGTATCTGAAGGGAGGGTGACAAGAGGAGGTTTCCAGGTTCATCTTGACAGTACCAAGCAATACAACAAGAGGCTGTGAGCAGAAACTGATGCACACGAAGTTCCACCTGAACATGAGGAAGAACATCTTTCCTGTGCAGGTGACTACACACTGGAGAAGATCATCCAGAGATATTGTGGATTCTGCATCACTGGAGTTATTCAAGAACATTCTGTGTGCAGTCTTGTACAATGTGATCTAGGATGACCCTGCTTGAGTAGAGAGATTGAATTATATGGCCCACAGTGGTCCCTTCCAGCCTGAGCCATTCTGTGATTCCATCCTACATAGATAAAAAGTGAACATCATAAAAAACCTGAGCCATCAACCAAGCACAATGAAACCACTTACTCACTCCCCCACCAGTGGAATAAGGAAGAGAATTGGAAGTCTAAAAGCTACAAAACCTGTGGGTTGAGATAAGTAGAGTTTAGTAGGGAAAGCAAAACCCATGCAAACAAGCAAAACAAAATAAGGAATTACTTCATTGCTTCCCATGGGCAGAGGAGGCGTTCAGCCATCTCCAGGAGAGAAGGGCCCCATCATGTGTTATGGTGAAGAAGGATTCACTCTTTAACTAAATGTAAATATTTTCCTCTACAAATCAGAGAATTTTTTCATATTTCAGATCTTGTGAAAGCATTTTAGTAACAAATTAAACACATTTCCTTCACATTTCTCTGGGTTTTCTATAGATTATAAATTTTAAAAAATCTTTATACTATAAAAAAAGAAAATGCAATGAAAAAGATGGGAGAGGTACTGATGTCATTTCATCATATTGTATTACACTATATTTCATTTGTGCAATGGCCTGTATTCTCAAGAGGGCCAAATTAGTGGGTTTTAAAATAGTGTTGTAATTTTCACTGGCAAGTTTATCAAAAGTAATTTTTGCTGTAGTATATAACTCCTATGGATATAATACTGAAGCTTTTTCAGTGGTCATTAATTTTTAAAATATGCTTTATTCCAAGATTAAAATGAAGTACATGGGAGGAAAAAAATAAATCTTGGATATGTTTACTTGATCACTTTAAAAACTTAGTATCTGACTCTTTATGAAAAAAATACTCTGACTAGAACAAAATTTGGATGTCTTTACTCTGAAAAGGGGTTTTTTTGTGTGTTTTGCAAGATGTAAGGTTAGGTATTTTATCCATACTTCCCTCTCTAATTCACCTCAGAATCTTGCAAGAGGTTCTATTGCAAATCTTACCATGATTTTCAGCCTGGTAACAAAAGTTTTAATGTTTTGGGGGGGGTCCTAATATTTATTACACATAGATACATAGAAACATAGAAACATAGAAACATAGAAACATAGAAACATAGATACATAGATACATAGATACATAGATACATAGATACATAGATACATAGATAGATACATAGATACATAGATACATAGATACATAGATACATAGATATATATCTTTATAGCAGAAACACTTAATGGAATCAGAAGAGGAAACTGACCAGCTTTTATTTCATCTGAAGATCTGCAGTCCTGTGGAGTTGAAACGTGTGTCAGAGAAATGACCCTGTTCCATCTCATGGAGCATTATTATACAATTAAAACAGTAATGCTCAAGACAGTTAGATTTTATGGTGCATTTCTACACTTTATTTTCTTCATTGTTTCTTAGATATCACACAATAAGAACCTGGTCTGCAAAGAAATAAGGCACTTTAATCCTGATTAATTGTCCCTGTAGGCAGTTGCATATGAAATGAAGACAAGTTGTTAAATGGCAAATACCTTTTTTAGTTCAGCTTCTGTCTAGTCAGAGGCCTTTCATTTTTATCATTAAGCCTAAGCACCTAAGGACTATATAAACTCTGTGGGGGATCCTGATTGAAGATAAGTGCATTCCTACAGTTATATAATTAAGCCTTGAAGAGAGAAGAGCTTATGATTTACCCTGTAATCTATTGTATGTGACTCATGCTCAGTTGCTAATTTTGACTTTTGTACTTGGGCACTTAATCCTCCCTCAGCAAGAATGCAAGAGTAGCCTAGGTAAGTAATTTAGGACAATGTCAAATAGCAGGACTCCTAAAAATCAGATATTTCCTTGTACTGTGATCTTTTAACTCAGCATCTACAAAATTTCCTGTGTTCTTTTGTGGCTCTACATCTCTGTTGTTCATGGTTTGTAAATAAGATAGTCAAATCTCAGATAACTGAGGTCTCCTTTTAATTATTGCAAGACTTTTTTTTTTTCTTTTTTTTATTTTCTTTTTTCTTTTAATAGCACTGGGATTGCTGCCATGAGTGCAATAGGTAACCCAAGGTAACTAATTTTTCTGGTTTATGGCTTATGCTTTCAACCTCTAAAAATCCAGAAATTGTATATGACATTTTCTTAGGGGCTCTGTTGCAAATGAAAGCTCCAAGTGGAAAAGGAATATTATTCCTGTTATAATATGCAGTAGTGTATTCCCTAACTGTGGAAATCTTCATTCAGATTCTGTGCAAAAGCATGTCTGCGTTGCATAATTTGTTTGTACTTGAACTGGCTTAGCGCAAGCAAATAAAAAAGAACCGGAAGCCAAATGACACTGATTACCTCACTGTTCAAAGGCTAGCATTCCTTATAAGTTTGTCTCAGAGACGACCGGTTGTTGGTAGTGACCTGTGGGAATACACAGGACAGAGAGTAAAACAGACTTAATTAGCATAGCTGGTTTGATAACCAAGACACCATGGCAGGAACAAACAGAACTTTGAAGATTACGGAAGATGGGATTAAACCTGTTTACAGGAAGAGAAGAGATTCAATCAAACTTCTGCAAGCAAAAGATGTTGTAAAATATGTGAGTTGTCTGGATGATCTTTAACCTGATTATTGTAGTGGAAAATTATTAACCTTCCTGAAATGGTATATACGCTTTTGGAAAATCTGAGTAAAATCCAATTCTGATCACCGAATCAGTCTTCCCATCTCTCTATCAATCATCAATAGTGACAGTTAATAAGTGCAGAAAATGAGAAGACATTGAGATCTTAGTTTTTTTCCATTTATCAGTTTAGAACTACATTGAGGTCCCTGAAGCAGTTCCTTAGAGGATAAGTCTGAGTACTCTGGAAACAGCTAACATTATTTTAAATTTAACCTCACCTACAGCTTGATGATTAAAACATTTTTCATGCCAGAAAAGTGTTTGACTCTTCTGAAGAAGTGCAACGAATTGAATCTGAGTGTCTTATAAATACATAAAAAGAAGATGGCTCCATTAACACAATTCTTTCACAATTTCTTTAATGTAATCTAGATGTCACATCAGGAATGCTTTCTGGTCTGGGAAGATTTTCAACGTATTCCCATATTAAGAGCTCAAATCAAGACATGGTAAATGGTCTGAGTGAAGTGATAGTGTCTTAATTTCTGCTCAAGTACTGGTTACTATAGTTCCCTTCCTGAGGTTTTCAGTATATATTTATATCACACAATGCTCTGCAATTTACGTATGTTGGTGCGAACTACCCGTTGGTTAAAGATAATACAGATACCACAGATGTGATATTAGTAATTCTTGGTGATCTGTGTGAGCTCTGAAAGAAATCAAATTCAAGGATCAAAGAGACAAATTTTCATCTTAGCAACTATCTATCAAAATAATTAATTTTATTTATCATGTCATCCAACAGCTGCCTTTAAGACATAGCTGCAACAATTTTGCTGATCAAGATATATCTATATAATAAAAAAGTGCAGCAAATTTGGTAAAAGGATAAGAACACAAATTTTGTGAGGAGTATCTGAGGGAGCTGGGGTTGTTTAGTCTGGAAGAAAGGAGGCTCATGGGGGCCTTATCGCTCTACAACAACCAGACAGGAGACTGTAGCAGTGTGGGGGTCAGTCCCTTCTCCCAGAGAGGAAGAGATATAGAGACAAGAGAAAATGGGCTCAAGTTGTGTCAAGGAAGGTTTAGACAGGATATCAGGAAATAAGTTTTCACTGGGAAAATTGTCAGTTCCAAAAGCATTGGAAATGGCTGCTGAAGGAAGTGATTGAGTCACCATTCCTGGAGGCATTAAAAAGGTGTGGAGATGTGGCACCTGGGGACATGGTTTAGTGGTGGACTTGGTAATGCTGGGTTAATTGTTGGATTTGACAATATTGAGTCATTTGCAATCTAAATTGTGTTGTGATTCTGTAAAGGCAAAATGAAAAGGTCTGAAGAAAATATTATACAACATTAAAACAACAGCATAAGACATTTTCTATTAAAAAATAGAGGACATGAAGCAATCTTCTGATAGTGTTCAAATTAGAGTGGCAAAACTTAGAGAACCTACTACTCAAAAGAAAAAAGAGAAATATTTGTGTTAAAGAATTGAATCAACAAATGGTCAGTCACAATTAGACAGCAAATTACACTAATGACAGTTGGAGGCACCAACTAGTTCCTTTTCCAACAATTTCAAAAATACAAATGTTGATCAACACAAAGTGAAATCTTCCTACAGCATGGTAAAATTGTAATTTTTCATGGGAGTTGTAAGTGGTACTTAATCCACTTTTAACTCTGGATTTACATATATTTAAGTGCTTTAGATTTTGTTCTAATTTGCTCAAATAAATATGTTATATTTGAAAGTGAGCATATGGATTTGTCAATCATGTGGCAATCACGAAAACTCTGTAATTAGACCAAGAATATTTTTTATTGAATTACTCTGAGAATTCATCAGAAATAAATATACCTGAATTAATTTATTATCTTATTAAAGATTTTCCTTTGAGCTGCTTTACATAATTTGAAACCGCTTGCTGAGAGAAAAGAAATGTAAAGCAATGGGTCAATTTTATACTCTTTTTGAAATATAATTCCCCCTTTTCCTTAATCAATGTAGAAATTGCTGGATTAACTTTCAGAAACATACGATGTTGCATGTTTATATATTTTAATAGTAAGAAAAATAAGACTTGACTATAAAACATGTTCCCAAAATTAATATACTATGTGATAAAATAGAAATAAAGAAACAGACACTGGGGCAGGGTTTCAGCTACAAACTCCTATGGATAATAGCTGGAAATTGTGAACCACAAAATTCTCAGTGGACATTTAGAAATATGGAACAGACCAGGTCTGTGCAAATTTCCTAATTCTCACATTAAGAAGTTGCTGGTGAAGTTTGACTTTAATTTATCATGCCTAGTTTAAGGCTTCATATTGTAGTATAGGCTGAGATTTATAAAACCTGCCTTGTCCTATTTTCTGAAAAGTATTTCACACAGCACTAATAAATAAATAAATAATGTAAGTATACAAATATATTTCTCTCTCATAGGAAGAGTGCTTAATTCCAACATCATTTTGAGCAAGTGTTGTAACTAATAAGTTGTTACAGTCTATAATGCAGGTGCAGAGAGAGGAATAAATAAAGGAAGCTTGTGGAAATGAGGTCTGTATTTAGAGAAAAAAAAGGTTAATTTGCTTACATTTTAAGAAGTCTCTAGAAGACATACAGCTAATTAAACTTGAAGGATTTAAGATAGTTAGCTAAAGTGGTTTGAAGATAGTTCTAGTTTTTGATAATCCCTTTTATTTTCAGGTCTCAGTCTCCTGAAGGAGTTTAAGGAGAACTTGTGTATTCACTGAGAGGTGTGAATTGCAACACCTAGCCGGGCTGTTTTCAAGTCCTTGCTGCCCAAATTTCATTATCTTTCAGTATGAGCCTTTTTCAGGATGGCTCATTGTCTGTATGGGGTATATTCTTCTATGCCGTTGAACAAGATAAAATACGATTTAGACCAGTGTCCACTTGTCAAAAAAACTATAGGAGAAAATATGAGCTATAAAAAAATAGCCAAAAATGTTAAAAAGTTAGGAGCCTAAAGGTGTAAAATTATTGTCATCAGATACAATATCTTCACAAAAAGGTTATAAATGAAAATGCAATTAGGAGAGACAAAACCATAGATTTACATAAAACTTTTTCAACAAAATCTGCTTCCAATTTACAGTGTAGTATTGTAGTTCAGGACACTTTTGAAAGTCTTTTAATGTCAAATATGAAGGGCAGTAGCACCTAGGAACTCAAATATGTTGTGTGGTAGTCAAACCCCAGTGCAAAAGAACAGCTTTTATAAACTGCTATCTCTTATATACTCGAGTCTTTAATTAATGTCAGTTCCTGGTTCTATTCAGTTTTGTTTTCTTCCTGTGATATATAGATTTTCAATTTTATTTTCAGTCTTGTTTGTTTTATCTTTGCCTCCAGGACTGCATTATTGTGGAAAAGAAACAACAGAATATTTCCCTCAAAATGACATAGACACTGATGTTTTATTAACTGGAACTTCAGTAAAGTAGTTTATGATTTTTATCTTGTTCTCATATTCATCTATAAAGCAGATGTTTAAATGAAACCCAATATATACAAAATTAATTGCTTTATACAGGTAACCACAGGTATTAACAAGTATAAATTTGAATTGTGGATTTTATGTTACATGTTATTGATTAGAAGCAAACATTTGATCAAACCTGTGATGAGAAATAAGATTCATGCAGCAAGTTTCACCCAGCTACAAAAGTCAGAAAACATTTGCATTAGTTCCACCAATATTTTCATTGCAATATATTAATTGTATTTCAAAGTATATTATATTTTCATCATTGCAAATAACCCTTATGATGACTGGCCACAGAAAAAGATATCTTTTTTTTTTTTCTTTTAAAATAAATTATTTAAAGGATCTGTCATGTCACCATTTTGTGGATTAGTAACTGTTTAAACTTTGTGTTGGTTAGATTTTTTTTCTTTTCTTTTGTATTGTATGATCCTGGAGTAGCCCTCTTTACAATTTACTAAACAGTACTATGAAATCATGCAGTTTAGAAGATAAACTTGTATCTAAATTCTTACTGCTTTTATTCATGACTTCATCCCAGAGTGACTATATCACTACCAACTTTTTATAGTATTTATAGCAACAAAAGAAAGAAATGGCAAAAACCCAGGATCAGGAAACCCGGCTGTCAACTGTGCTTGACTTTGACTCAAATCCTGGAGTCATTGGACATGCCTAGAAAATTCATAGAATAAGACATATATTATGAATTTATGGATTCTCAACAGAAAAAATATAGCAATGCTTGATTTTTAAAATTTTTTTTGTGAGGAACAAGCTGGAAAATATAATTAGAAATCTGAGGAGTCTATATTGGAACATATGACTATAATAGCAATTGAATTTTCTTTTTTGATGTAAAACTTCATGAGTGTTTTACATGAACACAGTAATGCAGAAAATCTCATTGTATTTAGTTTGCTGAATGTCATATAATTCAAGCACTACTTTTTACCGAGGTTAGAAGAATGTGAATATGTATTAATGAAAAATCTTTTATCCATTAAATTCTGGTAGGACTTTTTTGAGGGCTTCTTCTAACTTAAAGCTGCTACTTTCACTCCTCCACTGCTTATTTACAAACTGTAGTAAATCAGTTTTCATGCTGGTTAAGAGAGCAGTAGTGGCTGTTAATCTACAGCTGTTCTTGTATTAAAGATGTCTCAACTAGCTATATTTCTACATTCTTTTTTTCTCTTTTACAGAATAATGACACACATTTGTTGGGAATTTATACTTAGTTTTTCATAAAATCTTTAAAGGTGTTGATGTCCTAAATATGCTGGCATAATTTAAAATCATACTTAAAGTAACCCTACAAGCTAATGTATTTCATCAGTTCAATTATTTTACCCCTAAAAAAACCCCTAAAAATTAATTTAAAAAATGGTTAAAAAAACCCCCCAAAATTATTAATAAAATCTGATAGTTGGCTTTTTTTGTTGGTTTTGGATGTTTGATTGTTTGGTTGTTTTGGTTTTTTCCTCTCATAGGACGAACCCTTCCAATCTAATATAGGTGCTTATGTTGATTTGCATTCCCAAGGTGTTTCACTTCTCTCTGTTGATCATATAAAGGAAATTTCACTGCCTCCGACCAGACAAGTAGCTTTAGATAATTGATATTGGCTCAAATAAATTGGTTTTAAATAAACTGAGAAATACTAAGAGTTTCAGCAGGTTTTGTAAGTTAACACATGTTTTGACTTCACATTGCTGTCTTTCTTGCCTAATACAGCTTGAAGATGTGAGATAGTACCTGAGATATATCCTCTTCACTCTGTGAAAATGCTGATCTGGAAGATTAATCCAGTGGAGTAATGTTTTGTGTTTAACCCAATTAAGAAGACAGAACAGGATAAATACAGATCTTCAGGGGCAGTAAGCATTTATTTCCTCTGTGAATATCATCTGTAACTGTTGTTACTCCAATTCTCCAGATCTTTATGGTTATGAAGAGTTAAATCAGCTTAAAGGTTGTGGCCCTTTGCCTCTAGTCTTTCCTTTGCTTGAGACCTCTAAGCTCAGTGTGCTGTGACCTTTCATGAATAGACATGAACAAGAATAACTTCTTTAGTGTTATTTTCAGATTTTCTTCAGCGAATAAGGAATTTAGAAACAAATTGCAACTACACTGAACCAATTACATTTAGAATTTAAGACCTTTTAATACTATCTTTAAAAAGTCATTAGAAAAATGTGCAAAAACCCCCTGACTTTAATTTGAACATTTTTGAGATACTCTAGGTCTAATCATGTTACCATTGAAGTAAAAGCTAAAACTCCCACTGATTTCAGTGGGCTTGGGATTATATACACAGCAGGGGACCAGACTCAGTAATCCATGAAGTCCTTTTCATCTCTATGTTACTACAATAGCAGCAGAAGTCTGCAGAAAGCATGATAATGTCAGGGTTGCATGGCTTGAAAATTTGAAAGCTAGGACTTCCACATGAAAGGTATTCTTTTTGAGAAGTGCAACTAATATAGAAGAAACTATGATTTTGAAATTGGCTATAAACATTAATCACTACAAGATACCAATATATCTGATACAGATTTGCATTTTATAATTATTTTGGCTTAAGACTGCAATAGTTGTTTGAAATCTTTTCTTACTGTGAAAAAGGGCAAGATTTTAATTAGTTTTATTTCCAGCATTCCAGCTGATGTGTATGGGTGACAAAGCCAAGTATGAGACATGGAAATCATTGTGAAACCTTTACTGCAGTATCAGTACATTTATTCAGGGCAGAACAACTGGAAATCAGCTTGAATGCCCTGTCAGTGAAACTAACTCACCATCCTCTTTTGCATTTCATGTTCTTTTCCTCATTAACAACAGCAGCAGCTGTTGAATTTAGCAGTGCTAGTCTAAATTCACAGATTTTTTTTTTAATCCTCTTCTTTGACAATCAAATGCTCTAATTCTAGAAAGAGGTAACAGCATCAGTTTCTCAGATTTGGCATCTTCACAATTTGTGCGTTGTGATTACCTGTATGTCATCAGACTGAGAGCAAAAGATAAGCCATTAGAAGTCAGGTTCAGATCTCAGAGCTGAGTGTAAACATAGTAATTACAGAAGTCTGAAAATGGACATTTATGTATCTTACACCATTTAAAGTGTTCAAGAGTACCTGACACAGAGGTCTCTTTCCTCTTTATAGGGAGCCAATATGACTTTCATAGCCATTTAGCTTTCTGTATGCAAACAGATAATTGATCTTAGCTAGTAAATAGGAAACAGTGATAGCAGGACTATATCTGTATACTTTCAGATCTCTGTGATAATAAGCATGTGGCTCAGTTCTACTGCACCATGCCTTCCTATCCATTCAAACTGATCAAAAGTAAGTGATGAGAATCAGAAAAGTGCTTGAAGCATTTTGTATATTTTTTCCCACCATTTGGAAAACATTTCACATTTTTTCCTTTTTTTTTTCCATAAACCTCACAGTTTTCTATAGCAAGATACAGCCTAATAAATCTTTAAAGTGAGGAACATGTTGCAGTAATGACATGTTTGATTTCTTATCTTAGATCCTCATTGCTGTTTACAAATCTCTTATAAACAAACTGTTTACACATTCTTGAAAAGATTTGTTACCTTAATTTGAAGAAAGTTTTGATTAAGCATCATAAGTCTGTTTAAATAAACGAAAGATCGGGATTGCTCGTAGGTTTTTGTTTATTTCAACTCAAGTTCTAGTTCAAATTGATCCCATTCAAAACCACCCAGAAAAAGAATTAACCTCCTATATGTTCTTCCTGTTAATGAAATAAAATAAATCAGCTTTTAACAGATATGACAGTGACAAACCTGACATTGAACAATCTTTCCTTCTTTTTTATATTTTTAAATTTTAAAAATTTTTTTTTACTCAATTTATGCTTATAAAAGATCATGTTTTAGGAGTCCTGGGAACTGAAATTCCTTTTGTACTGGCACAAGAGATAACACAGACTGTTTGGACAGCATTGGTGATCTTGCACTATCCTGACAGTATATCTTATCTTTAACATATTGGAACATTCTGAAACCGAAATGATAGATAAAATTTCCAGTTCTTGACTGTGCTGAGATACATTCAGGCCTGGAGCTTGAAAGTTTAAAATGTATGTTTGTTTAGACACCCTACTCTTTGGAAACTGGTGATTTCTTTTCAAAGTAAGTTTTAGGCAAATGGGTCAGCAGCAGTGAACAATTATGGATGTTTGTAATTTAAACCCCAGAAACAGTTAGCTGTGGAAATATAAAAAAAGGTTTTTTTAAATATATTTCTAAAGGCTATTTTGTCAATGTTTTGTTTGAAGTAGATCTGTTTGCCAGCATGAGATCAGGTTGGCTAATCAGGTGACTTTGGCTGTCTCACAGACCTCCAGAGATGCAGAGTCCAGGACTGTTTAGGGCAGCCTGTTTAAGTATGGCACCACCCTTTTAGTTACAATTATTTTCCTAATGCCTCATGGGAGCCTCTCAAGCCACAGGTTGTGGTCATTTGTCTTTGCTGTATCATCTGGCTATTTTCATGATTGTAATTCCCCCTCAGATAATGTTAGACTGTTGTGAAAGGACCCCTTTAGCCTCCTCTTCAGGGGACTAAGCAAACCCAGCTCCCTCTCCCTGTCTCATGTAGAACATGCAGTCTAGATACCCGAAAATTTGGGTAGCCTTATGATGTATGTCTTTCATATCTCAAAATCCTTCTTGAATGAGGGACTCAAAATCTCAGTGCAGTATTCCAGAGGTGTCATCACCAGTGCTTCCACATCATTCAGGCTTTCTCTTTTTCCCCACTCTGCACTTTCCCAGAGAACAGGCTGGGGTGGTCAAGAGATTGGGAGGGGGGCAGATCTGAAAGACTTGACATGATCCACAAGACTTCTCACTTCCAAGCCAATACTCTCCTTCCATTTTTACCCTGTTCCCTGGGAGGAGGAGGAGAGTGTGCAGCTGTATCAGTGTTTAGTTGTTAAATATGGTCAATGCAGTGGTCTCCAAAATAGTAACATCTTATTGTACAAAAGCTCTAATTAAATTACAGTCACAAAACATTATCTATTTTTTTTTATTCACAGACATAACTGAAAGATTTAATTAACTAAATAAAAGCAGAGAACTCAAAATAATAGGGCAGATATAACTTTCATTTTAATGTTTTCAATTTTAAAAACTTATTTCCATTATTTCATATCTGATTTCTTGCCTCTGGACTAACAAAGTCTGTTACAAAGGGCTTCTTTCATCTTGTATACAGAATGTAAACAAATTAAGTGCTTTCTTAATCTATATAAGGTATGAAACAGAAGTAATATAATGCTAATTTTTGACAAAGTCTACCAGGACTTTGCAAGTGTTAATTTGGTTCAATAGACCTATATTTGATATCTATCTTAAGGATGCTTTATTCTTCACAGTATCTTTTATTTGTTATATTGAATCTTAGGAAGATGTGAATCCTGGCAGGTGTCTTCTGTGTCACTGAGTCTAGCATCCAGCAGTGAAGCGGACTGTACCTTTTCCTGAAAGGTCAAAAACTATTAAAGCACCACTGAAATTTTTTGGGGGGTGGGGAGAAAATTCTGCTATTTCTGCAGTTGAATGTAATACATGAAACTACTTTACACAAGATATTATAGTTTTTTACTTAAACAGAAGGTCACTGTGAAAGTAAGTGCTCTTTTGGTGATGTGTAGACAAAGCATAACTTTGGTGGAGAGTTTTCCTGAGTTAAAGGAAATCTTAGAGGATATAAAGAAAGCTCTATGTCTTTCTAACAGACACCATCCCCAGTCCTAATACAACATATATAAGTTTCTGGAGTATGTGAGTAAAGTACAGGCAAAGTCACGATATCAGTCAAAATGTCCTAGGAACTTTGTATACACATAGTTGTATCAAAATACCATTCTTTTAATGAGTGTTTTTTTTCCCTTTCTTTTCTCTTCTTGATTTCTGAGAAGATTAGTCAGCTACAGCTAAAGATCAAACCACAAGATTAATGAGATCTCAGCTGTGTGATCAAAAGAAGTATGGAAATATAACACAGGTTTATTTTACAGATAGAATTTGGTGATGCATTTTTGATACACATCATACACTTCAAAAAATCGTGTAAATGCTCTTTAACTTTCAGTATTCTGAAGCAAGTTATTACTACTGGCAGGTTTACAGTTTCTCTAGAGTAATATCCCTTTAATTCTTTTTCAGCACTGATTTTCCCATTTTTCTGTCCACAATTAAAACAACAATTAAAAAAGTAATACATATATATATATTCTCCAAGAATGAGAGAACAAAACAATTTTCCAAGTAAATGCAGCTGAATAACATTCTGAGATATGGAAAAGACATACACAATGAATAATGGCAATGGTCTTATGCAGTTAAATTATATAGGACCATTCATATGGCAACCCTAAGCAACTTCGTAAAATAAAATTAAAAATTGTTAATTAAAAAAACACCCAAACAAAACAACTCCCTTCTAACACAAAATATTCTGTGAATCTGAAAACTTCTGTTGCTTAATTTAGTTGCAAACATCATTATTCTTAGATTACAGGGAGGTTTTTAGACAATTTTAATTTCCTGCTTATATTACTTTTTTGTGCTGAAGTTGATATATTCATATTAATATTTAAGAACTCTGCAACTGATAAAAAAGCAACCTCCCAGAGACAAGTGACATTTTACATAAAATGCAGTGGATCACTATTCTGAGTCCTGTTTTTAATTTATAGATGTTTTGAGAGTCACACCAGTGAGATAACTAGAGATATAATGTGCTGAATGCAATTAATCCATATACTTATATGTGTTATTTATAAATAAAGAAAGTTTAGTGTGACAATTAAGAAACTATGTAGCAGTTGAGATAATAATTTTTGCTTTACCAAAACGCCTACCAGTATCTGAAATCTTAAAAATTTGGTGATTTTTATTTACAATATTAACTTTGGGCCCAAGTGTACCTTGGATAAACACACATCAATGCTTCCCAATGTCTACCAGAAACTTTGACAGCAAAAACATTACCAAATTTTGTTTTGCATGTTTGTATATATGAAACATCAAGTTCAGTGTTCTGCATTTGGCACTGGTACTTTTCATTTAACCTTATTAAAACCAAAGGGGTCACTTCAAATTAATGACTCCATAAATTTGAAAAGGATTTCTTAATATTTTGACCAGGGAATTGCAGAATGTGAAGGAATGATTGATGAGAGCTGTTCTGATATTGCAGATAATGAATTATCTGCACAGATAAACATGACCAATTTCTTTACCAAAGGAAAAAAAATTGGGAACAAATCACAGTTAAAGCAGATGAGAACAAATTAGATTATGTTATCTTTATTTCCCAATCTGAGTGTAACAGGAAACCAGTAAATTATCTGTCAATTCCTCAGACCATTTGACAGTTTCAGATAAAACCTGGAAAATCTGGACTCAATCTGTGTCCTCTGATGAGGTAATTGTAAACAGTATCAGATTCCAGAGGCAAGGCTGAGGGCGGATCCGTCAGCTTCTGATTGTAGAATTTGCTCCAGCCATGACTCTCCTGGTGACCTCCACTCAACTTTCTTCTTGGGCAACGCAAAACTGCAGATTTCACTCCAGATGTGTTGAACAAAGGGGAAGTATCATAATTGTGGTCCTGCTGGTGACAATCTTGCTTGTGCAGACCAGAGGATGTACATGGCGTGTGAGTTGGAGGCTCATTAAATGGGAAGACAGACACATATTGCTAGTTGGTGCATTATTTTCTAAGGTAATGAGACTGTGGAGCCTATATACACATATACATGCACAAAAATATCTTCAGAATACATATGTTTTATGATGCAGGCCGTTGTCCTTCAGTTTTTGGGGGTTTTTTTTAATGCACATAACCAAGTAATATGTGAGTGACCAGATCGTCTTGTAATGCTTACTCTCACTGCACTAGAAATATGTCACTCCTTCAAATCTCAGGAAAAAAACCTCAAACAATAAGAGGAAAAAATGTACAATTACTTGCATCCTTGTTTGGATATGAAAGACATGCAAAAAACCCTTAGCACAATAATCTTTATTCACATATGAGAACAGTCTCTTGAGTGAAAAGGACTTAGTGAAATAGGGACTGAACTGTATTTGGCATACAATGTAATGTATGCCAATTTTTTTATTTGTCATACATTATTTATGCTTTTTATTCTTTCTTCTCATCAACTGTTTCTCCTTTTTTAACTCTTTGCCACTAATTTAAAAAAAAATAATTAAAAAGCCACTGAAGATTTTGCTACTGCCAACTTTTACACATATGAGGAATAAAATTTTTACATGAATAATTTAATATAGGTGTATGACAGCTATGCCTATAGACTTTAAAGACACATACACTTTGCTTCATTTGAAATTGAGTTACTCTATTTAACCATGTTTTATTACCATTAAAAGTAGCTCAATAAATTGCTTTGTTAAAATAACAACTTCGCTTAAGCCAAGTAAAGTAGTAATTTATGTATTAAGTAATTAAGTCTGAGAAAAGGAAAGAAATACAAGTTTCAGAAAAAACATATCTGAAGGGAATCAGCTCTTTAACCTGCTCTGCCTACTAACTATTACTAACGCTGGTATAAATTTAATGTGTCATGTTACAGGCACTTGAATTTTCCTGATTTCTTACTGGAAGAATATATTGTAAATTCTCTGCGTTTTCCAACTGACTTCTCACAACCTGATTAATTTATATCTATTTCTTCTTGTGTCAGTGCTGACAGTTCTTAATTTTTTGCCTATTTATAGAGATGAAAAAAAAATGTGTCTCCTAAGAGTTTATGTTTGTATGCTAAACTTTTTGACTTATTTAGTAGGTTCTTCTTTCCTTGAATATTTATGAATTTTACAAATTCATAAAGTTTTACAAATCTGTAGAAAGTTTCCTTAATGTTCAGTCACAAGAACTGCACACCATATTTAATCCTTCCTTATAAAATGTCACTAGAACTTCATTACCTGAATAAAAAAGATAGACTTTCATACTTTGGAGTATAACCATATGTTTGTACCTCTTTGTTGTCCAATCTTCTTATGATAAAGGAATATGCCTTAGCTGATTTTGACTGGTCTTAAAATTATCTCGATCTATGCATTTTCTTTACATTTTTCCCATTTGATGAGCAGAAAATCTGTTACACAATTCTATATGACTTTTAATCATAATTTAGATGATCTCCAGATGCAAGCAGATCAAGATTACGTAATCATGAAACACATTTCATTATTTATCCCACACTACACAGTCTTAGTAATATTGACATTTTCTCATATACTGGTATTCTTGAATATATTATTGACATAATTATGTTTCTAATTGGACTGGTAACATGTCTTAACTGGAAATACTGAATAAAATCATGTAATCTGTTATAGGGTTTGCATATAACTTGGAAGAGCAGGAGCAGTGGAAGTAGCACTACTGCTGTTGTTAATTATTTCTAATCTTTTTTTTGTAGTACAAGTAGCATACATTTTCAATTTATTAAAGAAATAGTTAGTGAAACATAGGAGAACTTAACTAAATTTAGTTGGTACCATTTAGGAAAAAGCACAAAATTTTAACTTGGTGCTTGTTGTAAAAAAAATATTTTTGAATATAGTTCTTTGAGTTTACATGTATATGAGCAGAATTTCTTTCAAATCTTTATAAAGGCCACAATTGAATTAATCAATACAAAAAAAATCTTCTATTGATTAGCAGAATGCAGTTTGTTTCTATGCAGAGAAACGCCAGTGTTTCTTAGTAAGCAAAATTTGATGAAATATCCTCTTAGACTGAAATAAATTGATTAAAAACATGTAGAAAGGTACCAGAAGCAAAGAAAATAATTATATAGGTTTTTGGTGCATCCATCATGATATGATTGCATGATATTCTAGAAGAAAATAAGTAATGCTCTATTGTATTGAAATTCATATATTGAGAGAAAAATACTTCAGAAAAAGAAAATTATTTAAACTAAAGGATAACATTCCATGACACTAGAAACAAAAGTGTGTATTCTAGTAATGTGCTTAATTCAAGGGCATATTAAAAAAAGTGCTGATTCAATAAGGTAAATAAAAATTAAATAAATTATAATGGCTATGTTTTAAAGTCAGATCTTGAGATATAATCCAGTTAGTGCTAGAAAAGAAAACCTCTCTATTTCAATGGAAACATATTTGAAGAATTGCAGGAACAGGAACAGAAAATCTGAACATTTCTTATCCCTTGTTGAGGTAATTCCCTCATTCAGAGAACAGAGAAGTAGCATACAGAAAACATGACCTAGAAAAGGTTTAGGAAAAAACCATTGCTGCTATTGTAAGAAATAGCTGCCAGATACTACGCTTCTCTGATCCAAGCTTTGTACAGCCTAAATTGTGAAAGAAAATGTGGTATGCAAGGCCTTGAATCCTGGTTCTCCAGTTTCTCAGGACAGAAAATCATTGCAGCACAGCTGTATTTTCTTAGCATTGATTCTGATATGCAGCATATGCATCAGGACACGTGAATGCAGCTTGGAAATTGCTAAGCATTAATCTAGACTCCAATATTCAAAACAACACTTGCTAGCAAACATGAGATCAAATATCTCATCAATCATTTTCCTTTCCAGCTCTAGGATTTTACACCTGTGAAATACTCTGTAGGACTGTTGCCATCAGAAAAAGGATCTGATCCATTACTGACTGATTCAGCTGTGGAATTTTAATTCCTCAGTTTAAGTTAGATAGTTTAGCAAATTTTCTCCTGATGTTTCTTAAAATAAAAGCAACTAAATATGTTTTCCCACATCATAGTGCTTTCACTTATTATTTAACAAGTACAAAACATGAATATTATTAGCTGAAAGGATTTATGATAAGTCATAGGGAGCTAACAGTTTTCTGTCTGGTTTTGTCACCGCTAGAAATCAGAACAGCTCCCATTGCATGCTTCTCAATACTGACACAAAAGACATCTTTTCTTCACTGCTTTCTTTGGAATGAGAAAGGCAAATAGCATAATATATTTGTCTTTTTTATTGTACTCTGAAAAAGAATAAAAATAAAAGAATCCAAATAATTAAAAAATATTAATAATTAAACAATCTAGAACTTTTTAGGAAAAAAAAAAAGGAAAGGTCCATTACATTTCTGCTATTTGACATCTTAATAGTCACAATAAAAATCTTAGTTGGATGAAGAAATGTGTAATTTTTTAGTAAATCCAGTCCATTTTATTAATTAGCTTTTTGTAGTCCAAGCACAAATATGGACCTGGTCTTCTCCATCCAAAAAATCTAAAATCAGAAGAATTGCATGTAGTACAGTCAGTGAAGCATCTCATGCAAATACGTGGATGCTGATTTCGTGTATGTCTGCTTTGTGGCCAATTTTAACTCAGGATAGAGGGATATGAGGATTGCTGGAGAAGGTGGCTTAAGAACAGTTAAGGATTCCTTATGGAGTTTTGTTACTCTCTTTGGCACAATTAGAGGAAAATGGTCTGGCCAGAACCTTGCCTAAGACCTCATGAGAGAGCTTCAGGGAAGAAAGCAGCAGAGTAGAAAACTGTGGAATAACTGAGGTAGAGAGAACTCAAAACCAGGCATGAATAGAGGTTGGTGTTTTCCTTTCATTTAGTATGGGAGATATTCCTGCCTGTCTACAGAACCTTGACGACAGAGCAAAAAATGGGTTACAATTAATATAGATTGAATTGTTTTCTGATTAATATTTTCATAATAGTTTTTGTCCTTTATTTTATTTTTGATGCAAAAAGACATTTTCATAGATTTCTCCAGATTTCATCCAAGGTATGGAGACATTTTGTTCTACGCTGCTACAAATATGACCATATATCTGTTTTATCTCAGCATGGTATTTTAAGTTTAAAAACAGGCTCAGTGATATAGCTTGGTGTTAAAGAAAATATACGCAAAATTTAAGACAATTGTTAAATAGAAACAGATCATTTTGCTTGTTAAGAATACTAAATAAGAACAGCATATTTACACATTTGTTGAAGTCATGGAATCAAAGAATGGTATGGAATGGAAGGGACATTTAAAGTCCCGCTAGTCTAACCCTCTTGCTGTATGAGAAGGGACATCAAATAGAGTGGGTTGCTCAGAGGCCAGTCCAACCTGACCTTAAATATTTCCAGGGATGGGGCATTGACCACCTTCTCAGAAAACATGTTCCAGTTTTGTTTCTTGTCTGCTTGGCTAAAATAAATTCAATGTTTTCTTCCTGATTTATGGGTCAGGTTTTTCTTTACTGGGCAAAAAGTATCATAAAGCCACTGATTTATGCAAAGCTGACCTAAAGTAATGCAGCCAAGAGTATAGTTCTGTGCTGTTAATGGGATCAGGAATAGTCAAGAATCTTATATTTTTAATCATTGTAAAAGAAAAAAAAGGAAGAGGAAGAGAAATAAAAGAAAAAAGAAAAATATGAAGAGAAAAAGAAAAAGGAAAATAAGAGAAGATCTGAAGCACAGATAGAACAATAAATGTAACTTGTTTTGGTGTATCTTCCTTTCCAATAATTCTTTTGGTGACACATTTTTATTTTTTTATAGCCCCCTCCCATTGAAGTTGAATTACTAGACTCATGAATACCTCTTACCTTTCCATATTTACATGAATAATATTTCTATACTCACAATTTCTATAAGCTTAAATATATCTTTAAAGTTAAAATAACATATTATCCTTTAGAAAACAGGAACCTATCATTGCAAATATTATATAGGAAATGGCATGAGTTTTGTTGGGTTTGGTTTTGGTCCTTTAATGCCTAAAGAAAAACCACATCACTATTCCCATGAAAAAATTAACTGAAACAGTCCGTTCACCATATTCTCAATTACTCAAAAAGAAATAAGTAAATAAACAAACAAAAGGAAAAATGGACAGAGAGGGTGCAATGAGAGACTGGGTAATCTTTTTGTGCTGCTCTGGCAGTTTATAGCACAATCTAGAAAAGTGTCCCTGCAGGAACTGGCAGAATCTGTGAAAAGGGGATGAATACAGCCTACTTGCCGGGATAATTGTATCACACAATGAGGGATAAATTAAGAAGTTATACATGTGATACACCATCTGTGTCTGTTTTTGTTATATTCTCCATATACATCTGTTTCTATTCAGCTATAGGGCAACACTCCATCATATTATGCAGACCAGAATAACACAGAAAGTTCAGTTTTGTTGACAAAAAAAAACTTCTCTTCCTAAATATATGGTAAGCCAGCAGAGTAATTTTTGATCAGTAAGCTTTGAAAATCAAAACAAGAGAGTTGATCCAAATATATTCAAATTTTATGTTTGATATTTATAACTCTGGATGAAGATCTCCAGATTCCAACATGCAGTTGTAACTTCAGTCAGATGCTACAGTGGTAGGTGTTAATTTTTTGGTCCCAGCTGGAATGTAATTGAAATCTGGAGAAAAGGAGAAAATAAATAAAAAAATCTACACTATGTACATACAGAGGTTAACCTAGAAACAAAACAAAGAATGACACCCAATTGCATAGGTGAACTTCAATGATTTTATATCTGATCTCAGATCCTAACTGGAAACTGAGCCTGGGGATTTTCCTTAGTGTCTTTCTCATCTACTCCTCTCCTGACCCAGTAGCAGAGCTTTGACAACTAATCAGCAAACCACTACTTGATGTACTTACTGTTAGATAATGTCTCAAAGTAGTTTTTCAGGCACTTCAGAAGTGATTGATGAACAGTTGCTTATGTAGTTTCCATTTTTTTTTTTTACCCTCATAATTATATATCTGATTAATCTGGCTTTAAAATTCTAGGGGTTTTTAAATGCAAAAAATAATATAATGTCACACTCAGAAAAAGTAATATAATCTAATTAAGTGCCAAAATCTTGCAAACCTAGACAAACAAAT
Organism: Hylia prasina; assembly: GCA_013397195.1. Classification (NCBI taxonomy): domain Eukaryota; kingdom Metazoa; phylum Chordata; class Aves; order Passeriformes; family Sylviidae; genus Hylia; species Hylia prasina. The sequence goes on from VYXD01012649.1 coordinate 776,340, forward strand.
CTGGTTTGGAGCTGTAGAGAAGAGTGGAGAAATGGTGCATGTCTTCACTTGAATCAGAAAATACAATTTTATGCAGCCACTGTAAATTGTATATATATAAAAAATAGGGTCCTTCTGAACTATAGTTGTGGAAATTAAAATACAGAAATGTAAATAGTGTCACTGGTTGCTGCAAATCAGAATATTATTCAGGAGAGAGCATTGAACCAATGAATCCAGCAACTGGTTTTTTCTCATTCAGTCACTGTGATAAATTTCATCTTTTCTAGATTGTCCTAATAAGCTAATTCTACAATTTTTGTAGTGCTCTCAGATACTGATCTCAACTAGATTTCAATATGTTCCTAATTGAATTTTTGTTTTTCCCTCTGAAAAGACCATCTATTAAAATAACTGTATGGCCGAGAACCACAAAGGAAGGAGCTCTGACAAGGACTGCAGGTGTCAATAGCACGGTCTTTGAATGACTTACCAGGTCTTGGGTTGTTTCTGGGATGTAGTTAGATTCTAGGATGACATTTAAAATAATAACTTTGGTAAACTTATTTCCTTCCACAGCAATGCTCATGTCTAACAGAGCTCAAGACTGAGAGACAGAATTCTTTCCACAATGGACGTTTTCGGAATAAGAGAATATTTCTGAAACAACACAAACAAAAAGTTAGACCATAATCTGATTCTTTTATGGATTCTGTATTTTCCTTAATGGAAAGCTAAAAGAGGAAGGGTCAGAAAATTGTTAAATCCTTTCTTAACATAGTTCTTAAAACTTCTAGTAGAGCCTACTAGCTTTGGGCTTAGTATCCCACTAAGCCTAGCGCTTAGGGGAACAAGACAAAAAAATTTCCATCATCTCAAAATTACTTCTAAAAGATATGAAAAATAAATAACAGCCCATATTGTACATTAAAATTTTGATTGTGGAAATCATAATGTGTAATTTGAATGCTCACACAATGTCTTGAATTTGTGTGTTTATTTTTCCTGTACTGAGAGCATACTCTGGGGAGGGCAGGGGGGGATGTGGGGCTTTATCAACCACAAGGAACATGGATGTTGTAGTTGTTCTCTACAAATGACTTGAAAGGGATGAAGAAACTCATTGTTTTAGGGAAAAATAAACAATGCACTTTCCCTGAGATACATCCTGGGTGACATTTCAGTGCTGTTCATATCACCTAATTTCAAGAATTCACCCTCTTGTGAGAAAAATGTAGAAAGGATTAATTATTCTATAACATTTTTATCTCATGAAAAAGCAAATATGTAAAAAAATGTAGACACAGAAGCCTGAGCTCAAGAAAGTAATTTATAAAAGCTCAATCTAGTTTTTACAAGAAGTAGACATTATACCAAGGGGAAAAACAATCAAATAAACAAAACCAAACCACTGTCTACACACACCTTTTGGGGGGTCTAACAGTTATTTTAAATGCTCAACTGTCAGCTGCACTCCTGTCTATTCCAATGTATTTCCATGGGGACTCATTTTCGGCCTTATATAAATTGTCATTGAGTATTTGTAGCTCCTACTTAATAAATGACTGGTCTGATCATAAAGCAGCTTTATGATCAGACCAGTCATTTATTAAGTAGGAGAACTGAGTTCTCCCTCTTAATTACAATCCACATCTTTCCCATCCCAGAAAAGTTCCCTACTGGAAGATAAAAAATTGGTAAGTGGAAGAATATTTTTTAATGTACTTGTTGAAGATAACAACATTCTGAAGCCATAAAAATGGCTAGATTAGGTTCCCATTTCTAGTTACAGAGGTGAGGAATGAAATATTAGGAATTCTGCTCTCTAGTCTTCTATGTTTTTTTGTTGGTGGGGAATTTTTTCAGTTTATTTTGATTTGCTGGAGTTCTGTTCAGTGGGTTGGTTTTTTTTTTTTATTTATGTGTTTGGGGCTTGTTTTGTTTTGGTGTTTTTTTTGTTTTGATTTGGTTTTCTGTAGTTTTTTTGTTGTTGTTTCCTCCAGTGACAGTATTTTGCAAAACATAAAAATAATCAAGTAATCAATACCATAAAAACATTCTTGTACATAGCATATCCCTATAAATTTGTGTTACTTACCAGATTTGTTCTTATTACTACCTTCCATATCATTGTATTAATCAGATTTGTATGTTCTAATTTGTTTATTCTTTGGCCAGGTGAAGTTAAAGGAGCAGGCACATTGTTTCCACATGCCCTTATTATACTCAACTAGTGAGCATTATGATTCACAGCTGTCTCCAGTTTTTATTTTATTGCCAAACTGAGCAAGTAATTTTGTGGGAGAAAATTTCATAATCATGCAAGAGAACATACATTTTTGGGCTTGTAGCAGAGATTTGGCTTCAATTTCCTCAGTATTTGAACTTAAATATCCAAAATTAACCTTCCAGTATGTTTGGAAGGCTATTTTTAAAGTTTTGAGCTGTCAAAATAGATTGATTCTAATTGATAAGGTAAAGATTAGAGTAATTATTTGATAGATAGAAGAGAGATGGCAAGGGGCATATCACCATTTCTACAAAGAGAACTTTATTACTAAGTCTTCAGACAGATTTTCTAAGATTCCATGCTATAAATCTGGCTATTGTGTACAGATGATAAAGCGTCAGATACAGGTAATAACTCATATGGCGTCTGTGTTTCAAATCCAACTGGGTGGTTTGCTAGCATGTCATATATATCTATTCCAAGTTTTGGAAACCTTTTGAACTCATCTTATACTAAGAATGGAGGCTTCAATAGAAGACTTAATCTGTCACTTGTTTTACCTACTGATTTTCTTAGAGACTTTAGTGTCCCACAGTATTTTTAAAGACCTGAGTACAAAAAATTACAGCCAAATATATAATTAATCAGAGGTGAAACAGTTAAATTTGAAACAGTACATGAATCTTTGTGACTGAAATTTATATCTACCTTCACTGTAATTGTGATTCAGGCCACTGGAGTCTGGTTCAATTCCACTGTCATCAATAAACCTTTTGAAAAACAATTGCACTTGACCTACATTGAAAGGGTAAGAGATCAAGTATAAAAACAGACATTTAAGTGAATACCATGAAATCATTCTATGGAATGACATTTAGAGACCTATGATGGGCAGTTTACTGGCACTAATTTCCTAGGAACAGAAGTAGAAACAGAATGAATTAGTCAGAGGAAGTAAAAATCATACAAAAGTGAAAAGTAGAAAAAATAGAACACTGCCATGCTAGTTTTTCCTTTCAACAATAATTTCTAGATAAATGTCATCAAGAAAGAATGTGGTCATTCAAATATCAATCAAAGAAAATTAATACTATTGCCTTGATGTAATTATGTTACTGTAAAGCTTTAACTAATCTTATTATTAAATTAGTTAAATTGTTAACAATAGTGTGTGGGTGGGGGAACCAGCAGAATAAATAATAAGGATTTCAGACTACAGAGACAGACATTAAGCCAAAAAAATTATAGGTGTTTATATACATTCTGATAGAGACACAGTCTCTTGGGGCTGTTCTTTTCAGTTTTGTATTTAAAATAATAGATGTTAAATTTTAGTTGTAGACATAAAAAAGATATTTTGTACAGAAGATGTGTCATCTAAGTATCTGAATACAAAATTCAATGAAATTTCTTCATGATTAGGCAGTATCACTATTATGAAATGTCTTTTGATACACTGAAGAGAAAAACAGTATCTAATATAAAGAGCTCTGAAACTACCAGGTCCTTAGCCCCCTTCTCTGCCTTCCCAAAACTCAAGAGCCTAGTCCTTCTCAATCATCTCTTTCATTAAAAACCAATAAAATCAAAATGAAAAAAAGAGAATCACAGCAACAATGAAAGGGGTTTTGTTTGTTGGTTGTGAAAATTTAGCATGAATGCATAGAAAATACAGTTCCAATCAAGAAAAAAATCATTCAATTTGGGTTGTTTATTCTCTGAATAAAGAAAGCAGACGTCACAGAAAAGCTTACTCTCACATACTCCTGAAGGAATACTTGGATATTCAGTTTGTCTATTTTATAGTTTATTACTTGTTTTTCAGTTACTCTTAAGCTATGTTCGGGATCCAAACCCACTCTTATTCATCAACCATTTGCAGAAAGAAAAGAAAGTAGTTGTTTGTTTTTTTCTGAAAAAGCTCTTGAACTTTTTATCTCCCTATCCACAGCTTGTTTTCTCTAATTTTAAATCATCACTTTATCTGGCACTGAAAGTTTATTATTATTTTTTATTAGTGTAAATTTATGTACATTTAGTAGATTGCAATCATTTATGGTCTCTTTTAAAAAATGTGGTTTCTGCTCTCTTACTTTTGTTTCTGAAATTCTAATCGCTCATTTTTTTGTCCTTCTAAAACTGAGCAGGAAAGGCAATGTGTTATTCCTAGACTTTGAGATGTTTCTTAATTTTACGTGCAGCTCAATTTTCAGTATCTGACTGATATGTCTGAACATGACCTGCACTTTGCAATTAATACATTAGTCAGTGCTCTACTAGATAAATGTTATTCATAACATATTTTGACTTTTACAATTTTATGAATTCCATTGTCCATGCACCTTGCAAGCATTAAACTAGGAAGTAAACTTCAGGCACTTACTGTGTTAGGTTTTCAACTTTGAATCCTTTCAAATTATTCCTTTCTGAATTGATTTGCAAGATAATACTTATCTTCTGTCCATTAGGAATAGAGTTTGTTGTAGGAAATGACACTTTATTCCCTCTCTGCTGGTTTTAAGCACAGCGATTCCATTTTCTTGTTATACTATCTATAGTCTGTTATCACCAAAATAAATCAAATAATTTCCTACTAATATTTGTGTATATACTGTAAAATTTTCTCCATTACAACTCTGATACATGGCTTGGCTGGTCATATACAATAAGACTAGGAAGCAGTTTTAGTATAATGCATTCAGTGTCTACAAAAACCCCAAGCAATCAAGTAAATATAAGATTAATCTAAATATAGAGCACCCCCAAAGTTGCCTGCTATGTTAGCTGCTGCAGCAGTTTTTAAAAAGTTTGAATTGATGTAAGTTAATGTAAAATTTCCTACATTGATCTAACATCTAGATTGATTATTTACTGTTAGTCATTAAAAAATGGAAATTATTAAAATCAATATTATTAAGAGTCTAACAACTTACCCTGAACATCAATCTAAAGTAAAAGTGAGTTTGCTGACAGATACAGTAACATAAGCAGAGCAGAAAGACATGTTACTACCTTGTACTGGTTTGAAAGCA
>VYXD01012650.1:1422-16634 GCA_013397195.1 Hylia prasina
CTGCCCACGCTGGGGGCTCAGCCCAGGGCTGAGGGGGCTTCAGGGGCAAGTCCAGCCCTCACCCACAGCACCCCAAATCCTCCTCCCAGGGCTGCTCTCCAGCCATTCCTTGTGGGTTGCCCCAGCCAGGGGCAGGCTTTGCTCTGTGGCAGAGCAGAAATGACCTCAGCGTCCTCCCAGTGGGGGACTGATGCAGTCGGACACGAAATGATCACACAGAGACCTGGAATCTTTTGAGATGCAGCGCTGAGCCAAAAAAGAGACCTTTGTTTATTAATTTCCAAATATATACTTTTATCAAGGATTTTATCAAGGATTTATCAAGGATTGGAAGGTGAAATTCCCACCTCTCAACCACATTGGTCAATCAGACTATCAATCACATTCTCCTCCCATTTGAAGGAATGCAAACACTGGCCATATTTACAAAAAACAATTCTTTGTTTATGTTAAAAGGCATGGGAAAGTGAGAAACTCTGACTCCAATATGAAACATCAGAAGGCTAAGAAAATTCTGGGTGACAGGGGACGGGGCTGTGGAGCAGCCTGAGCTGCAGGTACAGAACATTCCCTGCCCTGGGAGCAAAGGCTGCTTCTCCTGTCCCTTGATTTTGCCCCTTGGTGGCACTTGGGTGGGCACAAGGGGATCTCTGCTGAGGATCTCATGGCTGGGTGACCAGCACCTTCCCCCTCCTGCGTGTCCACACTCTGCCTTTTCCTACCACCTCCAGTTATTTGTGGGCTCAGCTTCCCTGCCCGAGTCACCTCCCCACGCCACACCTTCCCCCAGAGCCTGTACTCCTGTGGACAAACCTGCCCCAGTGAAAGCATCAGTGGCAGCACTGAGCGCAGCCCCGGCAGCAGGAGTAGCTCCACACCAATTCCAAAATGTCACTTTGGAAGTTCGCACTTCATCTTTTTTAGCTGCGGAGGGGAAAGATCCTCCTCAATGCAAATTAGCACTGCAGCAAAGATGCCAAAGCTTCTTTGCCTCCCCCAGCCGTGGTGAGATTCAAGATTGCTGCATGATTAAGCCCTGGCAGCTTTGCCTCCCCTCCTTTTTCTAAAACAAACATTAAATTATGAAAATAAATGTAAAAAGTCCCTTCTGCTCCTGCAATCTGGATGTTATGGATCCAACGGACCGGAGTCAGAATATAGAAATTCAAAAGGTTATGGAGAAATATCAGCTCTTCATCCTTCATTTCACAGCCTTTAAATCAGGATTAAATGATTGCATTAAGGCAGCTGAATATTATGGAGGGAATTGGCTGGAATTTTGCAGGAATACTTCTAGTCAGGGAGAATGGAAATGTGGGGAAAACAAAATGTTTTGCAAACCCATATTTGTTTTGCAGCTTGTGCATTTATTAGAGACACTTGGGCAATGTCACATTCCTTGGGTTCCCATCATTGTGCTTTTGAGAGTTTGAGGTTAATTAAAAAAGGAGAGAGAGAAAAGAGGATGTCCCAGTTTTCAATTGGAACATTTGTGGTTTGTCAAACTAATTTTCACTTTAGCCATAAGAAAATTCTTCTTCAAGTTTCAGCCTTTCTGAAGATTTCAGTTTGGCTTCAGCTTGGAATTGAGTTCTGTGATTCTGTGAAAAATCTGGGTTTGTACAGAGCTCAAGTTGCCACCAGATCCTCTCCTTTTGTTTTTTCCAGCTCCTCGATTTGCATCCCAACTTTGGGGAGCTTTTGTCTTTAATTACTCCAGTCTATTTTAATAAATACTCAGTCAGCAAATCAGTCTGAGTCTCTTCTCCTTCCTCCTTCCTTTCATCTGCAAAGCCCAGATGAGATCTGCATCACGGCTGGCAGCTGAAGGACACAGGGAGGGATGTCCTCCATTCCCAGCTCAGTTTTCCCCATAAAAGCCTTGGGAAATGGTTGTGTTTGACACTTCGGCATTTGCTGGGGGTGGAGCACGTGTGGGTTGTTGTCCTCAGAGGCGCCCAGCATCTCCCTGTGCTTGGAATGCTGCCCCTGGATGGACAGAGCTCCACTGGGGCCCCTCCACGGAGCCCCTCCTCAGGGAGTGAAGGGACATCCCAGTGGGAAATGGGAGAAATCGGAGCTTTTGGGGGAGGGCGCCAAGTGGATGGACACCAGAATTCCCAGGAGGATTTTCCATGTGCTGTTCAGTGAGGGGATGCCACAAGCAATCCCTGGGAGAAGGCCAGGGGCGCCGGGACCACGGCACTGCTCCCCTGCATCCCCCAGGCAGGAGGGAAGGAGAGACTGTGGGACACAGCTGCTGCCTCCCGTCCCTTTTCAGAAGATTTCCATCACCCAGGAAGGCAGGAGTGTTTCCATGTCCTGGGCAGATGGTAATGGGAAAGAAAAAAAAACCAAAAAAATAATGCAAAGAAGGAAGGAAGCAATGTGCAATGGCTGACTGGGTGAGCAAAGCCTCTGGGGCTTATCCTGCATTTATTGTGGGAATAAAGTAAATATTTCTCTTTCCCAGGAGCAGAAAACGTTCATTCATGCTCCCAACCCTCCTGACAAAGCTGGATTTCCAGCTGGGAAACCCAACAGCCACAGCTGGGATTCGGTGAATCAGCCACCAAGGAGTGGGGAAAGACAAAGAGCCCCCAAGCCCTGGCTCCAGGTGGGAGCCCCCAAACCCCTCCCAAACTCCAGGTGGGATTGTTTTGGGTCTGGAGCTGTTCAGTACCTTTGCTCTGTGCTCAGCCCCAGCCTCACTTTACAGAGACCAAGGACAGCCTGGGAGGGTGGGTTTGTGAACTGGACACCGAGGCCAGTGCAGGTATTGGCCTTCCCAAAGAAGATTCCCTGTCTCCTGACCTGCAGCTGTGCTCAGTTCTTGTTCCCCTCCTTTCCCAAATTCAGCAATTCCCAAATGCCCGAGTGCTTGGTGAGGTTGGCACAACCCCATCCCAGTGGCTGCCCACGGTGGCCATGCCCCAGCGCTGGGGAAGCACCACAAAGCAGGACCCAAACCCATGAATTGTAGCAGCTGAGGGAAAGTCTCCTTCCAAACATGGATTCTGGAGCTGTGAGGAGCTGCAGGTGCAAAGCTGGAATGGGAGAACCTGGACAAGGAGCAGCTCCTGCCTGTACAGAGCAGCCCCACAGCCAGGGGGTTCCTCTGGGGCTGCGCCCGCTCCTCCGGAAGGAAACTGGGAACTGGGGGAGCAGCAAGGAAAGGAGAAAATGATCAGCCCAAATTCATCCTTGGACAGCCTCAGCACAGGGAGCCAAGTGGAGAAAAATCTGGGTTTCAGCAGGAAAAGCGCTGTTGTTGCCTGCTGGGAGATCTCCCTGCTGGCAGCACAGAGGGATTGAGAGATTCCTGGCAGGGAGGATCCCTTCCTGCTGACCAGGGTGGGACTCTGGATCATCATTGGGACGGAGACTTCTCCACTGTGCCCCAGTGTCTGTGCAGACACATCCTGCTGGGCGCCTGATCCCTCTGGCACCCGCGGACACCCAGAGGGAGCCCTCCCCTCCCCCTCCCCTGTTCCGAGGGTCACATCCCATCTCCTTCCTCCCCTGCCCCCATCCCTGTTCCCAGAGCAGCTGTAGCTGCCCCTGGATCCCTGGCAGTGCCCAAGGCCAGGCTGGACACTGGGGCTTGGAGCAGCCTGGGACAGTGGGAGGTGTTCTTGCCATGGCAGGGTGGGAATGGATGGGATTTGAAGTCCCTTCCAACCCAAACCATTCCAAGATTCTCTGTCTCTCCCCCATATCTCAGTGTAGGTTGTGTCCATGCAGCCTCTGGATTCCTATCCCAGCTCCAACACAAGCCAGGTGAACCCCTGGGGACTAAAACTCCCCCTTTCCCACAAATCATATTAAAAACAACCCAATTCTTGCTGGAGAAAATGTTTCATTTGGCATTTTGCCCCAAAAGGAGCAGTTTCACTTCACCGACATCTTTGTAAAGTTGTCGTTTTGGGTCGGCCCCAAGCTATTATTTTTTTCTGGATCACTGGCCAAATCCAGGGAACAATTCCTTGCAGATCCCCGCTCCTGACAGCCTTGCCCCCCATTTGCAAGGAGCAGAAGGAGGTGGAAGAGCTGAGCTGTCACCACTGCACCCAAACTGCTGCCAGGGCCCACAAAAACAAGGGACTTTACAGGAAAGTGAATTATTTTCTGAGCTCCTTCGCCCGGAGCAGTGAGGGCGGAATGGGGCTGTGATTCAGAGAACGGATGAGGTTTGGAGATTCACAGAAAAGCCGGGGTGAGGGAAGGGAAATGAGATGCAGGCAGAGCTCACGTCAGAGGCAGCATTGATGTTTCCAGGAAAGGCAGAGCAGCCCTCAGTAAGAGCTCAGCACCTCCATTCAGGGCTGTTCCCAATTAGACTGATTACAGAGGGGATCTAATCGTGATGGATCCTGGCCCAGAGCTATCGATAATTAAATATTTGCAGTTTCTTAGCGACATCCTGGGGGGTTTTTTCTACTGCAGGACAGCGCTGTGCTTGTTGCTGCCATTGCTTTCAGCCAACAAGGGCACATAAATCTGAGAGATTCAGAAAATGGGGAGAAATCACATTATGAGTTCAACATAACAAAGGAAAAACATTTCCCAAGGATTTTAGCTGCAGGTCCTGTGTTTTTTCTGGCAAATCCCACATCCCTCCTTGGGATTCCCAGGTGCAGAGTCTGAGCAAGCCCTGGCACCAGTGCAGTGATGATGGAGGAGCAGATTCCAGGCAGGATGGATGGAAGGTGGGTTTTCCTTTCCACTGGTCATTCTTGGGTTGATTTCCAGTGGTTTCCACGGTGTCCCCTGGGGTTTTTAATATCATTTCCATTTCCATGGAAAGGGAATGTCTGAGGAACCAAATCACACCTTGGAAGGAGGGACTGACACCAGCACCTTCTTATTTTTACATCCATGACCAGGAGCTAATTCCTCCTGGCTTGTGGAATGCTGGCAGCAGGAGGCCACCGGTGAGCAGAGAATATTTGGGATTCAGGGTTAGGGGAGCAGCCTGGCATCTGACACAGCATGACCTGGCTCCTCCTGCCTGGAATGGGAATTTATGGCAGAATTCCCTCCTCCCTTGAGAAAACCAAAGGATTGGGGTCCACCAAGGCAACACCCAGGAACACATGGGTGGCCCTGCCTCAGGCTGTAACTCAGGAATATCCAAAATTTCCTAAAACGCCATCTCAGGTCGCTGCCTAAAAAATCTCCCACTTTGGGCTCTTTGTAGCCCCAGAGCTCTGGGTTTCTCTGGAGGATCCAGCCCGGATCCCCGGCACAGAGTGTGTCTCGTTTTCAGAGGCTCAGACAACAGATCCCAAGCTTTTTAAAGAGCTCCTGTTATCAGGGACGGAGCTCCTGCGTCATTCCCAGCCTCAGCCTCCCATGCCTGCAATTTCCTACCCCTGGATCTTGATCTGTGCTTATCTGCAAAATTGGACATTGTTTTGCTATCAGGAATCTGCACCCTCTGGGGGGATTTTTGTGCTGTGCTATTATTCGCAAACTTCATTTTAATAAACTGAAGGATGGAGCTGCTTCTGCTTGGCACGCTCAGGTTTTCCAAGCCTCGGCTCGCCCTTGTGAGGCTTTGTCTCCCTTTTGCAGAGCGATGACAACACCGTGCCTCAACAATGTGGATATCAGCTCCAGGGGCACAGTTTATCCCTCCCCATTGTCAGATGCAGAAATCACAGCACCTCTTTCTCTCCTTTCTCTCTTTCACTTGGCATTTCCCTATGAATAAATTCCTGGCTCTTGTTCACCATCCCTATTTCCTTATCTCCGAGTGAGCTCCCATTAAGTTGTTATCTCTGCTTGTCCCCCAGTCATTTGTGGGGTCATGGCTTTATCATTTCTCATATCACCAGCCTGATCTGGGCTGTCTGTGCCTTGATGGAGGCTCTTGCTTCTGGTGGGTTTGGATGCACATTGATCATGGAATCACGGAGTCTCCTGAGCTGGAGGGACCCCAGGGATCACGGATCCAGCCCCTGTCTCTGCCCAGGCCCCCCAACAATCCCCCCTGGGCATCCCTGGCAGGGATCCCTTTGGCATCGCTGTCCAAAGGCTCCTGGAGCTCTGGCAGCCTCGGGGCCGTGCCCATTCCCTGGGGAGCCTGGGCAGTGCCAGCACCTCTGGGGGAAGAACCTTTCCTGCTCTGCAGCCTGAGCCTGCCCTGGCCCAGCTCCAGCCCTGCCCTGGGGGCTGTCCCTGTCCCAGAGCAGGGATCAGAGCTGCCCTCGGGAGGAGCTGCAGCCCCTGTGAATTCACCCCTCCGACTTCTCCAGCTGAACGTTCCACATGCCTTCAGCTGCTCCATAAGGAATTGACCCTTCCCCACTGAGCTGGATCTGTCAGTGATTTTCCTGCAGCTTCCTCCAGCTCAGCTGGGAAGGAGTTGACAGGTTTGGGGTTGGAAGCATCTCCAAGGCAGCAGAGGGTGGGGGGCAGCTCCCAGCTGGAGCTGGGCAGCTCTGTGGGGATTTGCTTCACCAGATTTCCCATGGGGATGGAAGTGACTCCTCACCCTCTTCCTCAGTGAGAGGAGGATTTTAAGTGATTCCTGTGTGCATTGAGAAGAAGCTGCCAGTTATTCATATCACACTTTTCTCCTGCCCCGTTCTGTGTTTTCCATCATGGCTCTTGCCAGGATATTCCATTCTTCCCTTGCCAATGGAAAAGAGTGAGTCCCAGAGTACCTGGCCACCTTCCTCACAGCATCCCAGGCTTCTGGAGGAGGAATGAGCCACCTGACAGCTCCAAAGTGACACCCAGGCCCTGGAGCTGCAATCTGGTGCCTGTGGGGCTCACGGGGATTTGCTCTTTTCCAAGGATGAATCCACGGGAGTCTCAGCCTTGCTCCTCACCCAGAGCAGGCCGTGGCTCTGTGTGCACCACAACACTGTGAATGCTGCACAGAAAATCCATCCAGCAGCTGCAGGGATTCCAGAGGCATTCCCAGCTTTGCTCCAGGTGGGAGATTTGAGACAGGCTGTGCAGCTTTGCTGGGGTTTGATTCAGGCAGACCCAGCTCTGCTCAGCTGGGCACAGAAACACCCCAGCACCACCAGGAGCTCTCCCAAAAAACTCAATCAGCCAGGCCTCCTGAATTACCACTTGGAAAGGGGCAAGGAAACAGCAGCTGCCTGGGAGAGGTTTTTGCAGGAACCACCAAGGGGAGGAGAGATCCGGGGTAAGAGGTCTGTCCCCTCCAGTGCAGCAGCCCTGCAAATCCTGAGACTGAAACCACACTGGGACAATATTTAAACCAGAATCCCATCGCATTAGGGGAAAAAAAATTGCTTTTAAGCATAATAATGCACTTCAAAATAGAAGAAGATTGGTTTGCAAGAGCCCCCGTGGCCAAGGCCAGGAGCAGCCCATGCCCTGCCAGGCACAATCCCAGAGCTCTGTCCCTCATCCCAGTGCTCTGTCCCTTGTCCCAGGGCTCTGTCCCCTCTCCTCCCCACAGGGGACACTGGCATTGAGCTTTTCCCCTCTCTGGCTGACCACCCTCGGCCACCAGCCCCTGTCAGTGGCTGAGGGGGGGCAGAGGCTCCAGCAGGAGCTTCAGCCTCCCCTGAATGCTCTGTCTGCAGGGAATGCTGCCCCTCTGGAGGCTGGGGATGCAGTCTCAAGGGGGGAGCTCCTCCTGTCCCTCGGTGCTGCCCTGAGGGACTCTGTGCCCCACAGAGCTCTGCCCTGAGTGCCAAGGACGCCCCACGGCTCCCGTGCCCAGGAGAGTCCCGTGCTGTGACCCATCCCTGCCGGGCTTTCCTCACTTCCCATCACTTCCAAGCACTCTTCCCCCAAAGAACCCAAAGCAGCAAAGTTTCCTGCTGCCTTCCCTGCTCCCCATCCCTCCCCACACAAATGAGGCCTCACGTCTAATTCCCATGAATAATTTATGCAAAGGAATAAGTTCCTGATAGCAATAAACAGGATAAATACAACTCCCTGAGCCCACGTTACCGAGCAGAATTCATTTTTACACAGATATAAAACTGTTATGATCGAGTAAGGGGAGAAATAATCTGCATCAATAACGCTCCCTTATTTCCTCATTGTTTTATTTGCACAGGGCTCCATCTCCGTGGAGTGCCCCATCCATCCAGCTGTCCTGGGGATGCCTAAGAAGCTCTTCCAGCCAGGACTGGATTAATCATTTCTCATCAGCCCCCAGACAGTAGCAGAGGCTGCTCTTGTTTGCCTCTCAACATCAGATCACTTTGAGAACATGCAGGGTGAGACCTAAACTTATTTTCCAGGTACTGAAAGCCAGCCTTATTTATAAAAATCTGTATTTTCCCGGTTAATTCCACACTGGCACTCGGTGCACAAGACATAAAATGTCATTACTGGACACCAGGAGTGTTTGAATTCCGAGCTAAAAGTCACTGGAAATGCTCAGTGGTCACCGGTGGCTTGATTAGATTTTCACAGATGGGTTTTTCCATTTGGGTCCAGATTATCTTTTCCCATTATTTCCCAGCTTTTTCCGTTTTATCATTCGCTAAAGGGTTTGAGAGGCTCAACAAACACCTTTTGAGGCAGCTTTTACTTAGCAGTGGCCGCATCCCACGGACAACTCTAATACCCTCCCTTTCCATAACAACCATTCCCTTCCAATGGACGTGGGAAAAGAGGCTTTTCCCGGGAAACTGCTGCTTTTCCTCATTGCTCACCTGATTTTCTGAGCTCTGAAAAGCACGGACTGGGCAGCAATCAGCTGAAAGTTACACGCTTTCATATTTTGACAGGGGTTTGGGACTGGCAGTAGATAAATGAAAAACAGAGCCAGTTGAATACTTAGCAGCTTTTCAGGCCGAGCTCAGGTTCCAGCGAGGACAAAGTTTCCTGGCCAGCAGGAAGGAGCTCCCTCAGTGGGAATCCCTCCTGCTCAGCACGGGAAGATCAGCTCCCTCCGGATGGGGAAACTCCCACCCCAGCAGCTCTTAATTGCCGCGGTTAATTGTCGGGCTGGCAGCGCTGCGGTATTAAAGGCGAGATGGGAGAACAAAGGCAGAGTGCAAAGGCTCTGGGGACATGGGGACACGCCTGGGGACAGAGCTGGGGACACGGCCCGGGGACACGGCCCGGGGACAGCTGGGACACCGCAGCTTCTGGCCCAGCAGATCCCGGTGGCAGGGCCGGTTTGGGGGCAGAGGTGACTCAGTGGGACCCGAGGCATCCATGGGCTGCCGTCCCTGGGCTGTCCTGGCTGCTCTTCCCACACTTCCGAGCAGCAGCTCCAGTACAGGCGGCTGTGCGAAGGTGAGGAAGACCTTGGTGGCACAGCCCAGCTGGTTCCAACCCCACAGGGAATGGGATCACAGAACCACGGGGTCACGAAGGCTGGGAAGGACCTCCAAGGTCACCAAGCCCAATCTCCAACCACTGAACCCTGTCCCCAAGTGCCACATCTGCTCCTTCCGCAGNCCGGGGACACGGCCCGGAGACAGCTGGGACACAGCAGCTCCTGGCCCAGCAGATCCCGGTGGCAGGGCCGGTTTGGGGGCAGAGGTGACTCAGTGGGACCCGAGGCATCCATGGGCTGCCGTCCCTGGGCTGTCCTGGCTGCTCTTCCCACACTTCCGAGCAGCAGCTCCAGTACAGGCGGCTGTGCGAAGGTGAGGAAGACCTTGGTGGCACAGCCCAGCTGGTTCCAACCCCACAGGGAATGGGATCACAGAACCACGGGGTCACGAAGGCTGGGAAGGACCTCCAAGGTCACCAAGCCCAATCTCCAACCACTGAACCCTGTCCCCAAGTGCCACATCTGCTCCTTCCGCAGGCACCTCCAGGGATGGGGACCCCACCACCCCCTGGGCACCCCCTGCCAAGGTTGGACCACTCATTCAGGGAAGAAATGTTCCCAAATTCCACCCTGAGCCTCCCCTGGCCCAGCCTGAGGCCGTTCCCTCTCCTCCTGTCCCTGTTCCCTGGGAGCAGAGCCCGACCCCCCCGGCTGTCCCCTCCTGTCAGGGAGTTGTGCAGAGCCACAAGGTCCCCCTGAGCCTCCTTTTCTCCAGGCTGAGCCCCTTTCCAGCTCCCTCAGCCTCTCCTGGGGCTCCAGCCCCTTCCCAGCTCTGCTCCCAGGGTTATTCCCAGGGTTCAATCCCACGGGGGCAGAGCTAAATGTGATTTAATGCTCAAAGCTGTGCTGCCAGAGCAGGATTTACCAAAAAGAAATCATTCCTTAGCAATTATCAGGGACACCCATCAGTATCAGTTTGCCACATTGTGCAGGTGTGGGGAATGAATTTTCCTTCATTTGTCTCCACCAGCAGTCAGAGAAAAATCTTGGAAAATGGCTCAGAGAAATGATAACACTAAAGCTGATAAGAGAACCGAGGTGGTCTCTGATTCTTTGGGTTTTTTTTTGTTTTGTTTTGGTTTTTTTTTGTTTGTTTTGTTTTCTTTTTTTCAATTACAGCATTTTCAGGAAGCAGAGAAATCTCTATAATTCCTTTCACAGGATGATTTCATTTTCCCACGTGGAGTTTCCCTCTCATTTGAACTTTGTCCACTTCAAAACCATGGGCAAGCAGAGGAGAGCTCCTCATGTTTAAAAAGAGAAGTTTTGGGTTTAAATAGTCATAGATTTCATAAAGCTACCTTGGGAAAAAGCTGATTTTATCAGGTGGGAGCCAATATCCACATGGGATGAATTTTCTCCACTGTCTTGGGGTTTTCAGTGGCCAAAGAGAAGGAAAAAAAAAACCCCACTCAACCAAATGCAAAGCCTTGAGAAGTTTTCTTTTTGTTTGCTTAAAATAAAAACAGAGTGTGAAAAAAAAATATTGAAAATTAGTGTCAGTCCCTCAAAGCCATTTTCTCCAGAGAAACACTGGCTCTTCAATTAAGAAAGACATTTATTTTGGGATCTTTTTCATGCTCCTCCGATTAGCACCATCTAAACAAACGCTTTGTGCATGACAACGCACGCAAATCCACAAACAGTGGGTTTTTTACATCCCCCCAGCACTGCATCTGGCTCCTCTCTGTCCTCAGCCACTCTTTAAAAACCCCAAGGGCATTTCCACGGGGGAAGGTGTTTATGGCCCATTCAAGCCCAAGTTCTGTTCTTCTGGGACGTCTCCGGATGCCACAGCTGTTCCATGCAGAGCGGGGATGGATTTAACAGGAGTCTGTTCCCAACCCTCCCATTTTGAGGAGCTCACCTGGGCGCTGGTTTTACCCCAGGGAAGCCTCGGCCGCTTTGTCCCTGTGTTCCTCCACGCCAGCACTCTGCCACAACACGGAGGGCACGGTGATGAGCAAAGCAAGAAAAGCCCCAAGTTTATTTACAAAACTCAATTTTATACATTTCCAAAAGTTCCTGTGGATTGGAGGATGAAATCCCACCTCCCAAACCGCATTGGTCAAGACAACTCTCAATCAACTTTCTCCTCCTACCTAAAACTATATAAACAAGGAGGGACAGCTAGGAAAACAAAGCTATTGTTTATAGTAAAAGTGTGGGAAAGTAGACATTCTGACTCCAATATGAAAGACAAATCAGAAGGCCTAGAAAAATTCTCAAAAGCAGGGTGACAGGACTGGATTCTGTATGGTTTTATCCCAAAGCAGGGCCTGAGGCTGCTGGTCTGCACTGCCTTCTGGAGGTCCCTGGCGCTCCAGGCTCCTCCCAAGGAGCAGCTCAGGGTTTTGTGGCACCTTTGGTTCCTCATCTTGGCAGCAGAAGCCTGAGGGTGAGCTGGGGGTGTTCACAAGAGATGGAGGGACAGGACACAGGGAATGGCTTCCACTGCCAGAGGGCAGGGATGGATGGGATACTGGGCAGGAATGCATTCCAAATTCCAAGTTCCAAAGGGATTTGGAATCCAATTCCAAAGGAGCAGGCTCTGAGGGATACCTGGGAGTGCAGCTGGACCATGCTGAGCTTTGCCCCAGCTAAAGAAGCCTGAGATAATTCCCAGGAAAATAATTTGTCTGAAGAGCCAGGGCCCAACACTTCCCAGCCTGCGAAAATTGTCCTTGTTCGGGGTGGAACAGGAAGTACACAATTAAAACACAATATCCTTGTCAAGTAGAATGAAGGCAATGACTTTAAATTAAAAAGAGTAGATTTAGGTGGGATCTTGGGCAGGAATTGTTCCCTGGGAGGGTGGGCAGGCCCTGGCACAGGGTGCCCAGAGCAGCTGTGGCTGCCCCTGGATCCCTGGCAGAGCCCAAGGCCAGGCTGGACATTGGGGCTTGGAGCAGCCTGGGACAATGGGAGGTGTCCCTGCCATGGCAGGGGTGGGGCTGGGTGGGATTTGAGGTCCCTCCCATCCCAAACAATTCCATAATTCTGTGCTCCCAAGGCTCCTCTGCCCCTGCAGGTGTGCCTGAGGGGCAGAACGGGGCCAGGGGCTGCTCCCTCTCCCCGACAGCCCCACACCTGCCCGGGGGCTGTGCCTCAGGGCCAGCCTTCCTCCCACAGCCCCTCCTGGGACCTGCTTTGCAGCAGAATTCAAAGCAGCTCTTTCACTCTCCGAAAGGATGATCAAAGCCTCCCTCCCCTGAGCTGATTCCAGCAATATTCCTCATCAAAAAGCGAGGGAAGAAAAAAAGAACATATTTGCCTGTGGTTGTCTTCCAAATAAATCCCCCTCTCTCAGGAGGCTCGGGCCTGCTGTCTCGCCCCTCATCAGCTCTGGGGCTGCTGGTAAAATTCTTCTTTTCTCTTCAGCACCTCCAGAAAAAGAATCCCCCTATTGTAGGAATTTGAGATGTTTACATCTGCTTATCTTCCCTCTGATCTCAGGATTCCTGTAACATTCCAGCTCCCTCTTTACATCTGTCATTAGTTCTGAGAAAAGCTTCCTGGCAGAGCTGAAACCAGCCCAGCATCCCAGAGCATTCCACCCTTCCTCTCCTCTGGCCTCAGCTCCCGTTATTTATTTCTCTGGACAGGCTGGGGAAGGATTCCCACCCTGGTCTGACTGAGCAGCTCCCACGGCTGCAGCCAGACCCTGCCCCTCCTCTGGAACCTCTCAGGCCGCATGGAGAGATCCTGCAAAACGTGATATTCCTACCAAAATTCCTCTTCCAGAGGCACTTTGCTGTTTGTTTTCCAGGCACCTGCCTGTCCTGGAGCCCTGCATCCATGGAAATGGCAGCTTCCTTCCATCCCTGCGCTGGGATGGCAGAGGGAAGGTGCAGCTCTGGCCTCAAGGCTGGGCAGGCTGTGCCTGATGTCACAGAAATGCCCTCACAGGACATTTGTAACCTCCCACGGAGCAGGAACAGGTTTGAAATACAGAATTGCAGGAGCACCTGGGACGCAGCTTCAGCCAGGGCTGTTCCTACTCAGGTGTAAAATTGAAATTATTTAAATGCAACAGAGCTGAGACTAAATAGATCATCCCACAGCCTCGCTCAGGGCCGCTGGACCCAGAGCATTTCCATGATTCTGCGATGCACTGAGGGACACTTTTAGAATCATCTGCACCCACAGCACCAGGCTGGAGCATCCCCAGCTCCTGCTGCTCCTCAGGGGTCCCACCCTGGGGTCCAACCTGGCACACATCCCTTGGGAAGGGAAAAGGAGCTGGAAGGTTGTGTTTGACTCTTCCCTCTGTGTAGCCCTGGTTCCAGGCCTGAGGTGTTTGGTTTTCCTGAAATTCCTTTCCCAGGGAAGCTCTGTAAACATGAGGAATGTTTTTGTAACTGTACCTGTGTTACTCATTCCTTCTGACAGGAGGGACTTCTCCTTGATGTCCCTCTGGTTTGACCAATGTGATTGAAGAGGTTTGCCTTTGTTTCACCAATCACATTGGTCTGTGTAAAATAGTATATAAGGGAGACACATCCCGAAATAAAGAGTCACTTTTTAACTTTCTGCATCTCGGAGTCTGTGTCATTGTGGTGTAAAACAGCAACAGCTCTGCTGGCCCAGGAGGTCCAGAGGGACCCCAGAGCTGGGTCCCACCGAGGGCTCCGTGTCACACCTGGGTGGGCTCTGGCAGAGGTGTCCTTGTGGAAACACCTCCAGTGATCTGTGTGGGGCACCCTGAGCGTTCCCTGGCACAGCCCAGCACCAGTCACTCCTCCAGGGATGTCCTGCAGGAATCTGGGGATGGAATTGCCCTGTGACTGCTGCCTGAGGGGAGCTGCATCACCCCAGGGGACGTGTCCAAAACAGTGTCCCGTGAGCTGGCAGCACACTGCCCATCAGTAACACCAGTTACACACCAGTTAACCCCACACCATCAATACTCCACCCCATATTCCTTGGAACTCACTGAGCAGAGAGCGTCAAAGGTAAAGCATCTTTCTAGCAGTGCCAAAATCACCTTTTTTTGCCCTGTCCTGGGTGCTGTGAGCTCCCACCCCAAGATGCTGCCCTGGATGTGACACCCAGCACCATCCCCTCCCCTTCCCCTGCTCCCTGCCGGAGCTGCAGCCTCCAGCAGCTCCAGGTGTCCTGCCCCAACCCACCCAACACTCATCTGCTGGTGAGAAAACACATTTTAATGGAGCAGCCCCGCTCCCGGGAATCATCCCAGGCTGCAGAGCTGCCTGCTTTTATCTGTGCATCCATCCTGCCAGCCCCGACGTTATCTGCAAATTTCACATTTATTTTTAGATAATTGATAGAAAGTTGAAAAGTACAAAGGGCTCAGTGTTTCCTTGCGATCCCAGCAGCCATGTCCTCATTCAGTGACAGTTTTGTGTTGATTACTCGTGTTCAGGAGTCTGTTGTTGCTTCCCAACCCATTTCACAGGGATTAGGTAATGCCCAATATCGATGTTTAAAAACAGAGGATGATGTCAGGTCCCTTTCATGGTTATTTCTGTCAGCTCCAAGCTGAGAGGGGCTTCAGTGGCCCGGAGCCCAGCGTTGTGTCACTGTGCCCCACTTTAGTCACACCACACACAAAGGTCCTTGAACCTCACCGTGGCTCAGAAGCAAAAACTGAGGTCCTGGCAGTGTCCCAGGCCAGGCTGGACGGGCTCGGAGCACCCTGGGACAGTGGGAGGTGCCCTGCCCCCGCTGAACTGCATGAGATTTACAGCCCCTTCCCACCCAAACCATTCNAGGCAGCTCCGCCAGGCCCCCTCGGACAGCGATTCCGTGCAATTAATGCTCCCTGCTGCTGGAGGTGCAAGCAGGGGCTGTGCCGGAGCCTGGCAGCGCTCCAGGACCGGCTTCCAGCGTCAGGATGCAACACGGGAGTTTTAGTTGGTTTGTTTTTTTTTTTTTTTTTTTTCGTCAAGCTCAGCACCAA
>VYXD01012650.1:16829-46168 GCA_013397195.1 Hylia prasina
AAACTGAGGTCCTGGCAGTGTCCCAGGCCAGGCTGGACGGGCTCGGAGCCCCCTGGGACAGTGGGAGGTGCCCTGCCCCCGCTGAACTGCATGAGATTTACAGCCCCTTCCCACCCAAACCATTCTGGGATTCCCTGATCCAGGTCCAGCCAGGAATTCCATCTGCCCTGAGCACTGGAGGCCCGGAGCTGCATTCCCGCTGCTGCTCCTGAGGGAATTCTCGTGGTGCCCCCGCAGCAGCACAACCCTGACCTGCCCTGTGCTTCCCCCAGCATGGTGAGTGGAATATCCACTGGGAACAGGGAATGGAGTCCTGCTGGGATTGTGATCAGCAGCTCCCCCCNCTTTAATTAATTCCTCCACAAAGTTCTGCTGAGCTCGTGGCCTGCAATTCCTCCGGGCTGCTAATTAACCTGATCTTCTCCCTCCCCGCTCCTTCCCCGTGATTGTCAGTTTGCACTTGTTGAATCCTAATCCTTTCCCCGCTGCAACAATCTGCTCCTGCTCCCCAGACGCCTTCGCCCCCAGAGCACAAGCTCCACTTCTATTTTGCCTCTATGAGCTCATGCTCCAGCTGCCTGAAGAACAGCAACAGCTCCCACTCCTTCGCAGCAAAACTCCACTTTCTTCCACGTTTCTCCTTAGCGTTGGGAAAGGAATTCACCCAGGGACTGCAGTTTTCAACTAACATTTTCATTTTTTAAAGCTGTTGTCTTCTGGGTTTTTTTCAGTGACAGGCACAGTGCTGTGGATTTGTGGAATCATGGGATGGTTTGGGTCAGAAAAGGCCTCAAAGCCCGTCCAGCCCCACTCCTGCCATGGCAGGGACACCTCCCACTGTCCCAGGCTGCTCCAAGCCCCAATGTCCAGCCTGGCCTTGGGCACTGCCAGGGATCCAGGGGCAGCCACAGCTGCTCTGGGCACCCTGTGCTAGGGCCTGCCCACCCTCACAGGGAAGGATTTCCTCCCGATATCCAAATTAAATCTCCTCTCCTCCAGCTTAAATCCATTCCCTCTCTCCTGTCACTCCATGCCCTCGTGAGAAATCCATCAGCATGTTCCTGTTGCAAATATTTCCTTAAAAACTTGAGGGAAAGGAATCCAGACTCTTACCAGATTTGCAGATGTCCACAAGCATTTTGGGCAAAAGCCCATTTTTGGGGGGATCTTTTCCTTCAGCTCCATCTTTACCAAAAGCCCATTGATTTCCAGGCTCTTCTCAACATGCAAACCATTTCTTGAGGCTGAAAAAAATGAAGCTCCTGAAAGAAATTGAGATGTTTTGGAGACATTTTAGTCTTTTGTGTGACTCAGTTCCCTGAGACTGATGTGGGAGCACTGAGCCTTCCAAGCTTCCATGCGTGGTGACACCGGGCACAGAAACGTTTGCACAGCTTCCAGCTTCCGGGGGAGGTTCAGGCTGGATATTTGGAAAAGCTCTTCCCTGAAAGGGTGGTCAGGCATTGGCACAGGGCACGGCTGGAGTCACATCTCTGCAAGTGCTCAGCAAAAGAGCAGAGGTGGCACTTGGGGACTGCTTGGCACGGTCACAGGTTGGGCTTGCTGGCCTTGGAGGCCTTTCCAAACTCAGGGACTCCAAACTGAGGTGGTTTCCTTGGCTGTAGAACCCCGTGGACATGCTGAGGGTGGCTCTGGGCACCAGGAGCCCCGTGTGGGATGTGGCAGCGTGGGGACAGTGTCCACATTTAAGGCAAATTTGGGAAGGGAGGAAACCTCCAAAGGGGTTTCCTTCNTACAGCAGATGTCTCTGCCCCACCGCAGTCTGTGCCTCAGACAAACACTGCTGGAGCAAGAATGTGGAGTCAGGCAGGTTTCTCAAAACAAACTGCACTGCTTCTTTCTCCCCCTTGGCTCCCAGAACCAGTTTTAAAGGTACAGAACTTAATATCCAGCACAAACAAAACAGATAATTGGTGACACATCATAAAGTCACCCCAGGACAGCCAGTGAGGCACAAAGCCCGTCCCTGTGCTCCCAGTGGGAAATCGGGGCTGTGGACAAAGGGGACGGGAGGCACAGGGACAGGTGGGATGGCTCAGCTGCACTCTGTGGAGGAGCCTGGCACAGTGCTGCAGCTGAGGCAGTGACCCCATGGAGAAGGGAGCTCAGGGATCCCACAGCAAGCCCAACATGCGCTGTTGGAGTCCTGGAAATTTAGAAATTGGGGTTTTGGTGCATAATGATACATATGAGCCTAGACAAAAGATTCTGGGTGTTGTCTTTGTCTTTCTTCACCTTCTTCTTCCTTCTTCCTCATGAATCTGGGTGGTCTTCTGTAGCTGGGTGGAAGAGGTGAAAGCATTGCAGGTTTCAAATGATCATAATTGGATTAGAAGTATAAATAATAGAGATGTCAACTGTTTATTGAATAATTAGGACTTAAATAGCCTTGAATAGGCTCCCCTTTGGCTCACTTTCTCGACTTGTTAGAGAGAGCTCACATCTTGTGTGTTTGTAATAAAGAAAGATAATACATATCAAAGTGAAACTTCAGAAACAACATCTCAGTTTCATTGGCCCTGACCTCAGAGCAAGAAAGAGCCAAGAATTCCAAGAGTGCAATTCCAAGAGTGCAAGGTGGGAAGGAGCAAAGGGGATGCCCTGGGAGCTCCCCTGGCCTCCAGGGCCCTTCTTCCTGCCTGGCCCCTGCTGAGAGGGCTCCCAGAGGGGCAGGGGCAGGGCAGGGGCTGTGCTCCCCACCCTTGGCACAGCTCCCAAGGCCGGCCTGGGGACAGGAGGTGGCCTCCACCCCCCTCTCAGGGACTGGCACCTCACTGCAGGCTGCTGTTACTGAGCTTCTGCTTCCAGTGTCAAACCTGAAATAGAACCAATCCCACAGCTTGCTTTTTTTTTTTTTCTGTTGAACACGCAGTTTTTGTCGTTCCAGCCTTCCTGAGGCAAAAAAAAAAAATTCAATTTGGAAAAACGCTGATATTCCCATTGGATCTAACTCTCCTGGCCTCAGGGATGACTGGGATGTTGGGTGGCTCAGCTCCCTGCCGAGACTGAGGCAGGAACACTGAGACTTCCAGACTGCCCTGGGAAGTGGCACCGGGGGCAAAAAAATGCTGGAAAAGCTTCAAGACACTGATGTGGCCATGGAAATGCTGAGGGTTGGTGTGGGATCCAAATTCAGGGAATGAACCTGCACCCCAAAACTCCTCATTAGGGGAGAAATTTGCCCAGAGCAGCTGTGGCTGCCCCTGCATCCCTGGCAGTGCCCAAGGCCAGGTTGGACATTGGGGCTTGGAGCAGCCTGGGACAGTGGAAGGTGTCCTGTAGCCCTGATTCCCCGCCTGAGATTTTGGTTTTTCTGAAATTCTTTCCCAGGGAAGCTCTGTAAACATGAGGAATGTTTTTGTAACTGTACCTGTGTTATTCATTCCTTCTGACAGGAGGGACTTCTCCTTGATGTCCCTCTGGTTTGACCAATGTGATTGAAGAGGTTTGCCTTTGTTTCACCAATCACACTGGTCTGTGTAAAATAGTATATAAGGGAGACACATCCCGAAACGAAGAGTCACTTTTTAGCCTCCTGAATCTCAGAGTCTGTGTCATTGTGGTGTAAAATAGCGACAGTGTCCCTGCCCATGGCAGGAGGTGGGAGCAGATGTCCTTTAAAAGCCCCTCCCAACCCAAACCATCCCATGATTTTATAAATGCTGACTCTTCGCTGAATATTTGGGATGGAAAGAATAGAAATGCCACGATTTTGAGGGGTTTTTAGTTATCCTTGTGAGTTTTGTTTGGATTTTTTTTTTTTTTAACTTGCATGTCATCCTCAGAGCAGCGTGATCCCGGATATTTTGTTTGCTGAAAAGGAGGAGTTTGGGTGCAGCTTCTTCCTGGCACTTTGCTGGTCTAACAACAGAAGAACCCAGGGGCATTTTGGGCAGAGGAGAGGTCACCAACCCCAGGCACCTGGAAAAAAAGGTGCTGCCTACAATGGTGACACAACAACCTTCCTGTTTTCCAACATTTACAAACCTTCCTGGCTGGCCGGGTCTCTGGTTTCTTGGGTTGAAATGTCCCTTGAGATATTAGAAAAAGTCCTTTTCCCAAGCCCTGTGCCCAAAGAAGAAGTCGAGATTCGTCTGCTCTGTTTTTCAAGGTTGTTTATTCTTTCTTATCTCACACATTCTTTCTTTGCCCTGCTTGGGTTCCTGCAGCAGCTCAGGTTGTTACTGACCCGCCCCGACCTTGGGGTGTGTTAACTCTTTATACTGAGAACTGCGTGTGCCATATTTACAATAAATTACCAATACCTATTACCTGTGTTAGACAGTCTGTTTCTACTCTAAACCAATCCAAAAGTGCCACCATCACAGCAGGAGATGGAGGGCAAGAAAAAGGAGCAGAAGGACAGGGACATGCCCAGGTTCCTCCATTCTAAAACCCCAAAATTCTACTTTTGCACCCTGTGATAAATTAACTGTCATTCTAATCAAACTCTTGTGGCTTGTAAATCTTCACACAAAGTGGTAATTTTTCCCAAGGACTAAAATCAAAGGCTCTGGTGTTTTTGACTTTGTGCCAAGGTCCCTGAGCCCCTTGCCAGGGTCTGGGACCACCCAGGGCAGCCAGAGGAATGTCCTGGGTTCTGACAGCCGGGGAGCGCCTGGACACCACAGCGAGGAGCTGTGTCCCTTTTCAGTGCCGAATCCAGAGCAGGGCTGGGGCAGGAGGCCACGGAGAGCCTGCAGGAAGCAGAACAGAGCTCCTCTTCCACCCCGGGGCTCTCCAGGCTGAGCGAGGTGAGGCCACGGGGGAAAGGATGAGATCATTTATTCCTCATCTGAATGAATGTTTGCAGCCGGGAATTCCTGCCTCATCCCACCACAAGGTCGCTCCCCAAGCCAGGGTTGTCCATCCCGAGGGGGGAAACGTCTCCAAAATCCACTCAGACCTGATATATTCCTCTGGTAGTGAGACATGAGAGGGAATGCAGAGGAGAAACCGTATCTAAGTGAATTTATATATTGGGGAAAGATGCTGATTGGTGCTCAGCTCAGGATTTATATTCCGGATATTATGTGAGCCCCAGATGAAAACACAGCAGTTTGTGCCCAAATCCCACTTCTCCTCCCACCCTTCAAGGCTGCCTGGGGCATTTCACCGACCCAGAGCCCCCATTGCTCTCGGAGCAGTGACAACTCAGGGCTGAGCCCTTCCTGGAAGGAATGAGGTGTGGGAGAGCAGCTCCGTCTCTCTCTGTGATGCTCCTGTCACTCAGGGCTCTGGGGATTCTGCTCCGGCCACCTTTAGCTCTTGCAGGTGGGAAGGAGAGGAGCCAGGAGCCCTAAAGGAGCAGCCTCCGGGGGTGTCCCAGCCTTTGGAGCAGATTCTGGGGGTGTCCCAGCCTTTGGAGCAGACTCCCGGGGTGCAAGCACCTTGCAGGCACTGACCCCGTTCCCCGGGGAACCTCCCGTGTCCAGCACAGCACCTGGGCTCCATCTCCGCTCCATCCCATTGTGACATCTCACGTTCGTGACAACACAAGGCAAAACAGACCTGAAGCAGGGCAGAGGGGGAGGATAGCCTTAAAATAAGATTCTTGGGGAAAGAAAGAAAGAAAGAAAGAAAGAAAGAAAGAAAGAAAGAAAGAAAGAAAGAAAGAAAGAAAGANAAAAAAAAAAGGCAAAAAAACCTCACCACCACGCCTCCTCTCCAGCTGAAACGCTTTGGAGATGTGAGTTTCTCTGAGACTGAGAGATGACAAAGGGAGAGGGGGGCTTTGGCACGGCCCGGCGGTGCGGGGGGATGCCGGTTATCCCATCACAGCTCCGTTTGTTTCCCTGCTGCTGTCCTCCTGGTGCTCCAGCCATCAAACCCAGCCTGTAAATAGCTCGGCGTGGTGATTTCCTAATCGAGTTAACTGGGCTGCAGTGGCGGTGCCGCTGGAAGATGTGGCGGGTGATTAGATAAGAGCCGTGCCCCTTGCGAAACGAACGCCACATTAAGGGGTTTTTCTAGGTCAGGCCGGGCCGGCAGAGCCCAGAGCCGTGGCCCCAGCCCGACACAGACACTCATTACGGCTAATGAAGGGCTGGGCTCTCCTGCCCCCGCCGAGCCCGAGTGGAAAACAGCAGCACCTTCAAGCTGGAACAAGTGTCCTCTGCCACAGAGCCCGGGGAGGACACCTCGGGGTGCTGGGAATGGCCAGGTCCTGCTGGGCAGGGGTGAGTGAGGGGTCCCTGAGCTCTGAATTCCCCCAGGATCAGTCCCTCTGTGCAGAGCACAGCAGCTCTGCAGTGTGGTGGTCCCTCAGGGCAGACACCCCTGGCTGGTGCCTTTTCTGCCCTGTTTCCCCCCACATTGACCCAGGCCAAACCTCATGCCAGGAGCAGCAGACTCGGGGTCAGATTGTTCCTCCCTGAGTCACAGCTCAGATGCATCCCCAAGGTTGCTGAGAGCCAGACTCACATCTGGAGGACCCACAGCTGCAGGGCTTGGTGCCCAGATTCCCTGGAGTGCCCAGAGGAGAGCTGATGGAGTTGGTGGATCATGGAATCACAGAACCATGGACTGCTTTGGGTGGGAAAGGACCTTAAATCCCATCCAGTGCCACCCCTGCCATGGGCAGGGACACCTCCCACTGTCCCAGGCTGCTCCAAGCCCCAGTGTCCAACCTGGCCTTGGGCACTGCCAGGGATCCAGGGGCAGCCACAGCTGCTCTGGGCACCCTGTGCCAGGGCCTGCCCACCCTCCCAGGGAACAATTCCTGCCCAGTATCACATCCAGCCCTGGGCTCAATCACAGCAGACACAAAATGGGTGATACTGAGGTGCCACCTACCCCCAGGAGTTTCACCCCTGCAGAGTCAGCCCAGAAGGACAGTGGGGTGGCAGCAAGCCCTGGGGTTCTCAGTCCCTCATGTCCTACAGCTCAGAGTGACAAAGAGCTGGAGGCAAACCCTTCCTTTCTGATAGCACAGAATTCAGAACAAAGGGGTTCCTGTTCCCTTGGTGGTGCTGTGGCCCCTAAACCTGCACTGTATCCGCAAGGAGTGGCCAAGGGAACAGCAGGGCTGGGGACAAGCCACGAGGGAACACCACTACAGCCACATCCCTGGATTTTCTCCTCCACCATGGTGCTTCCAGCCTGGAGGTGATGTCCCGCAGGAGAGCAGCTCCATGTCACCGCCCCACACACCTGCACTGCTCCAGGGAGGGATCCAGAGCCTGGCTCTGCCTGGCTGAAAGCACAGAGGGACATCCCAGCTCTCCCTGGAGCTTCTCCTCTCCAGGTGAGCACCCCCAGCTCTCCCAGCCTGGCTCCAGTCCTGGGAGCATCTCTGTGGCCTCCTCTGGGCTCTCTCCAGCAGCTCCGGGTCTCTCCTGTGCTGGGCCCCAGGGCTGGGGCAGCTCTGCAGGTGGGGCAGAGGGGCAGAATCCCCCCCTCCCCTGCTGCCCACACTGGGGGCTCAGCCCAGGGCTGAGAGGGTTTCAGAGCTGCCCCCCTCACACTCAAACACTGGCCAGGCAGGGAACGTGACATAAACCCCTTTTAACAAGAACTGAAAGTTTTAAAGAGTGAAATTGTGTTTTCCCTGCCAGCCCAGAGCCAGAATTGGCAGCACACAAGCACCTGCCAGGGCTGGGCTGGAGTCATTAGCAGGATCAGAGCCCTGGCAGAGCAGCAGGAGCTTGGACTCGCTGACCTAATTTGCGTCCCTTCCAGCTCCGAGAGGCCTGTGATGTATTTTTAATGAAGCACACACAATAAACTGCTAACATAATGTTAGAGGCTCACTTCAAAGCTCCACCAGGCAGGGAAATCAAGGTGAAAGTTTCTGGATTCATCATTATGTGTCACTCATCTTCGTTATGACAACCCCTGGGCACACCAGATACGTCCTTTCCAGCCTTTGGAACATGGTTTGGAGCCCACTCCCCTTCTTTTCTTCCCAAGCAAGCCAAAAATAACCTGGAAGGTAGAAATCTTGCCTAGATTCTCCTTATACACACATGCATTGTTCCAGCACCACAAAAGGTTTTGCAAGCAGCAAAATTTAGCAGCTCTGGAGAACTCTAAGGCTGCTTTAGACCGGTTTTCAGCCACCTGGGTGGCTTTTTGTTCTGCTCACCCTTCCTGGACTCTGAGGTTTGGGATGTGTCAGGGAGCAGCAAGAGCATGGCTGCTCCCTCAGGGAAGGCCAGGATTAGAATGCCACCGCTGGAAAAGGGCTCTCCAAGCCACAGCTTTTCCCAGAGGAGCTGGGAGAGGGAGCCAGACCGAGGGAAGGTGGCCAGGCCTACCCCGGAGCCCACACAGCTCCGAGGGCGAAATCCGTCCCTGGAGGAGGCGGGAGGGGCACGGCAGTGCAGAGCAGCACTCCCCAGCACGGCCTGGGGGCACCAGGCTGGACAGAGCCCAGCTCCTGGGACACCCCAGCCTGGCCAGGACCAGCAGCACCCAGAGGCAGAGCGGGGCCCTGGCAAGGTGGGAGCTGCACCGCCAAGAGGGGACACGCGGCTGCTGAGCGGCACTCCGCTCCTCCCTGAACACTCCAGACACTTTTTCTCCCAAATACTTTCTCCCACAAACCCAGGCCCAGGGTGGGGTTGTTGGGGTGTCTGTGCAGGGCCAGGAGTTGGACTGATGATCCGTGTGGGCCCCTTCCAGCTCGGGATATTCCGTGACACAACCTCCGTTCCTTCAGGGCTGGCTCCACTTCTCCCAGTGGCTGTAAATCATCTCTTGGGTTGTTTAAAGCCCACAAATCTGCTGGAAATAAAGAATACATTCCAAGGGAGGGAACAAATCAAAAACTGAAGGGTCCTCTGACATCACCTAAATATTCCTGACCCCTCCAGCTGGCAAGAGTTGGCCAAGAGCAATGTGGTCCAAGTCCACAGCATCTCTCAGGTCCTACCAAACCAACAGTTTAGAACTTACCTGTTACCCTGGTTTTGAGGATTTTTCTAGGCCCTCTCATTTGTCTTTCATATTGGAGTCAGAATTTTTTTCCCATTTTTACTATAAACAATAGCTTTGTTTTCCTAACTGTCCTTCATTGGTTACATATTTTAGGTGGAGGAGAAAGTTGATTGACAGTTGTCTTGACCAATGTGGTTTGGGAGATGGGATTTCATTCTCCAATGCACAGGCACCTTTGGAAATGTATAAAATTGAGTTTTGTAAATAAACTTGGGCTTTTCCTGCTTTGCTCATCACCGTGTCCTTGTGAAGTTCTTTCATGTCGTGTTGAGGCACTTACCCACATGGAGCATGGAGAAAGCTGGCATTGAACACCTCTGGTAAGCTGGAATTGTTGGGAAATGCCTAAAAGTGACACACAAAACATACAGAGAAAAGTTAAACATCCTGGGGTTTATCCACTCTGATTCACAGAGATCAGCTGTGTGTGGGAATGTATTCTCGGAATTCAAGTTGCTTCTCCTTCGTCCCCACATCCCAGCAAGGTCAGTCCGGCAGCAAGGCAGGGAGAGAGCAGAGAAAAGGCATTCAGTGAAATACAGAATGTAACAGCCCGGCTTGGAAAGCTCGTTAGAATTCCAGCTTTTACTGCCCAAAGCAGATGGGAACATTCAGTCCTGGGCTCTGGGAGTGAACCTGGAGGTGGTGTGAGCGGCTGGTGGGGGTGAGGACCTGCAGGAGCACCCTGACACCAGTAAATCCCTGCAGATGGAGCCGCCCACCAGCGAGAGGCTGTGAAGGAGCCCAGCCCGTGAGTCATGCGAGCAGCGCCCGTGTCGCTGCCATGTGGAGTGCAGCAGGCTATCAAAAGCGATGATTTCATCCCAAAAAACGGCCTTGTTTCTGTGCTCGATGACAGCTGGGCCTTTTTGGTACCTGCTGACCTAGAACAAGTCTCCCCACCGGCACGGAAGGTGGGTCACTCTCAGATTTGAAGTGCCTCATCCTTCAGTGAGTGGGCAGGGTGCACTGTTATTCTCATTGTGCCTCTTCTTGCCAAGCCTCTGTTATCCCTATTTATAGATACCCTGGGATGCAATTCCACTAAGTCTCACCTGCCTCAGCAGTTCCCCCTGCGGTGTCCTACTTATGGCACAAATCAAGGGGGCTCTAATTAGAGTTTCTGGCCCAAGCCAGACTCAAATGTTTGACTTTGGATTTATAAGAAAGGTTTTCACAGATTCCTTGCCCTCACCATGGTCATAGGCAGAGTTCCTGCTGTCTCCAGAGCTTCCCACCAGCAGTCATGTACCATGGTCCAATATCGTCCCTAAAAAACTCCCATTTCTCCTGCCTGTTCTCTGCTCTCCTGCCCACCCCCAGCTCTCAATGACTCCGGGTTTTTTTATCCTTTTCTGATTTTGAGAAGGAGGCAGAACAGCAATAACCCTACTCCCTGACTGCCTAATGATGGGGAACTAATCCAGAAACACAGCTTGGTATTAAAAACCCTTTCAGCCTTTATTATTTCTATGCATCATGTTTGTTTGGAACAAAACTCAGCAGCTCGGATAATCTGCTCCATGTCAGAGCAGAGATACGGAAACACAGCTCGCTCACAGGGCTATGGGGAACCTCTTGAGGAGCAGAGATCTCATCCCTGTGGAGTCACAGCCAGAATTTGTCCCAGGATCTTCTTTTGGGGAAGGATAGAGCAGAGATGCCACCTACCTGCAGCCCGGGAGTCCCCACGGGCGGGTGCGGACAGGAGCTCCCTGACACAGCTCTCAGTGCTCCCCTCATTCTTGTGGGATTTGGAGGAGTGGGGACACTCCAGCCTCAGACAAGAAAAGGGTCTCCAGACCCAGCATGCAGCTAAGCAGGACTCAGGTGAGCTCTGTTGAGGAGCTGGTTTCAGCTCAGGCTGGGCAGGGGAGAGCTCCAGCGCTGCTCTCAGGGGAACAGCTGGGAAATGGGAGCTCCCCATCCCAGGGGAAGGGCAGGAGAGGCAAAGGCAGCTCCTCCCACATCCAGCGAAAGAGAGGGAAGTGGGGAAACAAACACGTTTGAGGCAGCTGTGGATTCCTCGAGTCTGAAGCCGAGACACCAGCGCAGCAGGCACCAAGGGGAGCAGGGACAACACCAGGGCAGGGCTGGAGCTGGGCCAGGGCAGGAGATCAGCAAAGGTTCTTCCCCCAGAGGTGCTGGCACTGCCCAGGCTCCCCAGGGAATGGGCACGGCCCTGAGGCTGCCAGAGCTCCAGGAGCCTTTGGACAGCGCTGCCAGAGATGCCCAGAGGGGGTTGTTGGGGGGTCTGGGCAGGGCTGGGCAGGGACGATCCCTGTCCTGTCCAGCTCATCATATTCTGTGATTCTGTCATTCTGCTTGGAGAGAAATGCCCGGCACACTCCTGGGGACACAGCCTGGGCAGTGGCAGAGATGTGCCCCAGTTGCCTGCCCATGGTCCCTCTGGCCGCCCCTGTCCTGCTCCCAGTCTCTCCCAGTTACCCGCTGGGGTGTTCCCAGCAGGGCTGGCTCAGCAGCTGCAGCCACCAGCCCCAGCCCCGTGGGACACTGGCACTGCCCAGACTCAGACTGTTCACATTCCAAAGGCTCAGAGGGGCTGTGGATGGGAACAGGGATGAATCCTCAGGAGAGCACAGCTTGTCCTCAAACTGCCTGACCACAGGTGTCAGAGCAGCTCAGTCCGGCCTGATCCATGGCCAGGATATTTTCCTTAACCATGGCCAGGACATCTGCTGAACCAGGCCATCACAGGGGCTCCTTCCACATTGCATCACCCCTCTGGCTGATGGAAATGACATCAGAGCCACAGCATCCCTCCATGGAGTCTTCATCCTGCTGAATCACAGTTATCCATTGGCAAAGGAAAAAAAGACTTTTCAAAACCAGCTGGTCTAAATTCCTCTCCCATGAAATCTGTCCACATCAGATGTTGTAGCTTGGCAGCAGAGATGGAGTCCCCTGGAGTGGGGGTCACCACAGGGACCCCCTTCAGGATGGGACAAACCCCCACCTGCACAGGCCTTTGGGATCCACTCTGGAATCCCACAGCCCCATCCCCTGTGCAGGGGCAGAGGACAAACAGCCTCCCATGTGGCCACGACAAGGAGGGCACAACCACCTCATTGCCAGCTTGGGCTGTCCTTCCAGATGGACCTGAAAACCTGGAAGAAGGGTTTTGGTTCTGTTCCTGCTTGGAGCTACCAGCCAGCAATCCGTGGAGACAAATGCTGGAGAATTAAGGATGAACACGGCGTGCTCCCACCACTGCTGGAGGGCCTGTGGTGTAGCTGCCCCTTCAGCACTGCCAGGGGACAGTGGGTGCTGAGTGCTGCAGCTCCCTGCTGATGATGCCCATTCTTCCCAGGGATCCCACCCCTCATCCCTCCTGGCTCCTTGCTGCCGACTGTCTCTTTTTCGTTGCTGGCATCAGTGACAGGAGCAGAAAACTGAGTGTAGCTTGCACGGTGAGAAGGGAAGGGAGAGGAAGGATCCTGAGATGGGGAACAGCCAGCAGGGTCCTGAGCCCTGCTGGGTGAATCCCACACAGCTGAGCGACATCTGAGCGTAAAAGGAGGCTGGGAATATCCAAAGAGTTGTGCAGCCCCATTAAAGCACAAAGCAGGAGTGAAACTCCCTTCATTCAAGCTCCTTTCCCACCTCACCAATACCAGAGTTCAGCCTTTGGAAGACCAAGCTTCTGTGGGAATTCCTACTGCCCACTGCATGCCCTTCTTCAATATTTGTCATTCCAATGGCTTTCTAATGGCTGTAAACACAGGAATTGGCATCTGGACAGCAGGAAATCTAGGAAATTAGCACGAGGGACTCTTCTGGGCTTGTGGCCAATGTACAGTCCTAGGAGCCACTGAAAGCACAGCAGAGCCCAGCTCTAGAAAGCAAGAACGGTGTCACTGGGTTGGCAGAGTGCAGCTCCTGCTCCATTCAGGATAAGTGACAGGAATTCCTTGTCTGCTTTGCGTTGTCCACAGGGAGCCAAACTCCCCGAGATCCTGCTTTGGGCAGGGCAAGCCCAGCTCCCAGCTCTGCCCTTCAGCTTCTGGGGGAAGTGTCACAATGGTCTCTTCTTTCTCAGTTTTTTCCTTTCAGGTTCATCCTGCATTTTTTGCCACCTGGTATGGCTTCCTCATGCCCACGGAGCAGGCATTTGGACCACAAGCCTCACTAATTTCTGTACAAGGGAGTCACACTGAGCCTGTGACCTAAACAGGAGGTTCCGTGGGAGCCCATCACAGCATCCAGCAAATCTTCCAGCTTTTCCATGGGCTTTGGGCCGGTGCTGGCCCCATGACCAAGCTGCTCTCTGCTCCTGAGCTTCAGCTCCCACGGTAGGTTTGAATCCTTCAGGAGTTTTGATGGTGCTTTTCGGGACAAGATGGAGATTGCAGGACCTTGGGAAATCCTTCAGCGCTGGCAGGATGGGACAAATCCGAGCAGGAATGGCAGGAAGTGGCTGGGGAGGTCCCAGTCAGTGGCCTGTGAGTGTGGACAAGCGCACACCAAGCTGGGCACTCCCAGCAGGGCTGGCAGGGCTGGCCAGCTCACTCCAGCACTGTTCCAGCACTCATTTCCTGCTCCATCCTCCTGGCAGGACAATGAATTTGCACGCAAACACACCTGGAGCCTCTGCAGAGGCTGGATCGTGGAGCTGGGCTGGCAGGGCTGGGATCTGCTGGGATCCCAGGGCTGTTCTGCACAGCGCTCCTGCCCAGCTGGGAGAGACGGGGCTGTCCCCATCTCGGTGACACCAGGGAGATGTGCACCCCCAGGGGCCTGTGCCACACCTTTTTGGCAGCCCTAGGCAAGGATTTGGAGACAGATCCCAAATGCGACACTTTGGGCACTCCCTGTCACTCACCCAGGTGGGAACCAGCTGTGGCAGAGGTGAGGAAAGCCAGAGGCAGCCCAGAGTGGGACACAGACCCTGCCCCACAGCATCCTCCATCCGAGCATCCTCCTGCTCCTCCCCGTGGCCTCTGCTCCCTCCTTGTGAGCCACTGGGCCTGGGACAAGCCTGGAAGGAAGCCGTGGCCCTGTTGGTGCCCTTCACTCCTGACTGGGAAGCTCAGCACCAGTCCCAGTGCTGGGAACCCCAAGGGACGGTGCCACCTGGAGCCCCCCAGTCTGACTTCCACACATAATCCTGGAGGGCGCGTTCCCGTGGGCCTGTGCCACTGCCCTTCTCTGGCCCCATCCCCTGCCAGCTGTGTGTGACAGGCTGCTCCTCCCTTCAGGGACCTCCAAACCCCAGCAGGAGAGAGTGGCACAGGAGAATCTCTGTGGTTTGATAAGGAAAGGCAGCCTCCTGATGAGCTCTGTGCCCAGCCCAGCCTGGCCCAGGGGCGGCTGCAGTGCCAGGAGGGCACAGCCAGCTCCACTGGGGTGGCATCCACAGCATGTGGACAGCAGTGGTTTATTCTCTCAGCGTCCCAGGGTCACCCTGGAGCTGAAGCCAGTGGCACAGTGACTCCAGGGACGGGCACCTGAGCTGCCAGGCCCCGATTTTCTGGGGAGATCCCCCCTACTCCCTAAATCCCAGTGCTGCTCCACCCGGGACCTGCCACAGAGCTGAGCCCGTCTGTGTGGAGTGGGAGAAAAACGGCCCTGCCCAAACCTTGGGATTGTTCCTGTCATTCCACTACCCCGGCTGTGAGGGGCTGGGCCAGCATTCCCTGCCCTTCTGATCCTCCTGGGATCCAAACAATGCCAGGAGAAGATGCCAGGAGAAGGTGGGACACTGAGGGGACACAGGAGCACGAGCAGAGTGTGTCTCACACGACCAAACCCTTCACTGGCACCACTCAAAGGTTGCATAACCATCCAAAAATGCCTTATTTATCACCGTGGTGTTAAGTGCTCAGATCACACTCCACATCCTTTTAAATCTTCAGCTTTTTGGACGCTCTGCAGCCCTCGCAGATGACAACCACTTAGGAAAAAGAAATCTTTATTTTATAGGTTTTTTGTATACTTGTACACAAGTAAAATAAAATGCATATCTATATATACTGCAATCTTGTGAAGAAGGAAGGCAGCATTCTTTAACAAATGCTGCCCATAAACGTGGTGCGAAGGATGGAATGGAGATGGAAAAACTGCAAGAGTCATCAACATAGGATTAAAACAGCATCAAATCCATTACCTCTGCAAATGGAAACCTGCAACACTGTTCAGTGTGATGGCGACTTACAAACAGATTTTAGACATTCTTTTCAGAGCATTTCTTACACTTCTTTTTTTTTTTTCCCCTGTAAATAAACCATATTTCTTTACCATCTGCTATAGCAAAAGCTGCTTTGTGGGCAAGTGCAGTTCCAAAGACCAAAGGTATAACTCACAGGTTTCAGGACAAATAAATTATGTACATCTCAGTATTTGTCTTTTGTTTTGTTTTTGTTTGTTTGTTTGTTTGTTTTAATAAAGGCATCCAGTTAAGTTTTGTGTAACAAAGCTTTCTCAGGGTGGATGGGAGTCCTGCTTTTGTTTGCAACATTTATGGAGGTCAGCAAAAGTCAAATATTAAAGTGTCATCAACCCAGGAAAAGAGTTAATTTTAGCAGAATAACAGTAAGCTCCACACCAAGGGGGGGATCAAAAGGCTTAAGCTGAGCTGTAGCGTGGAGCTGTTCCCCTGCTGGGTGAGGCGGCACTGGGCCTTTGATCTGTTCTTTTTAGAGCAGCCCTGCCTCTTTTTGGTTGGGACTGTGGAAGGTTCAATGGGCTCTAGAAATTCGGGTCTCAACTTGGTCAAAGGAGGGTCTACAATGCTGGGGAAGGTCCCAAAGGGGGAATCATTTATCTGCTTGTTGCTGCCGTTTTTGGAAGGGTCCGTCTCCACGTGCTTGGGCCTGGACATGTTCTCCTTCTCCTTGAGGTGGTTGTTGGACGAGCGGCTGCTGTGGGAGGAGGGCCCGGCCTTGCCCTTGGCCTCGTAAATGAAAGACTTGTCCATCTCCGGCTGGCAGCACTTGGAGGAGCCGTCGTGGGAGCCCAGCGGGGGCAGCCCCGTCGGGAGCTTCCCCAACCTGGTCTTGGTGCTGAAGACGCTGGTGCGGATCTGGTTGAAGGAGTCCACGCAGCCGTCCAGGTCGGAGCTCTGCAGCCGCTTCAGGTCCCGCCCTGCCAGGCGAGGGGGCAGGTGGCACTCCAGCTCCGAGGAGGAGCCCTTGAACTGCTTGAACCAGTTCCAGAGCGAGCGGGCCTGGCAGTCGCAGATCCACTGGTTGCCGTTGAGGCGCAGGTACTGCAGGGACGCCAGGGGGGCCATGGTGTCCCCCGTGAGCACCGTCAGGTTGTTGTTGAACAGGTACAAGGTCAGCACCTTCCCCAGGTCGTGGAACGCGCGCCGGTGCACCACGCTCACCCTGTTCTGGTGCAGCAGCAGCCGGTCCAGGTTGATCAGCCCGCGGAAGACGTTCTCCGACAAGCTCTTGATCTTGTTCCCGTGCAAAAACAGGTACGTGAGGTTGGCCAGGTCGATGAAGGTGTCGTCCAGCAGGATCTGGAGGTTGTTATCCTGAAGGTAGAGGTACTGCAAGGAGAACAGCCCTCGGAAAAGCCCCGTGGAGAGCTCCAGGAGCCCGCAGCGATCCAGGTGTAGGGTGTGGAGGTGCACGAGCCCCCGGAAGGTGACGGGGTTGATGGATTTCAGGTTCGTGTTGTCGCTGAGGTCCAGCTCCTCCAGTTTGGTGAGCCCGTAGAAGGCCCCGGGCTCGATGAGGCTGATGTTGTTGGAGTGGATCCACAGGATGGTCATGTTGCGGCAGGAGGTGAAGCTGGTGGCCCTCACCAGGGTTATCCGGTTGTTGTGCAGGAAGATGCGCTGGCTCTGGACGGGGATCTCCGTGGGGATGGCCGTCAGCCCCTGCTGCTGGCAGCTGATGGTGATCTTGGGCTCACTGTAGCATACACACGCCCCGGGGCAGGACTCTGCTTCTGACGGGATGTTCAAGCAAAGCACCAAAATCAGCAGTTTGCTTCCTGAGGAACGACAGAAATAGGGTGGGGATTAGGCAGGGCCGTGGAGAGCACTTCTCTTTGCAGAGGAGCCTCAAATTCCCCCCCGCCCCGAGTGCGGCACCACCAACCACAGACGCCAGGGCAGCCAGTGATGAAAATGTAGGATCAAAAATGGGATTCTGCCGCTCAGCTCAAGAGCTTAAATCAATGTACACTTGCAGAGATGGAGTCCCAGCGCCTCCTCTGTCCTGCACCCTCAGGAGCTGAAAGAGACGGATCAGCACTTTGGATTTGCACGTCCAACACCAGGCCTGCTCCCAAGATCTTACCTGTGAGCAAAGGGACAGAATCCTGGGGCACTTCTCTCTGCCGTGGGCATGCCTGGCACTGCTCAGCCACTGGAAAAGCATCTGGGATGTGCCAGGAAACCCCACATCCCATCCCAGCAGTGCCACCAGCTCAGCACTTTGCAGGGTCACGGAACAACTCTTCCAAACAAGCAGGTGTCACTGCTCCCAAAACATAACTGTGACTTTCCACAAATAATCTTGGACTGATTTGATCTCCTGGGAGAAATAACTGTGAGACATTCCCAGAATAACTTTCAGGTCAGACCTGCCTGGAGAAGTCTCAGGGCCAAGAGGATCCTTTCCTTCTTCTGCTCAAAACTGTAAGCCACACATTCCTGCTCCCTCTCTCCCGGTAGTTTTTTTCCCTTTGAACCTGTACAGCCACCAAGGAAGAGGAGGAAACAGCAGGATTTGTAGGAGAAAGTCACGTTCCTCACTCGGTATTCCCCCAAGTGTGCAAGGCAGGAACAGATTCCACGTGTCCCAAGCATGATGGCAGCCCCGTGGGGCTGGAAAACCCCAGAGAGGAACATTTTTTCCCTGGCGATGCCCACCCACTTCCCCAGGAGCTGGGATGCACTGGAATCCCAAGGAAGCATTTTGGTTCACCAAATTCCCCGGCTGGGGAGCTGGGAAAGAGCCTGGAGGAGGGAAGGGTCGGACGGAGCAGCACCTTCTCCAAAGGGACCTCGAGGGTCCCTGAGGGTCCTGCTGAGAGTCCTGACGAGAGCCAGGCTGTTCTCCGCTGCCGGTGGGAAGGGAGGCAGTGCTAGCAGTGCTTTCCCAGCAATTAGCGGCCGGTAATTAGTCGGATTCCCCAAGCAGGAGATGAAATGAATGAGCAGCAGCTGGAGCAGCGGGAGGCTCCGTTTGGGAATGTCACATGTGAGCAGGGACACGGCGAGTCCCTCCCGGCCCGTCACAGCCAAAGGACACCTCCTCCCCACCGCCGGAATCTCCAGCCCAGGGACAAGAGTGGCTTTGCCTTTCCTCTGGGAGGGTTTTGCCGCTCTTGTGGGAGGGATTTTCCTTTGAAAAACTCAAAACATCGTCGGTGCCTCATTACACAGTAAGGTGGAAAAGCAGAGTCCAAAACGACAGCCTGGAAAGCCCAGCAGAGCAGAATGGGATGAACTGGGGACACTGGAGCCATATCCAGCCTTGCAAATTCCCGAGGGGGAATCTGAAGGCAGTGGCAGCACTTCCCTTAGAGGCTGGGAGGTGCTCACGTGGCCAATGAGACCACATCAAACACCAACAATAACAGATTAAATCACACACAAACCTCACCAAATCTTTTCTGAAGGAGTAACAATTGGAATAGCCGAGGTGGGAAGGGCTCTTTCCTGCAAGAACAGGCTGGGATCCCAGGTTTGGGTGTCGGTCTGGTCACAACGATTCACCGTGTGTGGTTAATAAACCCGATGTGATCCATCAGTCCAGTACAGGCAGGAGACTCCCATATATCATATTCCACAAGGGAAGAAACCCCAGCTCAGCATGCAGAGATAATTGGAGCCTGATGCTATCAGCTGCGAGGCAGAGTTTGAGCGCAGTGTTGTGACACATTTTGGCTGCCTTGTCATGTTTTGACACGTCACGTCCCATTGCACGAAGCACAGCAGAACCAGACAACTGAAACTCCCCGCTGCAGCCACGGCACACCAAGAGCAGCCTCCTGGGAAATCAAACCAGTGCTGGCCACTCTCTGGCCGCGCCTCTGCAGCCGGTAATGAGACCCCTGGCAGGGAAATGGGGTTTTCTGGAGCCTCCCTCATCAGCTCCGGGCTTGGGGTGGCGGTGACGCCGGGAGTCACCTCCTCAGGCAACACCTCCCGCTCCAGCAAAACAGCTCGGGCTGGGACGCTGGGGCAGCACCCAGCTGTGCCCGGGCTGGGGAAATCCCAGCCACGCCCCGGGAGCATCCCACAGGCCTTGGGAATAAACGGGGAACAGCAGACTGAAGGTAAAAACCCATTGCCAAGCGGGAGGGATCGCAGTGATGACACCATCCCTGTCCCAGCTCCAGCCAAGGGCGTGATAAATCCATGTAAATCCATGTAAATAAATCCATNAAGCTCCCGGGCCGGGCAGCAGGGTCCAGGAGCACAGGAGGAGCTCCAGGAGGGAAGGGGCACATCCTGCCCCGCTCCCAGGCTCTCCCCGTCCCGCTCCCATGCCCCGAGGCTGCCGGCAGCGGTGACTCAGTGGCGCTGAGAGCGCTGCCAGCCAGCAGCGCCGCGAAATTAATTACAGCAGGGCCAGGCTGTGCGCTTTAATTAGGGACCTGGTGCTCATGAGCTGCTCGGATTAGTTCCTTCCACCGAGACAGTTCCTGTCAATCATCCCCCAAAGCCTTTTTCCAGCGGCTTTCCTGCCGTGCAGCTCATGGATCCTGCCTGATCCGTGACACAGCCCAGCCACTGTCAGTCCCCAGCCAGGGCAGAAGCGGATGAAGCCGTGGGAAGCCAAGGTGACCCTTTTGTCCCCAGCCACGCCCCAGGGACCCTGCATGGCTCTCCCTGCTCCTCCAAAATCCTTCTCCAGTGACTGGTCCAACCAGCAGCAGTCCCTGGTCTCAGTGTGTCCCGGAGGCCACCACATGCCATCAGCCACCCAGACCTCGCACCGGCATATTTAATTTGTTTTCCTGGAGCACTGGGTTCAGCTCTGGCCGGCGGCTCCTTCCTTTTCCAGGAAAAACATGCCCTGCCCTTAGGCCAGGAGGACAGGAGACATTCCAGGCCAGGTTGGAGGGGGCTTGGGGCAGCCTGGGGTAGTGGAACAAGATGAGCTTAAAGACCCTTCCCAACCCAAAGCATTCCAGGATTCTGTGACTCACGGCTGTCAGGGAGGAGGGAGGTCAGAAGGTTCCCTGTCTGCCCATTCCCAGGACGTGCCACACTCATCTCCCAGCGGAGAACAGCATCCTGCCTTCACCTTCCTGAGAAATCCATCCCCACTTGTGTGTCCGCAGTGAGCTCCCAGCACCATTGCTCCCTGGATCCTGCACCTCCAGCTGGACTCTTCCACCTCAGGACCCACCTCAGCACCCAGCCCTGAGGAAAAGGCTCTTGGAATGACACCTGTCCCCTCCTCTCTCAGCTGAGAAACCATTCCTCCCTCTTTCAGAACATGATTAGAACTTCACTCGAGAGTTCCCATCAAAAGCAAAACGTGAAAGAAATTCCAGAACCTGGAACCTTCAGTCCCTCCAAGACATTGGCTTTGAGTTTAGCATTCGTTCCTCCAGAGCTTTCTTTAAAGCCAGAAAGGTCCTTCAGTGAGGCCGCGGCGCTTCTCCTTTGCCGTCCCGCGTGTTCTGACTGACAGAACTGGAAGCAATTGAAGTGGGTCCTTTATCTGCCTCTCCGCATCTCCCCGCGCCATCGCCTTGTCAAATGTGGCAATTAGAAAGAAAAGGCTCCGGAGGCCTCCAACAGATGCTTTGCAAACTTTTTTTTTTTCAGGAGGCCAAAGCGAGCTGCAACGTGGCTCCTCTCCGCGCTGCTCTGCACCTCTCCATGGATTTGGAGATATTCTAATGTGGCTTTCCTGCAGCGGAGGGTCAATAATCATCCCAAATCTCTCCTGCTCCAGCACAAAGGGAGCGCTTCACAATACAAAAAATGCCTTTTGCTGATGCACACGTCGTTCGGCCTTTGTTTATAGCAGGGGCACACCGGAGCTGCCGAACTCCCCACTCCGAGTGGGCACTGTTTGAAATTCCGTGGGCACCATTTGGAATTCCGTGGGCACCATTTGATATTCCGTGGGCACTGTTTGGAATTCCGTGGGCACCGCTTGGAATTCGGCACCTGGCTGCTCCTGGTGCCTCCCCTCGTCCTGTGGCCAGAGGTGGGGCTGTGCCTGTGCCGCAGGGAAGAGGGCAGCGCTTTGATGGATTCCAAGGGGAGGTGGATGGGGAGGTCAGGAGGAAGGACAATTGTCTGGGAGCAGGCTGGAATTTCCCTCCCTTCGGCTGCGGGGAGGAAGGATGGAGCACGATGGTGGTGCGGCTGGAGCGGCTCCAGCTGGGAGGGGAGGATGGGGGTGAAGCCTTTCAGGACAGGCATCGGAGGCACAGCTGGGGGGCAGAGCAGGTCCCTGCCACCCTCAGGCAGCTGCAGCACCACATTCTGGGGCTGAAGCAGGTCCTGGGACACCTCTGCATTGCCATGGGGATTTTGGGGTGTCAGACACCCCTCATAGGTGGGACAGTCGGCAAGGTCACTGGGGTGAGTGAGCCCTGGGGCTCTGAATCGCTCCCCAGGCTCTGGTGGGGGTGTTCCATGTCCAGGGGCTGGAGCTGGAGCCCCAGCTCACACCAAAACACTGGTGATGAATCCCAGCGGCCTGAAAATAGGGAGCTAATTCCCTTTTGGACACCCTTGGGGGCCTGAGGCAGCAGGAATGGTGTGAGCGGCAGCAGGGGCAGCAATTTAGGCACCTGAACCCCACCCCTGCCTTGTCCCTGATCCCACATCCTCTGGGACAGCATCCAGACCCATTCAGCTTTGGGACTGAGGTGCTCTTCCTTGCCTTTGACAGCACAGCCCCTCTGGAACATCCAGGCTGTGCCCTGAACAGGGCTTGAGCAGGAAAAATCCCTGAGAGATCATTTCTGTAATGCATCCCGGCAGGGAGGCAGGCAGTGGATGTGCCATCTCCTCACCCAGGGTGTTCATCCTTCCCTCTCAAATCACACTCCCTTAATGCAATTTTTTGACTTAATATTGCAGGGATATTTTGAAGGGAAGAAGGTAAAACGGAGTTAGTTATATCTCATGCAATTCCTCCACCCCATCCTCCCAAACCTCCAGGGGGGTTTGAATGCTGAATCTTCAGCGTCACTCAGGGCTGAGCTCCACAGCTCATTCCAGGAGCTCAGGGCAGCACAAACCTTCCCTGCGACAGCTCCATCCCTTCCTTGGATGTGCCAGAGCAGCTCCCACTTGAGGGGCTCCCCATCCCTGCCAGTGGCTCTCCCTTGGTCCCAAAATTTTGGCAGCAGCCTGGATTTAGCCTAAGAACATTTGGTCGGGTTTATGCTTTTGGTGCTTTGCCAGCATTTCCCTCGGCAGCAGCAGGGAGAGGAAGGAGAAAGGGAGAGTGAACAGTTTGTGTTTCAGCCCATTTGAATGAGAACTCGACGAGGAGCAGAGAAATTAAAGTTTCTTCCGTAGCCAGAGGGTTTTCATCCTGCTGAATTCCCAGGGTTTGCTGCAAGGCACGGAGGTGTGAGAGCTGCTCAGAGAAAAGGTCAC
Organism: Hylia prasina; assembly: GCA_013397195.1. NCBI lineage: Eukaryota > Metazoa > Chordata > Aves > Passeriformes > Sylviidae > Hylia > Hylia prasina. The sequence goes on from VYXD01012650.1 coordinate 39,352, forward strand.
AGACCCCTTCTGAGGGGAAATATCAAGGGAGTCATCAGGTCCCTGGTTAACAATAACGATTATCAATTATTACAGACCAGGCGTGCCCTGGGAGGCCAGGGAATGGGAAAAGTCCTGATTCCAACAAAAGGTGAGAAGAGCTCTGGGGAGCCAGGCCAGGGACATTTGGGCTGGGCTGAGGTGCAATCCAGGAGCAGACAGGGGTGGGAATGCAGCTCCAAACAGCGGGATCGTTTCCCTGGCACCTTCTCCAAGCCCTGGGCAAACAGTGGCCTGAGGCAGAGCTTTCCTGGCTCCCTCCCAGAAATGAAACCTCTTTCCCCTCTTCAGGATTCTTCCAAGCCCCGGGTCCCTGTAGGGATGCTGCTCCAGGCATTCTTGCTGTGCTCCACAGCTTTTCCTCTGCCCTGCAAGGGTGCAAGTGCTGTTGGGATGCAGGGGCAGCCTGGAGCACGGCAGAGGTGCGGGAGGAATTGGGCACAGGTTTAGAAGGAATTTTGCAGAAGTTCAGATGGAAAATTGCAGAGGATTAGGTGGAGTTTTGTAGAGGTTCAGAGAGACCATGGCAGAGATTTAGATGGAATTTTCCAGTGCCCAGATGGAAAATTGCAAAGCTTCAGGTGGACAATTGCAGAGGTTCAGATGGAGTTTTGCAGAGGTTCAGATGGAGTTTTGCAGAGGTTCCTGGAAGGGGTAGCTGTTCCAAACATCCCCCATGGTGTCAGTTTGGTTGTGTGTGTGGATCAAACAGCCCCGGGCAGGACAGGGAGGGGAGAACATTCCAGCTCCAACCTTGGACACAGCCAGAGAACAGCTGGAAATGACCACAGCAGAGAGCAGACACAGGGGACTGGAGATCAGATTTCTCTGCCCTGCTCATGACTTGTTGCTCCCCTTGCTGAGCCTGGAGGACCAGAGGTCTCCAGATATCCCAGGGGATATCCCAGGGGCTATCCCAGGGGAGGAGCAGAGCTGTGCCTGATCTGTGAGGTCTCTACCTCAACGTGGCCTTCAGCAGGCTCAGGACATTCCTCTCCCTCCAGCCTGGCCATGCTCCCCCTCTCCCTCCTTTCCCCTTTTCCCTCAGCTCCTGGCACACATCCCTGGCTGGTCCTTTCACTGCCAGACAAAGCTGGGACCGGTTTTGGTAAGTGTGTGTCTCGGGTGAGTGCAGCTCCCTCAGCCCCAGGTGAGGAGCATGACACCCACAGCTCTATAAACAAAGCTATTCCTCTGAAATGTGCAGCTCCGTGAAGCCAAGCTGAGCAAGGACACAACAGGCTGCTAATTGCACAACTTCCTGTTTTCCTGGAAATCGGGAAGTGATGGGGAAAGCTGCCCTCACCTCACACCCACCCTGAGACCCCACAGCATTCCACCAGGAATTCACACCAGATTTCCATGCCCAAAGTCCTCAGCGGAAGGTCTCATTGCAGGCAGAGAAACGAGAGCCCCCTCCTGCTTTTCATTTCAGGTGGATAAAAGCTCCTGTTCCACCTGCAGCCTCCCTCCTTCCCTGTGTCCATCCATTTCCCCACTGCAGGCCATTAAATGTCCACAACCACCTGTTCTCCAGTGTGGCCTTAAATCAGTTCTCGACCCTGCAGCTCCCAGGCCATTGGAGAGCCCCCATTCCCTGCTCCCAGATGGATGCTGAGCACCTGGCTGGACTCAGATTCCCTGTTTCCCACTCTCCCAGGCAGTTGCAGTTGCTCTGCATCAGAGCCCTGCCCTCCGCTTTATTTCTCAGGGCAAAATCCCAGTCAGCTGCCAGCTGCATGGGCAGTAATATATGGATGTTTTCCGGACCATTCATGCAAATAGGGAAGTACAGCAGGGTGGGAGCTGAATCCTGCAAAGCTCCTGTGCAAGCAGCTTGTTCTGCACTGATCCTCCACCAACAATCGCATTTTGAGGGCTTTAAGCTGCCTGTTTCTTAATCCATTTAATAACTGCCCATTGATTCCATAGACAGGATATTCTCCACCACGGAAGTCGAGTGCCTGACATAAATCTGAATTTATTATGGTAATCCAGATCCATGAGCAGAGGCTGTGGGAATTCATGCACATCTCATCCACCAGGACATGGGTCCAAGCCCGGGGTTTGCTGGCACCAAGGTGATGCCATCAATAAATAATTGTGACAGCAATACCTTTGAAAGCAATATCAGAAAATAAAAGGAGACAACTGAGTTTAGATAAAAAATCTGGGAAATATAGCAGTGGAAATTATTGGTATTTAATGGAATTGTAGAATCAATGAGGTTGGAAAAGCCCTCAAAGATTTCCAAGTCCAGTGCCATTGAACCAGGTCCTCAAGTGCCAGGGGCACAGGTTTCTGGAGCACTCCCAGGGGAAGGTGACTCCCTGGACAGCCTGTTCCAGTGCTTTTCCAGGTATTTTTCCCTGGATTTCTATGCCTTTGATCCTCAGCTCTGTTAACATCCCCTCTTTCTCCACAGCACAGATCCCAAGCTGAGCAGCCTCTCCTCACCTCCGGGGCTTTCACACTTGCTGCTTCCAACCTTCCCTGGCCTTCCCTGGCCTTCCCTGCCTCTGGCAATCCTCTGGTTCTCAGGTTTATAAGGAATTAGAACCAGGATCTTGCCAGCAAGTTCTGGCCACGGTCCCACACACCCTCCTTAGGAAGGGGCTGGAGCATCCATGCACGTGGGGTTATTGTCCATGGACCATCCTGTGCATGGGCTCTCCTCCCAGCTGGGCATCCCTCTCCACAGACAGGTTGTTTAAGCATTCAGGATCATTGCAGAGGAAAAAAGAAGATTTCCTTGACTAAGAACAGCATTTTCTCCTTTCCATGGGAGCTGTTTGTCCCCTGGGCTGGGCGTTCCTGTCACCCCAGCACCCCGTGGTGGCAGGGCCGCCTGTCCTTCCTCTTCCACACAGGGTCAGGACGTCCCCGAGCCCAGCCCCTGGGGCTCATTTCTTAATGGCAAGAACCAGACCATGAACTTGATGGAAGACAATCACCCACTGTCCCATAGCCAGGCCCTGCAAATGTCCAGGGGACACAGAATTCCCACCCTGCAGGTCCCTCCCTTCCAGAGCAGCAGGGCTCACTGCCCATAAGTGCCCGTTAATATTTCATGGGACTAAGTGAATTTCTTTCCATTTCATTTGCCATCTTTGTTTAATTCACCTCCTTCAGCACAGAAGGGAGACCAAGGACCAACTGCTGATGTGGGGAAAATATGAATCATCTCGTCAAAGGAATGAACTCAAGTGAAAAAAAGGAAGAAACTGGTCAAATTATGAATAGAAATTCAGCAGAATCACAGAAATGCCGCTGGAAAGCTCAAACTGCAGGAGCAATAACATCAGGTGCCCAAATGGCACCTCAGGGGTAATATATTCGTTTACAAGCAGAATATCCCGTCTCTTCCAGCCTGGAAAAGCCTCATCCCAGCATATTCACAGGGTTTTTTTGGGGGGGGGATTTCTCATATAAAGCAAGTCAAGGAAAAAGAAGAGTAAATCTTGGGGATTTGAAGACAGAAAAGAACCCATCTCCTTGTGTTCTCCTGTTCTTCTTTTTCCTGGCAAAGTGAAAGCCAACTCTTCTTTCCCTGGGAAATCATTTGTGCAGCTTCTGACAGGAGCAAGGACAAGGAGCACAAACCCTGCTGGTTCCAGCGGGAGCTCTCCAGACATCACTTCCCAAAATGTTCTCGGTGCCAGCCTTGGTTCCCAAACCTGCTCAGTATTCCCACCTCCAGCCCCAAAACTCCACAGAAACTGCCAGCAAATCGCCTCCCAGCCTCATGTGGGGCCTCAGGCCAGGACCTCTCCCAGGAAAACCAGGAATGCTTTGGAGTGAAGCTGGGAATTCCAAACTGTCCTTTCTTCTGGTGCCTCTGTCTCTGCCTTCCCTTCCTTGAGGACTTTTTCAGAGCAAACTCAGCCAATCTCCCCTCAGTTCCAGATTCCAAATCCTACCTCACTACTCATGGAAAGGTTTCCTCCCAGGATGTGATGCTGCTGGTTCTGCTTCCCCACCTGTGACCACTCCCTTCCTATCTCCTCCTCAGCTGTTATTTGGGGTGACACCGCCCTCACGCAGCCCTTTTCCTGGGAAAACAGCCCAAACCCTCTCCCCTTGTGCACAGCCTGGTCAGACCCACACGGGGCAGCACCAGCCCTGCGGGAAGGTGACAGCAAATCAGGGTGACAAAGAAACCACGGACAAATTCTGGTCTGTTTTGTGCCTGTCCTGGGCTGATCCCACAGAGTGGAGGACCAAAGGAGGGGATTCTGCCCAGGTGAGACCCCACCTGCAGAGCTGCCCCAGCCCTGGGGCCCAGCACAGGAGGGACCTGGAGCTGCTGGAGAGAGCCCAGAGGAGGCCACGGAGCTGTTCCCAGGGCTGGAGCCAGGCTGGGAGAGCTGGGGGTGCTCACCTGGAGAGGAGAAGCTCCAGGGAGAGCTCAGAGCCCCTGGCAGGGCCTGAAGGGGCTCCAGGAGAGCTGGAGAGGGACTGGGGACAAGGGCTGGAGGGACAGGACACAGGGAATGGCTTCCCACTGCCAGAGGGCAGGGATGGATGGGATCTTGGGCAGGAATTGTTCCCTGGGAGGGTGGGCAGGCCCTGGCACAGGGTGCCCAGAGCAGCTGTGGCTGCCCCTGGATCCCTGGCAGTGCCCAAGGCCAGGCTGGACACTGGGGCTTGGAGCAGCCTGGGACAGTGGGAGGTGTCCCTGCCCATGGAAGGGGTGGCACTGGATGACATTTAAAATGTCCCTTCCAACCCAGACTGTTCTGTGTTCCGTGAGTGAAGCAGCAGCAGTGACCTGTCCCTGGGACAAAGGGGTCTCTTGCAGTGACAAATGTCCCCAGGAGCTGCCAACACCTGAACTGCAGCTGCCACTGCACCTCTCAAACTCATCCCAGCTGCCTGGGAAGTTTAGGTGTGAAATTCAGATGAAATTTCAGGCGCTTTTCTGGCACATGAATTCTGCAGCCACCCAGCAGTGTGAGGGTGCCCATTTCCAGCCCAGGCGCTGAAGGAGCACGCAGGGTTTGCTTGGCCAGCTGGGCACAGGAGGCTTCCAGAGGTGTCCAGGGGTGTGTCACCATTCCCTCAGCATTCCTCAGGCACCCGGGAGCACAGTGGAGGGAGATCTGTTTGTTTTATCCTTCCAAAGCCTGGCTTGAGGGAGAGCCCTTCGCCCTCACCCCACAGGCAGGACCACACGAGGCTGCAGCAGCAAGCAGCTCATCCCAGCTGGACTCGGGGAATGACCTCTCCACACCGTTCCAGGGAGGAATCCCTGCTTCTGCCTGGAAGGTCCCAGCTCAGTGTTCGGTGGCTGACACATGGAGAGGAGGACACTGTGCTGTGACAGGCCACTGGGACCACCCAGACTCATTAGCACTCTCAGTAATTATGCAGGAGGGCAGAGAATAGCCGGTTAATTAAATCTGCCCCTCCTGAGCTGGGGAAGGTTTCAGCTTCAGTGGGGGTGGATAAATAGCAGGGAGGGCTGTGGCAAGAGCTGGCAGATCGTTCTAGGCTGGAAAAGTGCTCCTCGTGGGGAAAATGAGCCTCCTTCCACCTCGTCAGGAAGGGGAAAGGCTGCAGATAAAAGAGGAGCTGCCAGGAGCTGAGAGGTGATGCCTGATAATGAGAGAGGGAAGGTGGGGGCCTTGGGAGGGCGTTTTTGCTCTGAGCTTGTATTGCCAAATGTTACTCCTTGCCTGAGGCTCCTGGAGCCGATCAGAAAGAATCCAATTGTTATTGATCCCTGTTCCAACAGCTCTTAGGGGCTGATGTTCTTCCTCAACCAAAACACCAAGAAACTCAGAGAAGGGGAGAGGGAAAGAGCTTCATCCACAGGTGAACTTGGGTGGAAATGTCTTAATTGTGTGTCCAAAGCGCTGGAGGATCCTGGAAATACAGCAGGGAGCAGCGTGGGACAGTGAATTAATTGAGCTGCAGGAGGAGAAGCTCCAGGACTTCCAGGGCTCATCAGCAAGGAGACATGCAAAGAGAGCAGAGAAAAAATGTTGTGTGACCTCTGCAGTTCAAATTTACCTCCTAAGTGAGCTGTGCTGTGACAGGGAACCCCATACCCCGTGTGGGGTGGTACCACCAGGACACAGCAAAGGCACATCAGGACAACCCCTGGCAGCTTTCAAAGAGCTGGGAAAACAAAAACAAAAGCCCCAGGAAATTATGGGTAAAACAGTTCCAGCCTAAAGTCTGTGTCACACTGGGATACAGCAACTGGCAGTGTCCAAGGACAGGTAGGACAGGGCTTGGAGGTGTCCCTGCCCATGGCAGGGGGTGGAATCCCACGATCTTTAAGGTCCCTTCCCACCCAGACCATTCTGGGATTCTGTGATCTGGCTGTAAAATCATCTCTCAGACCAGCACAGCACCACAGGTCAGCGTTCCTTGGCCTCCTTTTTGTCATTCCTATCCAAGGGAAAGGAAGGAAAGGACATTTAGTGCTCCACAAAAAGAAGTATTTCGGGAGAAAATGCTTGGAGGAAAGGGGACAACAAAATGTCGCCTTTCCAAGGCAGAAATGTGTGTCTGTCCCAAGTTCTGCACTCCCCAGAGTCAGAACTTTCCTGGAATCCTCCAGCTTGAACCAGCTGCAGTCCAAGTGCTCTCTGAAACCACAGCAGTGAAAGACAGAATGACTTAAACCCTCTCCTGAAGGCAGGGACTTCAAACAAGAGGGAGAAGATATTCAAGGCAGATGTGGAAGTCTGACTACTTAAAACAGCTCCTGAAGAGCAGAGACGAGGCAACAAAGCAAGCTTTGGGAAGGAGGAGAAAAAAAAAAAAA
>VYXD01012650.1:46205-71450 GCA_013397195.1 Hylia prasina
AAAAAAAGGTGTTAAGGCTTGAGAGCAGCATTAATACACAAAATCAAAGCAATTTCTCTAAGCTGTCAAAATAATCCCTGGATGTTGGGAGGAGCAGCCCCACAATTGGAGAAGGAAGGGATCCCTCCTGCCTGGGGGGTGGGAATTCAACCATTCCTGACAATCACAATAGGAGCAAAGCCCGTGGCTGAGAGGCATTTACAGGAGACTGAGAAGAAAATCTAAATGAGAAAGAAAGAATTGAAAAGCCCTGGCAAACAGGGACACAAGAGGGTTCTGTTGAGATGCTTGTAAGCCTTGGTGCATCTGAGACGTGCCGAAATTAATAAATCAGCGGTGTAGGGCTCTGATTTAAAAAATACACCCATATATAAAGGAGAGATTGTCAGCTCCCCAGCACTCGTTTGAATCCACGTTGTGTCACCACCGATCAGATCTCACCGAGCAACTCAGCACCAGAGTGAAATTAAAGACAAAAGGCATGAAATCAGCATTTCTGATTTATAAGCTTTCCATAAACTCCCTAATCCGAGAGGAGAAAGGCTCTGGGTAAGAGGGACAGAACAAAGGGCTTCGGCTGAGTTCTGGGCCGGAGCTCCTGGAGCTGGGGAAGGGCCTGGAGCATCTCCGTACCCAGGAAAGGCTCAGGGAGCTGGGGCTGCTCAGCCTGGAGAGGAGCCCCAGGGAGAGGGGCCTCAGCCCTGGCTGTCCTATTGTTTGTCCCTGGGTGTCCCTGTCTGTCCCTGTGTGTCCCTGAGTGCCCCTGAGTGTCCCTGTGTGCAGGGATGGCTCCAGGCTCTGCTCCAGGCCCAGCAATGGCCCCAGAGCCAGGGCAGGGGCTGATCCCAGGAATTTCCCTGCACAGGAGGCAGAACTCCTGCCCTGGCAGTGCCCAGCCCTGAGCAGAGCCCAGAGGGGCTGTGGGGTCTCTCCTGGGCTGTTGCAGAGCTGTGTGCACACAGTGCTGTGCCCCTGCCCTGGGATGGCCCTGCTGGGGCAGGGAGGGGCACCAGGGACCCTCTGTGCTCCCTCCAGCCTCAGTCACTCTGGGGTCCTGTACCTGTGACCTTGGAGATTCTGACAACATGTGGCACTTTAAAGACGTTGGAATGGGCTCTGACAGAGCAGACGATCCCTCCCAGCTTTCCAGAGAGTGGGACATCAGCTCAAAAGGCATGTCCCCACCTCTGCCTCTTGTGCATTTTCCTGCCCACCTGAGGTGTGGAGCTGGAGCCAGGGTGAGTTTTCCATCCCTCCCCCTGTCCCTGGGGCTGTCTGGAATGGCAGCCGGGGCAGGGAAGGGGCCACAGCTCTCATCATTACCAACATTTGCACCAACCTGCAGGAGGAATGGTCAGAGCCGACCTTCAGCTGCAATCCCCGCCCCGCTGTCCCCGGGGGAGGCACCGACACGGTGACATTTCAGAGCACGGCCTGTCCGGCCACTGTGGCATTACAGAGAGAGAGAAAACAACTTCAGACCGCGAGGAGAGTTTAGATCAGTTGCAGAAACCTCGGCTGGTGGGAGGCACCCAGGGCTGGTGACAGTCTGGGCTGGTGCCACAACACGGCACGAAAGAACCTCACGAGGATACAGTGATGAGCAAAGCAGGAAAAGCTCGAGTTTATTTACAAAACTCAGTTTTATACATTTCCAAAGGTGCCTGTGCATTGGAGGATGAAATCCCACCTCCCAAACCACATGGGTCAAGACAACTGTCAATCAACTTTCTCCTCCTGCCTAAAAATATGTAAACAACGAAGGACAGTTAGGAAAACAAAGCTGTTGTTTATAGTAGAAGTGTGGGAAAATCAAAATTCTGCCTCCAATATGAAAGACAAATGAAAAGGCCTAGAAAAATCCTCAAAACCAGGGTGACATGCTGGGGACAGTGGCAAAGCACAGCACAGACAAACCCAGGTGCTGATGGATCCCTAAGCAAGAGTGAAGATGTAAATTGAGAAATTCTTGCTTATGAAGAGATCTCAACATTTCAGAGCCTGTTAACAGCAGCACAGCATGGGACAAATCCTAGGAAAAATAGGGAGGTGAATTAAAAGGATGGAAAGCAAAGCCCCTGGGTGTAAATTGTGATCTTTTAACAACCAAGCCCCTCTTGGACAATCAGCTGCAGCTCTGTCCCAGCACCACAGCATGAAGCTGTGCACACACGCTCTCATGTACTCTCACGACTCCTGGGCAGAAGAGCCATCCCTCACGTGCTCTCCAAGGCATGTTGTCTTGGGTTATGGAAGCAAAAAGTTGTATTCTATTTTCATCTGCTGAAAGCAGTTGGGGAAATGTTTTGTCTTTATTTTTTGCTACTCTGGGGGGAGGGGGCGGATTCCTTTCTGATAATGGCTCAGCTGTTAAAACCGGGTGGGGTATTGTTTCTTATCTCTTTCACCACCCATCCTCCCTCCAGGGATATTTTCTGCTAATGGGCCGTTGAGGCTCAGCAATGACAGGACACATTTACATCATCCCATTGTGAGATGCTGCACCCAGTGCTGGGGCTCCAGGGTCCCTACCCAGATAAAAACTGAGACTCAGAACACCGGGGATCCTGTTTTTTCATTGGACTCCAGAGGAAGATCGGACCCATCTCAGCATCACTGGACCCTTCTTCAACGGGATCATCTACTCCAACAGATCATCTGTTTTTCCAGGAGGACTGCTTCCAAACACCCGGACCAACAGGGTGTCAGGTTGTGTCCCTGATTCTGTCAGGGTTTTTTGGGTTTTTTGTTTGTTGTTTACTTGTCTTTTTTGTACTATTACATGTGCATTTCTAACATTCCTAGTAAAAGAACTGTTATTCCTATATCTTTGCCTGAAAGCCCTTAATTGTAAAATTATAATAATTTGGAGGGAGGGGGGTTTACATTCTCCATTCCAAGGAAACTCCAGCTTTCCCTAGCAGATACCTGTGAATCCTGGGAGCAGAGCTGTCAGATCCCATGTGCAGGTTAAAAATCACCAGTTCCTTGCAAAAGACAGCCCCGGCACTGACCCACAGTGATTATATTGATGCAGGAGCATTACAGCACCAAGAGAGGCTCCTCCACAGCCCTGGTGTCCTGTGAAACTCTGTGTCCACCTGCAGTTCCCAGGAAAATTCCCAAGCTTCACGCTGTGCCTGTGCATCCCCGAGCATCTCAGGGTTGGTGGGAGGCTCCAGGGAAAGGGGGACCACTCATGGAACTCTGCAGCTCACAGCCACATCCAAGTGGATTTGAGAGGAGTGGGTCATGAACTTTGTCAGGAAGGACTGGAAATGGAAACAGTTCTGCCATGACAAATACAACCAGAGCTTGCACAAAATGAGGCAGGAGATGAACCCGAGAGCAGGACAGAGAGCAGAAGGAGAAGGTTTGTTCCAGGCCTTGCTCTGAGGACTGTTCCCGTATCTGACATGACACAACTGGGAATTAAAAACCAGAAATGCTCAGCTGAGAAGGGGGGGAAGGGTTCCTTCCCTCCTGCATGCTCCTGCTGTTCTCTGCATGCTCCCTCGGGATCCCTGCACTGCTGGATGCAGCTGGGATGGGAAGGAATAGCTGCACAGCACCACTCCCCTCTCCCTTCCCAGTTGTCCATCACTTGGGGTGGCCGCTGGCAGCAGTCTGGACCACGGATCTCCAGCCTCTGCCTTGGCCCCCACCCCTGAGCCCGACAGCAGAGCACAGGGAGGTGTCACCACCAGGCTGTCACAAATCCTTTGGCGTTCATGCTTTGTTGACCCCTGGTCCTCCTGGAGCCCTGCATCCAGCCCTGGCTCCAACAGTAGAAGGATCAGGAGCTGCTGGAGCAGGGCCAGAGGAGCCCACGGAGATGTCCCAGGATCAGAGATCAGGGAGCGATGGCAGCTGGGATCTGACACAGGAGACACCCGAGCTTGGGGACAGGGGAGAGGGGGATTCTGCCCCTCTGCCCCACCTGCAGAGCTGCCCCAGCCCTGGGGCCCAGCACAGGAGAGACCTGGAGCTGCTGGAGAGAGTCCAGAGGAGGCCACAGAGATGCTCCCAGGGCTGGAGCCAGGCTGAGAGAGCTGGGGGTACTCACCTGGAGAGGAGAAGCTCCAGGGAGAGCTCAGAGCCCCTGCCAGGGCGTAGGAGTTGGGGCTGACTGGGTGACCATGACCAGGTGAGGGCACCCAAGAAGGCACACTCGGTGTGGGAAAAGAATAAATACTTGAGTGAAAAGTGTCAGGCCCTGGGGAGAGCGAGGTCACCGAGGGTTTGCCATCCTAAGGCATTCCTGAGAGCTGCCACTCAGCTCTGCTCTCCCACTGCTCCTGCAGCCTCTCCCTGTGCTGAACTCCAGCTCCTACTCCCCTTTTGGCACCCCAAAAGTGCCCCAGCCTGTCAGAAACCCACACCTGGCTGCAGGTACGATATCCTGGGGGGGGAGGGATGACATTTATCACCACGCCCCTGACGTTACAGACAAGAGGGAACTCTGAAATGCTTTTAACACAGGAGAGTTCAGAGAAGGAACTCCAAACCTGTGGTTTCCTTGGCAGAGGCTGACCCGCGGGGTGACATCCCCCAGGACATTACAGAGCTGTCACTCACTGCCAGCACTGAGGGGGAAACGATGGGATCAGGCTGCTGGGAGTGCCCCTGTTCCTGTTAAACACAGGCTGCTCCCCCCCTGGCCCTCCTCAGGCACGGGAGGAGAGGCAGGGAGGGGGCAGGAGCCCCCTGAGCTCAGCCCAAGGGCAGGGAAGTGAGGCACTCCCACGCTGCAGCTCTCAACACATTTCAGGGTTTGCCACTGATCTCAGAGTACCGAGCAAGTTTTTTGAGGTGCCAGCTTCTGGATTTGGGGGCTCCTCACAACTTTCTTTATCATGCTGTTTTATTTTTCTGGAAAAGATGAAAACATGAACTCTACCTGAACCTGAGAGAGAAGGAGAGGTATGGAAAATCTCAAACTGTGCTCTCTGGGAATCTCCTTCCTTATTCCTGAGCTTTGCAGCAGTTTGCAAACAGGGTGGATGAGGAAAGGCTGAGGGACAGGCTCCCAAATCACATGACTCCTGGAGAGAGCAGCACCCCTTCCTCAGGAGCAGGGCACCATTTTCCAGGATTTTCTGATTTCAGATGGGCTCCAAGCAGGGCAGTGTGGAAAGAGCAGGAGAAGGGCTCAAACGCCAGAGCCTGAGCACTGAAGGGGATGGTGGGAAAGGACAGGGATGGTGGAAAAGGACAGGGATGGTTTGGAAGCACAGAGGATGGTGTGGAAGGACAGGGCTGGTGTGGAAGGACAGGGATGGTTTGGAAGCACAGAGGATGGTGTGGAAGGACAGGGCTGGTGTGGAAGGACAGGGATGGTTTGGAAGCACAGAGGATGGTGTGGAAGGACAGGGGTGGTGTGGAAGGACAGGGATGGTGTGGAAGGACAGGGGATGGTTTGAAAAGCCAGCAGGGAGGAAGGACAATGCTGACAATCCTCCAGCAGGGGCTGTGCACAAGGCTGAGCCCCGGGCTCTGATTTACAGGGCTGTGCCTTCTGGAGTGCAGATGACCAATAAGTGCTCGTCGCTTTTAAGAAAGCCCTTGTGCCTCGCAATAACTCAGCGCTGATTGCCCGCATTTCCTTAAAAGAGCTCATTTCGGGTTGATTTAAGCACTCCTGGGGAGGGCAGGGAGGTGATTTACTGAGCTGGTGTAGCCACAGAGGCAGCTCAGGCCTTCCTGCCTGAAATGTGGGACTGGCTGGAGAATGGGATATCCAGGGTCTCCCCAGAAAGGCTCCCGGAGCTGATCCATGAAGGATAAACTCCTTTCCCCCTTTTCAGGGGCCGGCCCTGGCTCAAGCACGGGTTTGCTGTGCCCCAGGGATGCCAGAGGCCGAGTGGTGTATGTGGCTGCGTTTCACTGCTCGGATTTGGGCTCCAGACTCTGGGAAGCTGCTGCTCAGGAGGAAACATCACGCCCTGGACTCCACTGAGCACAAAGGTGACCTGCAGGGACTTCCAAATGGTCAAATAAACATCACTGGACAAGGAGAATGGATGTACACATCCCCACGTGGCTGATCCCCCGTTTTTTTTTGCAGTGACACCCCTGCAAGGGCCTCCAGTGGGGCCCTGAGGGGAGGAGGTTCCCCCCGTTTTACAGAGCCTCCTCCTGGCTCTGCAGGGAGCTGCTCCACTTGGGACAGCCCTGGCAGCAGAGGCTGGGAATGTGGACAGGCAATTCCCCATTCCTGAGCGCTGCAGGACATTCTTGCCATGACAGAGGCGCCTGAGAATGACAGGAGAATGATCTCCCAGGACTGTCCAGCTCTTCCTGCTCAGCCACAGCCTCTGACATTCCCAGGAGCTGCCTGGCAGGCCCCTGCCACGCTCCTGGCAAAAGCAGAGAAGCAGGAACAATCCAAACTTTTAATGACAGACCTCCTAGTTTGTGTGCTGCCTCTTTAAAACACTGTCTGATATTTCTGTGCATCCCTGCCTGGAGGGGATTGGAAACTGAGAAGAGAAATAATGAGGAGAAGAGGATCTATGTAGAAATGAGCAGATTTCTGCTGTCCTGCCCTCCCTGTGCCCCTCTCTGCTCCTGCCTCCCCAAGCTGGGAGCAAGGCTGGAAAGCCGAGGAGCTGCTCCGGGAGGTGCAGCAGGGGCTCCGAGCTGTCCCTGCTCATCGCTGCCCACCCCGCAGCCCTGTCTCTGGCTGCCTGAGGGCTGGAGCTCTCAGAGCAGGGCCTGGTTTCCATAGTAAAGCTGGCAGAGGGAGGAGAAAAGCCTTTATTTCCCCACAACCAGGAAGGGCACGGAGAACTCCGGTGCCACGTGCGGTTTGGGCTCCAGGAGCTTGCTCACAGCAGGGAGAGCCCCTGAGCCAGGCCCTGCTGACAGCTCCTCTCTCCAGCTGCACCCTCTGTGGTTCCCAGCTGGGGGTTGCTCCCTGTTTATGGATTTGTCGCTCTCCCCAGGGAGCAGAGGCTGTGCCCGGGGGAGGACGGGCTGCTCCTGCTCCACACCGGGAAACCTGCCCGGGGCAAAAGGCACTGAAAGCACCTCTGGCAGGTGTGGGGGCGCTGAGGGGAGACAGACATGGCCAAAAGAGCTGAGGGCTGTGGGAGGCAGCGGAAAGCAAGGTGCAGGCACCTGGGATGGAGGCCCTGGAAACCCCCAGGGAGGGGTCAGGCACTGCCAGGGCCACGGAAGGTGAGAGCCCCTGGATCGGGGGGGTGGGACAGTCCCGTTACGGCTCTGCTCTGTCCCACCCCTCTCCCAGGGACCCTGAGGCTGCAGCCAGGGTGTTCCCCCTCCCAGAGCAGCTGGGAAGCCTGCACAGGGGCCACACTGTGCTCCCCCAGCCCTGCAGGGTCGCTGCCACCCTCCAGCACCTCTGCTGCTCGTGCCAAGCTGCCCGCACAGGGACACACCCCTGGGTTTGGCTCTGGATGTGTGGAAAAGGGGAGAGGAGCCTTCCCCATCCACCTCCTGAGCAGCACCCAGCTCCTGGCACCTCGAAGTGTGCTTCTGTGTGGGAGCCCAAAGGCCGGGCTGCCTCACCCCTCTGCACTGCCATCAGGGTCACAAACTGCTTCCAGCATCACAGCAGCTCCAGTTTTCCATGAGGATGGGGCTGCAGAGGGCTGGGAGGAGACACTTGTTCTGCTGAGAGGGCAGAGGGATCCAAGGCCACAAAGGGTCACAGAGCCCTTTATGGGAATTATGTCTCTCTCCCCTGTGGCCGGGGATCCCCAGCTGACCTGGCACAGGCTGTGCCAGGCAGGCCCTGCTGTGTCCCCTGCGAGGCTCTGGGGACTGGCAAGGGCTGCAGGGTGGTGGGGACAACTCTGCCTGCACAGGGGCTGGCTCCACGTTCCCAGGGAATCCATCCTCTCCTGGACTGGTCCTTGGCGGTCCCCCAAGAGCAGAGGGATGGCCCAGCCAGCCCTGCCCTGGGGCAGCTGTGACAGTCCCGTGTCCTCCTGAGGGGCTCCTGAGCACAGCAGGCACAGCAGCCCCCACCCCTCCTCCAGGTGCAGAGATCTGCGTTTGCAGTGGACATTAAATCCACGGCAATGATAAAAAAGAAAAACTGTGCTGCAGCCATAAAGCTCCTTCTCTGAGGCAGAGCCCTGGGAGTGCCTGCGGTGCAGGGACACTGTCCAGGCCAGCAGAGGCAGCAGGGGACATGGTGACCTCTGGGAGCTCTCACCTTTCTCACAGCTTACCCAAGGGCAGGACAAGCATCCCGTTCTTCCCCTGGGCCCAGCTGCCCCGGGGCTTTTCCGTGGAAAATTGGAATTTCCCTCTGGGGCTGAGCACTCTGCAGGTGAAGGGAGGGAGCACTCTGTTTTTCCCGGCTGGATGCTGGGCACAGGCTCTTCCTGCTCCCTCTGCCCCATGATTGCCCTTCCTGGGGAGGTGGGAACAGCCCATCCTGCTGCTCTGGGAACAGATCCCCAGCTTTGGTGCAGAAGGAGAATTCCAAACTCATTTCCAAGTCGTTGTTTAAAGAAAGGCAGTGAAGGAGGGAAGATGCTCTTTTATGTATTAATTACGCATTAACTAATTTTCTCTAGAGCTACACCAGGAACACATGAAGAATTACTGCATTAATTAAGGAGTAAATGACCCCAAACTCATCCCTGACAGGCTCCCAGCCCTGGCAGCCTGGCAGCGAGGAAAAGCCCCAGGTTCTACTGCAGAGCAGAACAAGGAGCGACCACACACTCAGCACTTCAGCATTCCCCTGCCAGAGCCCAGGGAACTTCTCTGTCCCCCTGGGATCAGCCAGAGCTGCTCCACATAACGCTCCCAGCATCTCACACCTTTGATTTGGGGACCAAGAGATTTTTCCTCCAGCTGAAAATCTCTGCAGCAGCACATCAGAGCAATGACCAGGGGCAGCTTTCACTCCTGCACGGCTCATCCCCTGCCAGAGCCCCAGCAGCCTGTGCATTCTTAATTGACAGAATTAGGAAGCTTATTTGAAGAATACTTGAGTCCTCAGAGTCTAATTTCCTGCTGTATAAATAATACATCAGCAGCAGCAGGCTCTGGGAAAACCAAATAAATAAATAAATAAATAAATAGCAAGAGCCCAAGGAGCCCAGATGAGTATTCCAGCTTCCATCACACAGTGAGAATATTCCAGCTTCCATCACACTGTGAGAAATCCTTTGCAGAGGCTTTTCACAATAGCCCCCAGCTGCATTGTACCATTTCTCGCCTTGTCTGCTGGAACCAAGGGGATGGGAGCTGAAAATTATTCTTGGGGGCCTCTCTCTGCGGGCGTGATCACACCTTGTGATGAGCACAGCTGGTGCTGGGCTGGCCAAAATAAACATTCCAGCCTCCCAGAGCCCGGCCTGCAGCTCCACATCCAGGGAAACCTCCACCAGCATTCCCAGGGGACCTCTCAGCCCTGCTGCCATGGCCACAGGGGCTCAGGACAAAAAAAAACCACCGTGAATTTCCCAGCCAGTGCCAAATCCCAGTGCTCCCAGTTCAGCCAGAGAATCCCAGACTGGTTTGGGTGGGAAGGGACCTTAAAGCTTATCTCATTTCTCCTCCCTGCCCTGGACAGGGACACCTTCCACTGTCCCAGGGTGCTCCAAGGCCTGTCCATGGCCTTGGGCACTGCCAGGGATGGGCCATTCGTGCCCATGGCAGCCCCAGGGCTGGCACAGCCCCAGGAGCTCCCACAGCAAGGGCTTGTGTTATTGAATCCCTATCCCTGGGCAGGGAGGGATGGGAACTGCACAGGCATCTGGGGTTTGGGCACACTGCAGCTTTTCAGGGCTGAGTGTGAAGCTGCCAACTCCCTCAGCAGCTCCAGCTCCAGCCCCAGGGTGACAGGGCAGTCTGGGCTGTCGGGCTGGGAAGTGCCATTCTGGTGTCCCTGGAGCACTCCATGTGCCAACATCATCCCCTGCTCCCATGATCCATCCCAGGATCTGCAGCACTGCCCAGCAAAGCTGCACTCAGCAGCTGCCACACAGATTTATCTGGGTCTGAGTTCTGATTTTATTCTGATTCAGCCACACTGCTCTGCAGACACCACTGAGAGATCCAAGGAACCAGAGAAATCATGGAACGGTTGGGTTGGAAGGGACCTCAAATCCCAGCCAGTGCCACCCCTGCCCTGGCAGGGACACCTCCCATTGTCCCAGGCTGCTCCAAGCCCCAATGTCCAGCCTGGCCTTGGGCACTGCCAGGGATCCAGGGGCAGCCACAGCTGCTCTGGGCACCCTGTGCCAGGGCCTGCCCACCCTCCCAGGGAACAATTCCTTCCTAACATCTGATCTAAATCTCTCCTATTTAAATTCAAAACCATTTCCCCCTTTCCTGTCCCTGCAAAAGCAGCTTGGTGTCCCACAGCCCAGGAAGTACAACAGGCCTGTGGAAGTCCAGAAGGAATTGAGCAGGGGAGCTCCAGGAGTTCATGGGAAGTGTTTCCGCAGCACAAATATTTGTATTCTTCTGCTGTGGGATTTACCAGCACACACTCGACTCCAGCAGGGAGAGCCTGCAAACACAGGCGAGGCTTCTGTGTACTCACCACTTGCTCCTGCCTTTCTCCCTCCCTCTGGCTTCTCCCTCATGTTATCTCCATTTTTTCCTGTGCCTGAGCCAGGGAATTGTGGTTTCAGGAAAGCCATCACTGGGTATTCTCCCCTGAGGCAAAGCAGCTCCTGAGGTTGGGAGCACACAGGGGTGTCTGAGTGACCACTCAGACTGTCCCAATCCTTCCTGGAATCATGGACTCCCAGGGTCATGAAGGCTGGAAAAGCCCTCCAAGACATCAGGTCCAACTGTCAGCTCAGCACTGCCAAGGCCACCACTGACCCCTGTCCCCAAGTGTCACATCCACATGGCTGTTGAATCCCTCCAGGTACTGGGGACTCCAAACCTCCCTGGGCACCCCCTGCCAAGGCCTGACCACCCTCTCCATGAAGAAATGTTCCCAAATTCCACCCTGAGCCTCCCATGGCCCAGCCTGAGGCCGTTCCCTCTGCTCCTGTCCCTGTTCCCTGGGAGCAGAGCCCGACCCCCCCGGCTGTCCCCTCCTGTCAGGGAGTTGTGCAGAGCCACAAGGTCCCCCCTGAGCCTCCTTTTCTCCAGGCTGAGCCCCTTTCCAGCTCCCTCAGCCTCTCCTGGGGCTCCAGCCCCTTCCCAGCTCCGTTCCCTGCCCTGGACATGCTCCAGCCCCTCCAGGTGTCTCTTGCCAGGAGGGTCCCAGAGCTGCCCCAGCACTGGAGGTGCCCCAGCAGTGGCAGGTGCCCACAGGGGATGTGGAGGGACATTCCCAGCCCTCAGGTCCCGTGCAGGGACAGGGTGGGACACGGGGACAGGTGCAGTTGAAGCAGTGTGGGGACAGCCCTGGGGCTGCAGACACCTCCATCTCCACAGGAACCCCACTCACGGGATCCCCACTGCTGGAAAAGAGCTCCAGGATCATTGACTGCAGCCTTGGACCAAACACCTGCAGCTCCCTCTCCACCGGCAGCCCCTCAGCTCCCAGGAATTCCATTGTTCCCACCCGGCTGTGGGACACGGAGCTGCTGCTGTCCCCAGCTCTGCCTCGGAGGAGCAGCCACGTCTCCCCCTGGGAGCGCTGGAATGTGGAGCAAAGGCACAGACAAAGGGCCCTGTTCGAACCAGCACTGCCGATAAATAATTCATGGGAGAGAAGTGGGGAGTCTCCAGGGAGGCCAGCGCAGGGATCTGTGAATCTGGATGAGTTTGCAGTGCTTTAATTATGCAAATTGACAAATGTCTCTACACTGAGAAATTCTGCTAGCCCTGCAAAAGAGCAAGAGCTGGAAAATAGCAAGAATTTCCCAAGGCCTCGTGCCCAGCCAGCTGCCAGCCACAGCTGGCAGGGGGAGCCTCCCCCAGGCCCCTCTGGAGCCGTCTCTGCTCCTTGGAAGGGCAGCCGGGAGGAACAGGGACAGCTCCAGCTGCTCTGCACGGCCACAGCCTCAGAGCCTCTCTGGCTCCAGCACCTTGTTCTTCACCGGCTCAGGGAGAGGGGATGAACACCCAGCTCAGGGTGGGATCACAGCTTATGGGGGCATGGAATCACAGACTCATGGAATATCCTGAGCTGGTGGGACCCCCAGGGATCACGGATCCAGCCCCTGTCCCTGCCCAGACCCCCCACAATCACCCCTGGACATCCCTGGCAGCTCTGTCCAAAGGCTCCTGGAGCTCTGGCAGCCTCGGGGCCGTGCCCATTCCCTGGGGAGCCTGGGCAGTGCCAGCACCTCTGGGGGAAGAACCTTTCCTGATCTGCAGCCTGAGCCTGCCCTGGCCCAGCTCCAGCCCTGCCCTGGGGGCTGTCCCTGTCCCAGAGCAGGGATCAGAGCTGCCCTCGGGAGGAGCTGCAGCCCCTGGGGAGCTCTGAGCTCCGTGTCCTCTGCTCCAGCTGAACATTCCACGTGGCCCTGGAGCCCCACACCAGTGGAGCCCAGCACCCACGGGGTGGAGATGCTCTCTTGATCCCAGGCAATCCAGGGATGATCCACTGTGGCTCAGAGAAGCAAAGCCTTTGCCCGTGGAGTACTGAACAGCTGAGCCTGCCTTGGCACCTGGACGTGCCAGGCAGAAACGGGGCAGAGGAGGCTGAATCCAGGGCACCAGGGGCTGGCACGGCCCCAGCAGCAGCCAACCCTCGTGGGGCCCGTGGGGATCTGCTCCTTCGGGAGCCAGAGGAGCCTCCTCCCTCCTGTGCCCAACACCTCTGCCACCACAATGGATTAATTAGGTGCCTTCATTACGTGCCTCACCCAGCCTCGTTAGGATCAAACCAGGACTGGGCAGAGAGCAGGAGATGGGCACAGGGAACCCTGGCACATGGCGGGCTCTGGGCCATGAGGAGGAGGATGGCCCCGAGGGCAGGGACACTGCTGTCCCCTCCCATGCTCAGGACACAGCGTCCCCCATTCCTCTCTGCAACCCTTCCCCAGATCCTTCTGATACCCCCACTCCATTATCAGCTGACAGATTCATTTCTGAACACTGACTTTTCGTCAGTTAGGTGGGAAAATATTTGATTTTCTCTCAAAATATGCAGTCCTCTGTTACCCAAAGCCAGATGCTTTCTCTGAAAAATTAACACTGCCTCTGAATTATTTTTGGGCTTATCTCTTTGGAAGAAAGTGGGAGAAGGAAGGAAGGGAAGTGTATCATTGGAAAAAAATGGGGAAATGTCAATGCAAACGATATTTCATGCAGAAATGCCAGCTTTGATTGAAAATCCATTTTCTTGCAAAATAAAATTTTCATGAAAACTGTGTCAGTGCCAGCTCCAAAGAGGGACAACCTGGAGTGGAGACAAGTCACCTTGTTCCTCTGCTGCTGATTTATGCCAGGCTGGGAGCAGGAGCTGGTGGCAGCTGCCTTGGCCTGTCACATGCTGAAAAAGTGGCTGAACCTCCCAATGGCAAAGCTCTGGATTTTGTTCAGGTTCTTCCCAGCACCTCGTCATTGCACTGCTGCCTGCAGTGACATGTTTGGGATGCAGCCTGCAGGGCAGGATGAGGGCATTGGTTATCCCTGGCACTGGTTACCCCTGGACATTGGTTATCCCTGGACAATGGTTATCCCTGACACTGGTTATCCCCGAAACTGGTTATCCCCTGTCATTGGTTATCCCTGACATTGGTTATCCCCTGATATTGGTTATCCCTGACATTGGTTGTCCCTGGACGCTGATTATCCCTGACATTGGTTATCCCTGGACATTGGTTATCCCCTGACACTGATTATCCCTGACACTGATTATCCCCTGACACTGGTTATCCCCTGACATTGTTTATCCTTGTACATTTTTTATCCCTGACATTGGTTACCCCTGGACAGTGGCTATCCCTGACACTGGTTATCTCTGACACTGGTTATCCCTGGACATTGGCTATCCCTGACACTGGTTATCCCTGACACTGGTTATCCCTGACACTGGTTATCTCTGACACTGGTTATCCCTGGACATTGGTTATCCCTGACCCTGGTTATCCCTGACACTGGTTATCCCTGGACATTGGTTATCCCTGACATTGGTTATCCCTGACACTGGTTATCCCCTGCCACTGGTTACCTCTGACATTGGGTATCCCCTGACTTCCAGGCCAAGGTTTGGCTTCCACACTGTGCCACCAACCCCAGGACAGACTGCAGGAGCCTTCACTGGACTGGGGCAATTCCCAGATGAATTTTTGGAGTGTCCTCAGGTCTCTGCACTGCAACTCATCTGCCACAGCCAGCACCTGTGGGAATGCATCAGCTCCAGGCACCGTTCCTGCTGCCTTTGGGAAGGGAGCTGGGAGCTCCCTTGTGCCAGCAGGACACACAGCCCGGTGTCCCCGAGAGCACAAAGGGACCAGAGCTTCTCCCCTGGGCCCATCCAGCCCCAGACCTGCCACCAGAGCGGAGGGACACAGCATGGTGCTACTGCAGAGCCAGCAGGTGCTCTGCAGGACAGGGCTGCTCCTCTCTGGAACCAGAGAGGCTCCTGACCCATTGCACCAGTCCCATGGAAACACAGATCCATGGACTGCTTTGGGTGGGAAGGGGACATTAAAGCCCAGCCAGTGCCACCCCTGCCATGGCAGGGACACCTCCCACTGTCCCAGGCTGCTCCAAGCCCCAGTGTCCAGCCTGGCCTTGGGCACTGCCAGGGATCCAGGGACAGCCACAGCTGCTCTGGGCACCCTGTGCCAGGGCCTGCCCACCCTCCCAGGGAACAATTCCTGCCAAGATCCCATCCAAACCTACTCCATCCCAGTTACAGCCATTCCCTGTGTCCCATCACTCCATGCCCTTGTCGGAAGTTAGTGGCCACATTTCTTGGGGACCACTGAAGCCTTTGCAGGGCTGCACTGGCAGCTCTGCCTCCTCTGCCTGTTCCCTGCTCCTCCTCCTCCCTGGGGACAGTGTGCAGGGATCTGTGCCAGGTCCTGGGTGAGCACAGCCTCACTCTGCAGCTCTGCCTGGTGTCTTGGGTTATGGAACCAAAAATGTGTATTCTGTTTTCATCTGCTGAAAGCACTTGGGGAAATGTTTTTTCTTTATCTCTTGTTACTCTGGGGGGAGGGGGCGGATTCCTTTCTGATAATGGCTCAGCTGTTAAAACCGGGTAGGGTGCTGTTTCTTATCTCTTTCACCACCCATCCTCCCTCCAGGGGATATTTTCTGCTAATGGGCCATTGAGGCTCACCAATGACATTACACATTTACATCATCCCATTGTGAGATGCTCCACCCAGTGATGGGGGCTNTTCCTATTCCCAAATCTTTGCCTGAAAGCCCTTAATTGCAAAATTATAATAATTTGGAGGGAGGGGGGTTTACATTCTCCATTCCAAGGATACCTGTCTTCTAAACCAAGACACCTGGGCACAGAGGAAGCTGCAGCTGCCCTCGGGACCATCAGAGCTCACTGCACCCTGCTCCATTGGCCACGGCCCAAGGGGAGAAGGCCACGATGTTTTCTGCCTCAGCACTGGGGACAGACAGCAGCGCCTTAAAGCAGGATCCTCTCATCAATCATTTATTGGATTGGATTTAGCCGGCTTCACTTAGGAGCCTGATTTATATTTCCTCTCAATTTACTGCATTTGAATTGTTTGCAAATAGGCACGTGAATCATCGGCTGCAGAGCGAAAAAAAAAAAGCTATTTTCAAGCTTCATTTAGGACTTTCCAAGCATTAATTTTTAGTTGCAAAGGCTATTTTTTGCTAAATTGGTTTTTAGATCTTGTCTTCTTTGTGTTGGCTTATAAATTTAGTGCTGCTGGAGCAAAAATGAGCAGAATTGGATATTTTTCAGCCTTCTGAGGCAGGTGCAAGGGCCCCAGCCCTGTGCTGGGTTGCTCTGTGGGATGAGAGGAGCGAATTTGACAGAAATACCCACCTTGCCCCCAGCACAATTCAGACAAGAGCTTCAGGACAAGCCCTGTGCACACTCCCCTGTGTTTCCTTGGTATCAGGGTTGGATCTTTCCTTCAAGAAGATTACAAATCCTTCAGCTGCGCTCCAAGGGTGTCTTTGCTCCCGGAGCATCACCTCGGAATGCAGCAGGAGAAAAGCCTCCAGCTCAGCTGTTTTAAAGGTGAACTCCTTCCAGGGCCACAGCCTCCAGCAGCTTTTGTGGGTGGCTGGTGGCTGATGTTTTATTTAAACACAAAGCCATGAGATTCCAGCTCAGTTAAACAAATCCTTTACTGGGAAAATATGCACATATTTTTGACACAAATCTGTCCGTGGCTCCATTAATTCTCCACCAAAGTGCTTTACCTGCTGGAGCAGATGATAATTCAGCAATGTAAACAGAGCCTTTTAATTTCATTTTAGGATCACGAAGGGAAACAAACTGATTAACAAAAGCAGAGTAAACAATGGTTCTGCCTCCTCCTGTTGGGATTACTGCTCGCCTGGAATTGATGCTGCTCCGCCGGGAGCCAGGCGATGCCGTGCCCTGCTCAGGGCCCGGCACATCCAAGGACATGGGGCAGGGCCAGCAGGATGAGTTTGGCTGCCTGCACACAGGGACAGTGCCTTCCCCACACTGGGGTACCCAGCACAGAAGGACTGCTGCTCTGTCCCTGCTGCTGCCGGGGCTGCCCCACACCCACGGGGTCAGGTCATGGAATCATCCCAGAATCCCAGAATGGGCTGGAAGGACCTTAAATCCCATCCAGTGCCACCCCTGCCATGGCAGGGACACCTTCCACTGTCCCAGGCTGCTCCAAGCCCCAGTGTCCAACCTGGCCTTGGGCACTGCCAGGGATCCAGGGGTGTGGGAATTCTCTCTTTTAGGAACTCCCTAATTAGAGGGTTTTTCCCCCAAAAGTCCTGTGCCAAGGTTTGAAATGATGAGTGGAACTTGCAGCTTCGGTCTTCAAAGGTGTTTATTTAGTTTCTTATCTCAAGGTCTGTGTGCCACCCTACACCAGGCTTAACATGCTCAAAGACCATGCTGGCAAGAACACCAGGCAGGAAATTCAAGGTTTTTTATAGACCTCTAGTCCAATTAACTCTTGAAACGTACTATATTTACAATTTTACACCAATGGTCACTACCTATTCTAGACACGTAATTTCTACATCAAATCCTTTCTACCAATGTCTCTGTGCCAAGTCACAGCAGAAGGAGAAGGAGGAGGAGGAGGAGGAGGAGGAGGAGGAGAAGAAGAAGAAGAAGAAGAAGAAGAAGAAGAAGAAGAAGAAGAAGAAGAAGAAGACACTGCCCAAAATTCTCCACCTTGCTCTCATCTACCTCCATTCTAAAAACCCAAAATGACAAATTTTCACCCTGTGACAAACTAAACTACTATTTATTTCAAATCTCTGTTGTTTTAAATTCATCTCTAAGTGTTGGGAGTTTTTCCCATGGACTAAGGTCAAAGGCAATGCCTTCCTGGGGTCCCAGCCAGGGTCTTGGGCCCCCCAGGGCAGCTCCAGGGATTTTCCCCATGCCCTGGACTCCAACACAGGGGCAGCCACAGCTGCTCTGGGCACCCTGTGCCAGGGCCTCACACCCTCTCAGGGAACAATTCCTGCCCAAGATCCCACCTAACCCTGCTCTTTACCAGTGTGAATCCCTTCCTCCTTGTCCTGGACTCCAGGCCCTTTAAATTGTCTCCCTCCTTCTTCCTTGTCATCTCCTGAGGCACTGAGAGCCACGTCCCTGCACACCCAGCGCAGACACTGCCAGGGAGGAACTCCAGAGGCCAGGGTGGGGTTGTTGGACTGGATGATCCTGGTGATCCCAGCTCAGGAGATTCCAGGTTTGTATGATTTACTTGGCAGGGGAGCCTTCAGGGAGCCCAGAAGGGTTTTGTTCAGGAGCAAGGGGAAGGGATAAATCTCTACCCAGAGAGGGTTTGTTCCTGACAGCAGCGTGGGGTGGCAGCCCCAGCCCTGGCTCACCCCGAGCTGCAGGAAGTGCTGGGAGTGCCACAGCTCCTCTCCAGATGTCAGGAATGCCTCTGGGGCCAGTGCAAGCAGCAGGGAGGGACAAAATACGACCCCAGCTGGAGTGAGGGCACAGGGAGGTACTCAGAGCTTTTGTTCCTGGTGCCTCATCCCACACTGCAAGCCAAACATCCAGGGAAGAGCTGGGGACCCCAGGGGTGGCAGGGCACAGAGCGGGGCTGGGGACAGGGACATCACAGCTGCTCCTTCTCCACAACACCCGAGCAATAAAAAGCAGTTCAGGCAATAAAAGAGAGCGAGATGAGGCTGGACAACAGCTCCATTCTGTCCAGCTGACTGGGATTTGATCCACGCTGAGCTGCAGGCAGGGAGGCAGATGGAGAAGGGAAAGGGCTGCAGGACAAGTACAGAGATCATGTTCAAGCCACAGGCTGAATTAAATCTTGATTATCTCGTTCGTGCTGCAGCTGCCAGAGGAGGGAAACCCCAGAAGGCAGCAAAGTTTTGGTGCTCCAAACACAGTTTTTTCTTGCTTGATTGTGGTGCTGCTGTTTGAGTCTTTGCTCTGGAGAATGCCAGGCTGGGGCTGTGCAGGACAGAGCAGGGGAGCATCCCCTAACGCACCTGAGAACCCCAAGCGGCAGAGCTGGGCTGGAGAACACAGACACTGGCACAGGATCCCTGGGGAAGGCCAAAGGAGGAGTTTGTGTGTGGGCACAAGGAGAAGGGGAAGAAAATCCAGCTGGGCTCATAAGAGGTGCTCACGGGAGACCGGGGAGGTGAAGGGAAGGCAGAGCACCCACACCTGGCTTTGCTGGGCCTGGGCTTCAGGAGGGGATGTCCAGACCAAGAACTCACTGAAACAGCTTGCACAGATATCCTCAACCTTTGGATGCAAGTAATGGATTTCCCTGGCTGTGGCAGAATGGGTGCATATATGAAAATACGTGCATATTTTCCACGGTTACCACCCCTGGGCACTCCGAGCTGCTGGAGATGTTGTGAGAAACCTGGGAGAGACCAGCAGAACATCCTCGTGCTCCAGGGGCTGGAGCCTCTCTGGAGCCAGGCTGGGAGAAGAGAAGGCTCCATGGAGAGCTCAGAGCCCCTGGCAGGGCCTGAAGGGGCTCCACGAGAGCTGGAGAGGGACTGGGGACAAGGGCTGGAGGGACAGGACACAGGGAATGGCTTCCCAGTGCCAGAGGGCAGGGCTGGATGGGGTCTTGGGCAGGAGTTGTTCCCTGGGAGGGTGGGCAGGCCCTGGCACAGGGTGCCCAGAGCAGCTGTGGCTGCCCCTGGATCCCTGGCAGTGCCCAAGGCCAGGCTGGACATTGGGGCTTGGAGCAGCCTGGGACAGTGGGAGGTGTCCCTGCCATGGCAGGGGTGGCACTGCGTGGTATTTAAGGTCCTTTCCCACCCAAAGCATTCCATGATTCCATCGGCTTCCTGTTCAAACTGTGGCAAGTCCAGGTCAGGGGCCACCTCCCACTCCTGCTGGAGGACTCGAGGACAGGGGTGGAAGGAAATTCACAGAGTGGTGGAGTACAGAGCTCCCAGGCAAGGAAACCATGGAAAATCAGGGCTCCAGGAAGGTAATTCAGGAATTGTGTAGGAGCAAAGCACCCACCTGTGTGCTCATTTGTTACAACTTAATTTGCATTCCAAGGTTGTCATAAATATTGAATAAACAATGATTTTGGAAATGCTCCTATTGCAAGGTCTTTGTGAAGGAGTGAAAGGGTTCCTGTGGAAAGGGAAGGAGGAGGAAAATGAGCTCAGCTGAGTGGGGACAGCGAGGGCCTGGTGTAGTGTGTGAGCTGCAAAGTGCTGCAAAACCTTCCTGCTGCAGTTCAACTGCCTCTTGCAAGAAGAGGCAAACGGGCAGAAAATCAGCACTTGAGGGTCTCATTTTCTTATCCAAGAGATTCCTCCTCAAATCCACTGAAGAGTGTTTCCTCAGCAGGCCTCAGCTGCTCGAGGGGCAGCAGCAGCATGCCAATGTGAGGAAGCTCCAACAGCAGTAAAATAAAAAGCTCCTGGAGATGGTGTCTGGGATGGGTGTGGATGTGATTCCAGAGGCCCCAGGACATCCCTGAATCCTGCACATGAGCTCTGTGGTTCTCCCTGCCAAGGGCACACATGAGAAGTTACAGAACCGTGGAATCATGGAATGGCTGGGGTGGGAAGGGACCTTAAAACTCACCCAGCCATGGGCAGGGACACCTCCAAGGCATCCCAGGCTGCTCCAAGCCCCATTGTCCAGCCTGGCCTTGGTCACTTCCAGGGATCCAGGGGCAGCCACAGCAAACCTGGGAATTCCAGCCCAGCCCCTCCCCACCCTCCCAGCCAGCAATTCCTGCCCAAGATGCCAGCCTAATCTCCCCTTTCCCAGTGGGAAGCCATTCCCTGTGTCCTGTCCCTCCAGGCCTTGTCCTCAGTCCCTCTCCAGCTCTCCTGAGCCCCTTCAGGCCCTGAACAATCACAGAGTTAAGGCTGGAAAAGAACTCCAAGGCCATGGAGCCCCAGCACTGACCTCAGTAACCAGACACTGCCCAGGCCCCCAGTGAGTGCTGTCCCTCCATCATCACATCTGCCCCCCTCCCCTGGTTCATGTCCCAGGCAGGACCTTGTGTGGCCTGGAACCTGCCAGCTCTCCTGGCCACATCCCAGCCCCCTGCCAGAGCCTGGGGTCCAGAGAGCTCCTGCCTTTGGAGGGAGCACGCGTGGCACCAAGCACAGCCTCGGAGCGCTCTCAGCGTTATCCTCACGCCAAACCCCAAACACTGCCCTGCACCAGCTCCAGGAAGGGAGGGATCCTATCCCAGAGCAAAGCAGGACAGCAGGACAGTGGTGACAGCAGGACAGAAGTGACAGTGGTGACAGCATCTTGCTGAAGGTGCCATGTGGTCCAGCCAGAGCGACTCTGACCCCAGCACACACACAGAGGGGATGAAAAGCTGGCACACATTTGTCACCACCCTGCATTTGTGGGCTGGTGACATCAGGTGTCCTGAGCACAGAAACATCCTTGGGAGGTGACAGCCAGGCCCTGGCTCAGAGCAAGCTTGGGGAAGGGGAGTTCTTGTTCTCATCCCACTCCCAGCAAAGCTTCCAGCCGAGAGAGGAGAGCACAGGGAACCGGCAAAGTCAAAAATGTTAATTGGGAACTTCCATTCCAAAAGAATTCCAGCTGTTTCAGAAAACCTGCAATGATTTTGGATATTTATGTTGGCCATGTGATCCACACAACTGGCACAGAGCAGCTGTGGCTGCCCCTGTCCATGGCAGGGGTGACACTGGGTGGGATTTGGGGTCCCTTCCCACCCAAACCATCCCAAAATTCTGTAATATTCATGTCACCAATCAGCTGCAGGGTCTGTGTGTCTCTGGAGACCAAGCAGGGAGCACCAACGTGCTGTGGATTTTCACATTCACCCACAATAAACCAATCAGAAATCCACCATCTGTGGGTGCTTTTTGGTAATTTTAGAAAAACATAAAAACATAAAAAAACCAAAAAAAACACAAAACAAAACAAAAAAAAAACCAAAAAAAACCCAACAAAAAAACCCCACAACACCAGAAACCAGACAAGAGCCAGGATGAAATCTCCAGCTTATAAAAGTTAAATCCCTGCTTCTGCAGCACCCAAGCAGCTCAGAATCTGGGTCTTGGATGCTCCTGTGAACCCTTTTAAAATCCTTTTTTTGTGCAAGCACTGGAATATGGAAGCACTACAGAGATGGTGAGGCTTTCATCCTGCTCTGGCACAGCAGAGCTCCATGTGGGTCCGAGCAGGTGAGGCAGGGCAGAGTGTGACCGCCCTGCCCTGGCACGGGCAGAGGGCACAGGCAGAGCTCTGCACACTCCCACACTGGGGATTATTCACGTGCACCACCCGCATTTCTGGATCCCAGAAAGGCACTTTGCCCTTCCTCTCTTTGAACTCGCTCTGTCCTTTGGCTCCCACAGCAGCACCCTGGGGCAAAGCCCTCCACGAGTGATGGACGTGTGGGGAGGTTCCAGCCTCACCTGTCCCCTGAGTGCCACCAGGGTTAGCAATGTGACCCATTCCTCGGTGCTCCCCTGCCCTGCCCTGGACACGCCTGGCAAAAGGGTCTCCAAAAGTGTAAAACCTCCCTGTGGGTCCTTCCCCACCCTGGCCCTCCAATCACCCTGGCTGCCCTTCTCAGCAGCTTTTCCTTTACTCCAGCATCTTTTCCAAGGCAGGACAATGAGAAATCCATGGAAAATTCAAACCCTGGACATAGCATGAGGTTTATTATATCCATATTAAAAATCCTTCTCTCTTAGTGGCATAAAATCTTTGCACATTCCAAACAAATTGATTCCTTGTTAGCATTAAAAAGTGATTTTGACTTGCAAGGCACAAAGTGGCTGTAAAATTCCTGTGCACACGGGCTGACATTTCCAAAGGGAGCAGGATAAAATCAGGCTCGTGCTCCAGCCAAAGGGAACAGGGAAGGGTTTGCTGAAGAATTTCAATGCTTGAGGTGCCCAAGTCCCAGTAAGTGCAACCTGGAAACTCTGATCAGATACAAAATCATGCAAAGGTTTGGGTTGGGAGGGACCTCAAATCCCACCCAGTGCCACCCCTGCCCTGGCAGGGACACCTCCCACTGTCCCAGGCTGCTCCAAGCCCCAGTGTCCAGCCTGGCCTTGGGCACTGCCAGGGATCCAGGGGCAGCCACAGCTGCTCTGGGCACCCTGTGCCAGGGCCTGCCCACCCTCCCAGGGAACAATTCCTGCCCAAGATCCCATCCAGCCCTGCCCTATTGTAGCCCTGGTTGGTGCCTGTGATGTTTTGGTTTCTCTGAAACTCTTTCCCAGAGACTGTTCTGTCAACAAGAGACATGTTTTCCTAACTGTAACCTGTGTTTACATTCCTTTCCCTAGGAGGGACTTCTTCTTGATGTCCCTCTGACTTGACCAATGTAGTTGAAGAAGTTTTATCTTTTTTCCACCCACTGGGCTGTTCTTTGTAGAATAGCATAAAAGGGAAGAAATAACCAGAAACAAAGAGGCATTGTCAGCCTTCTGAGTCGGAGTCCATGTCATTGTAATCTTGAACAGTGTCACCCTCTGGCAGTGGAAGCCATTCCCTGTGTCCTGTCCCTCCAGCCCTTGTCCCCAGTCCCTCTCCAGCTCTCCTGGAGCCCCTTCAGGCCCTGGCAGGGGCTCTGAGCTCTCTCCAGAGCTTTCTCTTATCCAGGCTGAGTAATCCCAATCTCTCAGCCTCTCCCAATAGGAAAAGTGCTTCAGCCCTCTGATCACCTCTGTAAGGACTGATAATTGATTATGATCAATCTTTGTCACTGTAAGGTCAAATCCCAGCCCCTGCACCTCTCCCAGTGCATCACAACTGACACTGAGGCCCAGCAAACGTGTCTGTATCATTCCTACAGCCAGGCTTTCCCTTCCACTTCATGTCTTTCCGTATGGATGAGCTTTTTTAAGCCTAACCTTAAGAAATCAACTTCAGAAGAAGAACAAGTCTCCATAGGAAAGCTGGAAGCTGCTAAGAAACTAATTAAAGGAACAAGCACAAAACAACCACTTCAGCAGTACCAGCCTCTAAGAGGAGCAGAAAATGAGGGAAAGAAAATGCAGCCTTGCAACATGAAAAGAAATAAAACAAATTTAAATTTTAAAAACTTCTATTTATTTATTTATTTTTAATTTTTGCCCCCAGTTGCTTTGTGCTTACCCTGGTTTCTTTCTCTACACACAACAGCCCTAGGCCACAGCTCAGCCACTGCCACCTCCCACCCAGGGAATTCTGTGCAAAGCTGGATCCCCCAGCAGGACCAGGAGCCATGTCCAGGGCAAGGTGTGTGCCTTCAGGGAGGATGTTCCTCCTCTGGGCATGCACTCGTGGAATCTGGCTGGAAAAGCCTTCTAAGACCACCAGCCCCAGCCATTCCAGGGATGGAGCCGTGGCCTGGGCACTGTCCTGCAGCTCCTGCATATGGCAGGGCGAGCCGGGGGCTGGGGACACAGGTGACAGCAGCCTGTCCCCACAGCAGCATTCCCGCTGGAATCACTGCACAGCCCTGGCAGAGAACTGTTTCTCTGACCTCCTCAAAAACAGACACAACAGAACTCCCTGGATTTAATTCTCATTCGCAGCCGGTCAGGAGGGAAATGCCAGCTCTGTCCTCTGACCCAGCTGCCCCAGAGCCATCCCCACCCTGTCCCTGCAGCCATCTCCTGCCCCTCTGTAGCCCTGGTTCCAGGCCTGAGGCTTTGGTTTCTCTGAAATTCTTTCCCACGGAAGCTTGGTAAACATCAGGAATGTTTTTGTAACTGTACCTGTGTTACTCATTCCTTCTGACAGGAGGGACTTCTCCTTGATGTCCCTCTGGTTTGACCAATGTGATTGAAGAGGTTTGCCTTTGTTTCACCAATCACATTGGTCTGTGTAAAATAGTATATAAGGGACACACATCCCGAAATAAAGAGTCACTTTTTAGCCTCCTGAATCTCAGAGTCTGTGTCGTTTGTGGTGTAAAACAGTGACATCCCTCAAACACAGATTTTAGCCCCAGCTGCTGACACCAACCCCTGCCTGGCCAAAGCAGCTCTCGGCACTGCCATGTCTCAGTGCTCGAGCCCCTCCAAAGTCCTGCAGCTCCAAGGCTCAGGAATCTGAGCTGGGGCTGCTGTGGCCAGGTGAGGATGGGACCCACAGCTCCAGGCACGAGAGATCCTGCCCCACACAGCCCCTGCCTCTGCATGGTGCTGCTCTGAGCTGCTCCTGCTGGGTGCAACCACAGAACCGTGGAGTCCTTCAGGTGGGAAAAGAGCTCCAGAGTCACTGAGCCCCATCTGTGCCAAACCTTGTCCCCAGCCCAGAGCACAGAGTGCCAGGTCCAGGACACCTCCAGGGATGGGCACTCCAAAGCTCCCTGGGCAGCCCCTGCCGAGGCCTTTCCATGCAGAAACTCCTCCTGCTGTCCACCCTGAGCCTCCCCTGTTCCAGCCTGAGGCCGTTCCCTCTCCTCCTGTCCCTGTTCCCCGGGAGCAGAGCCCGACCCCTCAGCTGTCCCCTCCGGGCAGGGAGTCCTGGAGTTCCCAGAGGGATCCCAGGGACCTCCTGCAGCTGCCAGGGCACATTCCTGGGATCACTGGGCTCCCCTGATCATCCAGGGAAGCTTAGAGACCCAAACCCAGCACAACCCAGAATGAGCCAGTACAACCCAGCACAACCCAGCACAACCCAGAATGAGCCAGTACAACCCAGTATGACCCAGCACAACCCAGTACAACCCAGCACAACCCAGCATAATGCGCCACGACCATGGCAGCCCC
>VYXD01012650.1:71457-82534 GCA_013397195.1 Hylia prasina
AATGCAGCACAACCCAGTACAACCCAGCACAACCCAGTACAAACCAGCATGACTCAGTACAACCCAGTATGACCCAGTATGACCCAGTACAACCCAGTCCAATCCAGCAGTCTGTCACTTCCCCAGCAGTGCCCATGGCAGAGCCATGTGTGCAGGTCTGCCAGCCCCTGTCACCTCCACCAGCCCTGCAGAGGGTGGCCCAGGTGTTCCCAGAGCCCAGAGTAGCAGCTGGGGGTGCCAGGGCAGTCCCTGGGGTCCAGCTCTGCTCTCTGCTGGGCACAGGCTGCCCGGGGTGGGAAGTGTTCCCAGGCACTTCCCAGCCTGAGCTGTGGGGAGGTGGGAGAGGTGGAGCATTAAGAGCCCTCGATGTGTTTCTCTGCTGAAACACACTGGAACACTCAGGCTGCTATTTACAGAGGGGCTTTCCTGGGAGAGGGCCTGGAGCAGGCAGTTCGAGGGGATGGGGACATTACCCAACCCCCATTTTGTCAGGGAGAACTTCCCTGGCCCAAAGCCCATGGAAACACCTGAAATGGATGTGGCAGAACCACGGTGGAGGGGATTCCTGCAGGAAACGTGGCCAGGCACAGGAAAGGAGAGAAGCAGGCAGCGCCTGCTTGGAGCTTTGTGCAGACCTGAGTGTCACTGCCTGTCCCTGTCCCCCAGGGCAGGACCAGCCCCTGGCTGAAGGAGGTGTGCTGTGACCATCTCCACCATCAGGAGACGTGGAGCTCCCTGCAGCTGAGGGAATCCTCCTGGCTGCTGGGGACAGATCATCCATGGAAAGAAACAGGGAACAGGGAAAGTGAAGCTCAGAGTCACCAAGGACACGGACACCAAAGAGCTCAGCCCAGCAGGACACGGGACCAGCCACCCTTGGGTGGACCACAGGATGGAGGTTTTGTAGGATTTGAGACTGTTCTGACTAAAATCAGACTGTCCTGCCAGCTGCCAGAGCTCTGTGTCCTTTCAGACACGAAGCCACCATCTCTGCACTGTCCCTGCAGACAGGACACACAGCCCAGCCCAGCTGCTGGGGACAGGGACAGCTCCGGGATTCTGGGATTCAGGGTTGTCCTGGCTGTCCTGGAAGCCCCAAGGAAAGCCATCCAATGTCTAAAGTCTGCCCCAGGCAGTGCTGGTGGCCTCAGGAGAGCGTTGTGGGCCAAAGAAAAGGGGCTCATATTCCCAAGGGATCACCATGGCTGCACAAGCAGTTCCCTGCTTTGGCCATGGTCCCCAGCTCTCTGGGGGGCAAAGGGGCTGGAATGTCTCTCTCAAGCTGAGCCAGCACTTCTGGCCTCTCCAGGGGAATGAATTTCCCCCCCTTCAGCCGGGAAGCCTTGGGATGCAGCTCCCTCCAGCTGGACAAACAGGCCAGGATGCAGCCCCTGGCTTTGGGTCTCAGGGACACTGGCAGCCCCTCCATGGTGCAGAGGGGGGGATGGAGCTCAGCCCTGCCTCTGCCACCCTGCACTGGGTGTTCCTGGATGAGCCTTGAGCCTTCAGCTTCACAGAGAGAGGAATAAAGTAAAATAAAGCTTCATTTTCCATGTCCACACACAGCAGATGCAGCTTTTCCTGCTCCACACATCCACAAGTCTGGCACGGTATGACCAAAACCAGCAGCTGCTCCTGGGAATTGCAGCTTCCAGGCAGTGTCAGCTCCAGCCACAGCACTGGGACTGAAATCCAAGGTTAGTCCCACCTGGGCCTTCTGCCAGGGAACTGGCCCATGCTGCACCAAAAGAAAGGCAGGATTAGAATATTGGTCCAGTGGAAACTGTCCCAAGGGAGTTCAGAGCAAGGCTGAGAGCGCTTGTGAGGAAGAGACTAAAATGGTGTCAGGAGCCAGGACAAATGGTGTGAAGTAGACACCCAAGCTGGCTGTCCCCTGAAGAAAAGCTAAAAGGTGACCTGATAACAGCCCTTGAGCAATTCCAGGGGAGGAAACCAGTGGGCACTCAAAGGCTCCTTAATCCAGCAGAAGATGGCAAAGCAGGTTCCAGCCAAGGAATTCAGTCCAGGGGAAGTGTCAGGGATCAGCCAGGGCCACAAAAGCTGGGTGGGAGCAGCAGCTGCTGCAGCAGCCTGTGCCTTCCAAGCCACTGTCCAAACCCCAGCCTGCATTCCTGCACCCAGTGACTGCAGCTGTGCCTCTGAGCCCCATTGCTGGCCCTGCTCCCAAGCCTTATCAGCAGGAACCAGGCAGCCCTGCCCTCCCAGACAGAGTTTGCTGAAGCACAGCCCTGGCACAGAGGCAGGGAAAGGTCTGGGCCTGCCTTTGGAAGAGTTTTCCCATTCTCCCATGGCACAGAATCACAGAGTCACAGAATCACAGAGTCACAGAGTCACAGAGTCACAGAGTCACAGAGTCACAGAGTCACAGAATCACAGAATGGTTTGGGCGGGAGGTGACCGTAAAGCCCATCCAGTGCCATCCCTGCCATGGGCAGGGACACCTCCCACTGTCCCAGGCTGCTCCAAGCCCCAATGTCCAGCCTGGCCTTGGGCACTGCCAGGGATCCAGGGGCAGCCACAGCTGCTCTGGGCACCCTGTGCCAGGGCCTGCCCACCCTCCCAGGGAACAATTCCTGCCCCATTCCGGATCTCTCCCTGCCCTCTGGCAGTTCAAATCCATCGCCTCTTGTCCTTGCTCCCCTGGGACACTCCCCTGCCCCATCCCTCTTCCAGCAGAGCCCCTCAGGAGCAATGAGAGGCTGCAGCAGCCAGGCCCAGGCTGGACCCAGCACCTGCAGCTCCCTCACCAGAGGTCCCCGCTCTGTGTCCTCGAGGGGATGTCACAGCCCTGTTTCTATTTCAGCCAGCGCCTGACACCCCAAAACTGCCCCTTTCAAGGAGGGACTCCCAACATTCCTGATCCCTCCCGTTCCTACAAGCAGTGCCGGGGCAGGCAGCCAAACCGGGCACTGCTCACAGCTCCTTCTGGAGCGACACGAGCCCAGCTCAGGCTCGATGCCTTCTCCACTCGCGGGTTTCCAGGGTTTTGCTGGAATTGCAGCACAGCCGGGGGCAGGGTGCCAGCCCGCGGATCAGAGGAGCCCGGCACACGGAGCACCCAGGCCCAGCTTTGCCCGGCCCGTCTGAGCCGAGCACGGCCCCGCTGTGGTTTTACAGCCCCTCCCGGGAGCTGTGACACCCCCCAGCTCCGGCCCCTGCGCTGCCACCGCCGCTCGCTAATGAAGCTGTTAATGAGAGCGCGCTGCCGAGCGCGTCACAGCCCCCCAGGCAGCCTCTGCTCCTTGGGACGGAGCTTCCAAACGCATCCCGAGACAAGCATTCCACGAGAATCCGCTCCAAATGCTTCGGAAATCTCCGCCTTGCCCGGCCTCTTAATTTTGCGGTTCCAGTGCCAGGGTGGAGCCAGAGGAGGGGCTTTTGGCAGGGCCTTTAGAAGGGGACGGACGGAGGGATCGCGTCTCTGTTGGCAGAGCTCCCCTTGCTTCATTTTCCTGGTTTCCTGAATATCAGTTCCAAAATGGATCCCGTGGCTGCGTTTTATTGGTGCGAAGCCTGCTCTGGGAAGAGCACAGAGAGAGAGAGATGCTCCCGCGTTTGCAAAGCAGCCGAGATCACATTTCCATGGGAAAACTTCGGAGTTATTTTTGTTCTTTCTTGCGAAATCTGGGGCGGGGAGAAGAGGGGCTGACACTGGAATCTCCCGAAGAATACAAATGCTGGTTTTCAGCGTCTCTCCCGAACAGTAATCCCGTTTCTTTAGCAGGATTAGTGCCTGGTAATCCTGGAGTCGAGTTTGCCCCGGGCTCAGCTCTTTGCTCAGCCCCTGAGGGTGGCAGGGTCAGGGCAGCAGTGCCCTGAGGTGTCCCTGCAGCAGCGCCCGTCCCTGGGTGCCAGAGCTCCTCTTCTCCGCTCATCCCACCCGTGCCGGCGCTGCTGCCCGGGCAGGGCCCGTTCCGCCTGGGAGGAGCACACCCCGGGGCTCCGGCCCCGCGGGGCTGCGGACTCGCTTCCCTCTCCCACAGAATTCATGGGAGGAGAATTCATCCGGGCTGGGACTGGAGCAAAGGAGCAGTGCCCGGCGGCCTCAGGGGATGACAGCCCTGTTTGTACCCCCAGGGCAGCTCCTATTTCAGGGACACGCCTCTGCCCTCCCACCCGCAGGAATCTCTCAGGGAATTTGGGGCTTCAGCAGCCTCCCCGGAGGAGCTCAAAGCTCCGCGGCAGGAAATGTCCCCCGGGACCTTGTGCCACCATCCAGGTTTGTCACGGAGCAGCCCTGTGCTCGGAACCAGCTGGGACACAGCTCCCTGGGGCCCAGCACATCCCAGTTCTGCCCCAGTCCCCAGGGGTGGGAGCTGGCACCAGGCTGTCACTGCTGCCGGGAGCCCAGCACATCCCAGTTCTGCCCCAGTCCCCCGGGGTGGGAGCTGGCACCAGGCTGTCACTGCTGCCCGGGGCCCAGCACATCCCAGTTCTGCCCCAGTCCCCAGGGGTGGGAGCTGGCACCAGGCTGTCACTGCTGCCCAGGGCCCAGCACATCCCAGTTCTGCCCCAGTCCCCAGGGGTGGGAGCTGGCACCAGGCTGTCACTGCTGCCCGGGGCCATCCTGGTGCCCGGCCAGCCCAGCAACACCTCCCTGCCCCAGCCGAGGGGCGTCCCCATCAGGAAAGGTTCATCACCAGAGCACAGCCAAGTGACAGGGCAGGTAACAACACAGCTGGCTGAGGGACCGCCCTGGCTCCTTGCTGGCCCGGCAGGGAAAGGGGATCCTGCCGTTCTCCCCACGGCCAGGGCTCTGCGGGATTAAATGTAGCAATGTATCTGTACAACTGAGGCCATTCTGTGCACCAGCCAAACTGTAGATAACAAACCACCTGCAGTCTTGTTTTCAGGGTTCTCAGGAGTTCGTCAAGGTTACTGAGACAACAACAGGACAGAAAAACAGAATGGAGAGCCTGGGAACTTGCTTACAAAGAATGCAAAGCCTAGATAGAAGACACAGGACGTGAGGATGGATGCTTGACCAATTAGGTGTCCTGAAGGATGTGTGCCTGCCTCGTGGACAAGTGGCTTAGCCAATCGAGAGACACCTGTATGCATGGACAGCAGTGCTAGAAACTATAACTGGGGTTTAATGTAAACAAATCGGCTTCTGTTGAAAATCATGTTGGTGCTGTTATTCAGTTGCCCATTTCCCTGCCGCAGTTAAGGGCATGAACATCCAGGGCTGGCCATGGCCAGCTTGGATTCCCGAAGTGGGGGAGCTCCAGGACACAGCCAGAGAGGATCTCTGTGCCTGGAGAGGGAAGGTGAATTCACAGCTCAGCAGAACACAACAGCATCCGACTGACTGGCGCACATCTTCTGTTTGTCAAAATAAAATGTAGATGCTTAATAATTAATCAGCTCATATGCAAAATAGGTATCATAGCAGAGGGGAGGAGGGGGGAACGCATTGTTCCTTTTGAATAAATATTTAACGTGATACAGAACAGCATGAATTTTTAAAGACAAGTTTTTGTAACTGCTGAGGCTCCGTTAAAGAAGCAGAACATCTTCAAGCGGCAGTGCCAGCTTCTCGAGTGGGCACAGCCATTTCCACACAGGGACTGCAGAGAGGGAGGAGGAAGGGCAGGAGAACCTGGGCCCCAGGAATAGCAGATTTTCAACTCCTCTCCTCCTACAGCCACAGCAAAGCAGCTCTGGAAGTGCATCTCCAGCTGGAGGAGGTGGCTGAGTGGGAAAGGGCTCAGCCTGCCCCGGCGGGTCTGTGAAGAAATCCAAGGAATTCCTGCTGATTTTGGGCTTTTCAGCAGGCTCAGGGAGCAGGGGGGCTCCAACCATTTCTGCTTTCTGGGATGTGAGGAAGGTTTGTGCTGTTCCCTGTGTGGGGCCGGTGGGTGCAGCCCCCCGTGGGCCCTGCCCACACCCCGCCCCGCTCTCACCTTTCCCTCTCCCCGCTCCTTCCAGCGCCTCTGCACCGTCAGCTGCTCCAGGCCCTGCCTGCAGCATCGGGAATGACTCAGAAAGGGATTTATCCTGCCGGAAATGCAGCCTGCTCCAGCCCAGCTCAATGCCACAGCTCCCGCCGGGATTCTGCTGAGGTGTCCAGAGCTGCTGGGATCCCCAGCTCCCAGAGGGATCCCAGCCATCCCTGCTGACTGCTGGATGCCCCCAGTTCCCTGTTGCACAGATGGTTCCAGCCCCCCCAGCTCAGCTCTCCTGCCTGGGCACGTCCCCATCCAGGCCACCTCTCTGTGGGGACAGTGGGGCACGGCAGCATGGGGCAGGGAGAGGACAGGATCCCCCCACAGCTCCATCCCCACCCTCCCAAGGGCTCTGGGCCGCTCAGGGAGCTTTGGGAATGGGAAGTGAAAGAGGAGCCAATCTGCCCCTCCAGCCTTTGGCCTGTCCCACCATCCCAGGGACACCGAGGGCGTTTCCACAGGCGGGAGCAGCAGGAGGTGACGCTGCCTGAAGGGTCACCTTGGGGCACAGGGAGCCCAGGAACTGCTGCACCGGCTCTGGGTGTGGGCAGGGAGGGACAGGAGGGACAAACTGTCCCTGCTGGGGCAGGAGCACGGACAGGGGTGGGCACGGTGCACTGCAGGGAGGTGCTGCAGGAAGGGCACGGGTTGGGTGGGTTGAGCTTTGGGAAATCTCCCCTCTTAAGCTTCCCATTCACTGCCAGAATGGCTTCGGATCCCACTCCCAGCTCCCTCCCAGCACGGGTTCAGCACTTTGGGGCAGGGTTGTCCCTTCCTTGCTGCTGAGGTGAAGGAGTTGAAGCCGTGCCACTGTGAGTGTTCCCACAGCTGTCCCTGCTCCCAGGGGCTCCAGGATGTCCCCCCAGGAGACAGGCCACAGGAAAGCTATTACTCTGCCTGATATATACCTCCCATAAATCCAGGGCCCATAAATTAGGGTAACCTTCTGCTTTAAGAGCTGTCTGAGTCTGCAAAGACATCCCAAAGTCAGGCACATCCTTGCTGGAGACACGGGATCTCTCCTCAGTTCCCTTGGGAGCACGGTCCTGGGGCAAGGGACAAACACATCCCAGCCCGAGGGGCAGAGGAGCTGTGCCCACAGCTCGGGGTCTGGGGAAACCCCCGATTTCTGTCCCCAGAGGGGACCAGGGCTGGTGTCTGAGCTATTCCTGTCCTCAGGGAATAGCTCAGGTGTCCTCAGGGCCTGTCATCCCTCAGGATGCAGCTCCTCTGTCCCTGTGGCTCTGGTTTGGTCTCACAGAGTGCACAGAAGGAGCTCTGAGTCCTTGCTGAGCTCCCAGAGGTCAAGGAGAGGGCCATGAACAGGAGGCAGCACTTCCCTGCTCCTCCCTGGAAGCACCTCACCCTGCTGTGTGTCCCGGCAGGAGCAGAGGCAGCGTGCCTGGGCTCCCTTGGCCCTGTCCCATCCTCCCCTCCACATCCCAAGCACCATCCCAGGCTGTGCTGGGGGCCCCAGGGATGAGAGCAGCACAAATGGAAACAGACCCAAACTGGAATTTACCCTCCTGGATCCAGCTCCAGGCTGAGGGCAGGAACAGCAGCCCTGACCACAGCCCCAGGGGAACGGGATCCACCAGCCCCAGTGTCCTGAGGCAGCTGAAACCCCTCATGGAGTTACAGCCATTCAGCCTCCACCTCGTTCCTTCCCACTCTGCTCCTGCCTCTCCTTGGAAATTTCTCCTGCCCAAGCAAGTCCTAGAATCATGGCTTTGGGGTTGGAAGGGACCTTCAAGGTTCCAATGCCCACTGTGCCAGGCCGCAGGAGCACGAGGGCACTGCCATGGGGCAGCGCTTGCCAGCCACCATCCAGCTTTCATCCTGGGAAAACCGTGCTTTTCCCAGTGAGGGATGGTGCAGGAGCTCCAAACACAGGTGAGCACAGCCGGGGCACCAGGGAGCAGATCCCTGCAGGAGACTGTTGGGATGGAGAGGAGAGATCTCTGCAGTCTGGGGCAGCTCTTGAAGCATGCTGTTTATTGCCCAGGTCGTGGGTACAAGAGCTTTGCTTAAGCTGCCAGCCACAGCTAGAAGTGTGCCCCAAAGAGAGAGCTGAGTTCCTGTTACAATACATCTTTCTGTGCTGAATGTTCTAATTTACACTAACCAACCAGTACAAGACACAAATCCTATAGAATTTACATACAGCCTATAAGAATTACTATATTACCATACTGTGTTACATTTTAAACCCTAAAAACTACTTTCTAAACCCTTTTTTCTTCCCTGCCACACTGGCAGGATTCCTCCTACCTTTGGACCTTTGGCATCCCCTTATTTGCTAAGGGTATTGTTCAATCTAAAGAGATTCTCCTTCAGCTGGATAAACCATTGTCTTCTCCAGTTGTTCAGTAACTGGCTGGCTTGGCATCTTCAATATCGAAACTGGCTTTCACTTCTACTGTCACCCTGATCTTTTTCAGCCTTTTGATGTTTGTATTTTTATAGTGGATTTTCTCACAGATTTTCATGTAAACAAAGTGATGTTATTGGAACTGTCCTGCTTGTTTATCATTCCTCTCTTGGGGGGGGACAATTGATGGAGTTCTAGTTTGACCAGTGTGGTTGGAGAGGTGGCAGCCTCACCCTCCAATCCATGGTCATTGTCAAGAATCCACATAAACTGAAGTAGAAAAATAAATCTATCTCTGTTGCCCTGATGACTTGACTGTGCGTGTCATTCATTTAGTGTCCTATAGCGACATTGTACCTTGCTTATAGGTTTCATATTCTCAAGATCTTTCACCAAGCAATCATATTTATAAGGCTTTCCTGTTTCCTCTTCCCCAGCAGATGCCCATCCCCAGGGGCTGCCAGAAGCTCACAGAGTCCTGCCCAGATCCCCGAAGGATTAAACCCTTTCCCATTCCCAGGCTGGGAGGGAGGGGCACCGGGGAGCCCAGGCCTGGAGCACCTGCTGGGAACCACTGCACATCCCAGCCTGGCCCTGGAGCTGGCACCCAGCCTGGAGCATTCCCACACGCCAACATCCAAAGCTGGGGCTGAATAGGATCAGCTTCCCAACAGAAAACACCCGCCAGGCCAGCCTGCTCCGGGATGAGGAATGAGAAGAATGACAAGATTTGTCCTTCCAAACAAGCAGTGCGTCTGCTGGTAGATAAAACCAGCACTGAGAGATAAGAGAAACAATGGGAAGGATTCCACTCACTGATGAATGGAAAAGAAGATATTTGCCTTTACAAACAAACTGTAGGTTTGCTAATAAATGAAATTGAATATTGAAAGATGAAAGAAACAATGGGGAAAATCCATAAGAATTAAAAATTAGTGGGGCTATACATTAAAGGGAATCTTAGGTCTTAGGCACTCCAGGCAGTCTGTACCTCTCAAGTACCTCAGCCAATGAGGAAAGAGAGAGGGAAATGTGGCTGGGAAATTGGGATAAAAAGGAGGCTGTGTCCTCCAAAAAGTGAAGAGACACCAGGGGAAATGCCCCATGGCCTCTCCTTTTATTCGAATGAAGTAAAAGGACTCCTCTGTCTCCTTTTTGGACATAAACTTCTGGCGTTTGTGGATTAATTTTCCTAACAGGAATCTGATAAAGCCATCCAGGCGAGCTGGGGCTGGGCACCTTTATCGTGCCCCAATTTGAGCTGTCAGCCCCTTGTAAAACATGACATATGGCCCTGAAAATTCATCTTGGGCGCCAAACTGGATTTATTCTGCTGTAAAAAAGAAAGAGACAGTGAGCAGTGGCCCAGGGACCTCCACACCGCTGCAAACACACCCGCACTGATCTCAGCAAACAATTTATTTGATTCCCCACCGCCGCCATCCGTCTCCGCTCCCTCCATCGCCTGGCCAGGCTGGCAGCAGATGAGTTTTAAAGGTCACCACTTAATGATGTTAAGGAACCATCCTCCCTCCCAGATAAAATACCGATCAATCTGCAATGTTTCTGAGGGGACTTTGCTCGTGGAGAGGATGCAGGGGGGGTTCTGTTCTCCTTTTTGTTTTCCCTGACCTCAGAGCCTTTGCTGACACCAGGCTGGGGCCAGACCCAGCTGGAATCCCGGGCGCAGGGAGCAGGCAGCAGGGGGATGGAGCTGGGATTGCTCTGCAGCACGAAGTGCCGTTAAATCCTCATGTAATTTGAGGATAAGCCTTTGGCCCTTGCCTCTCCTGTCACCTGTGGGGAATCAGAACAGTTGGAGCAGCTCTGGACCCACTTCCCCCCTCGATTTCCACACTTTGGGCGCTCACAGGCAGCTCAGAGGTGCTCAACAGCATCCACATGGCTTTGGGATGTCTGGGATGCTGAGCAGGCTAAGGGACAGGGACGGGGACAGCAGCATCCCCTCGGAGCGTGGCATCCCCGGTGACTCCCTGTCACTGAGACAGGGCTGGGCTCCAAAACGTCCCCGTGAGGCTCCCGGGGGGCCGCTGTGCTCAGACCTTCCCGAGCCTTTGCCCAGCCATTTCTGGCTGCTCCCCAAGCACAGCAGCCACCGAGGGTTTGTGTGACAGCTCTGGCTCCCACACAAACCCTGGCTCCCCACAGCCCGGCCCTGCCCCGAGGAGCCGGGGGATGCTCAGGACAGCCCGGCCCTGCCCCGAGGAGCCGGGGGATGCTCAGGGCAGCCCAGCCCTGCCCCGAGGAGCCGGGGGATGCTCAGGACAGCCCAGCCCTGCCCAGATGAGCCGGGGGANNNGCCCTGCCCCGAGGAGCCGGGGGATGCTCAGGGCAGCCCAGCCCTGCCCCGAGGAGCCGGGGGATGCTCAGGGCAGCCCCCGCAGCCCAGCCCCGGCACCTCGGCTCTCCTGGCTCTGACAGGAGAGCGTCCTTCCCTCCGGAGAGCATCACACCCCCTGTCCCACCCATCCCTCCCCTGCTCCCAAGCAGAGATTCCCCCTCCTGCTCAGCCTGAGAAAAAGGTAAATACTCTGAATCCACAATCCTCAAACTGAAGCAAACGTCTCCATTCGGCATTGCACTGAAGAGGATTTAATTTGCTTTTGGCTGTGCAGCCTCTGCCCGAGGATGGGGTTTATAATTTATTCAGCAGCCAGAGCATTTCCGAGTCTGTCAGAAGTTCCTCACAGAGAAAGCCACGGGGGGGGGGGGGGGG
>VYXD01012652.1:0-97235 GCA_013397195.1 Hylia prasina
CAGGTTTTGTCTGTCTTCATGTTCTGCTTGTTCTTCATGTTCCATCTATCTCAGAACATGTTCTGTCTTCAACTGCTTCTGGAGTTCAAGTTTTGAAAGGCAAGAGAACTTTTAATGAAGTTTTTAGATTGCTGAAATCCCAGATATTTGAAGTTTTTTTTGTAGGAAAGTGAATACTTCTTGGGGGAGGAAGGACGGTCTGAAAGTTTCATTTGTTGTGTATTCAGTTTTTTCTTACTTTCTTAATTGTGTAATCATCTTTTGTAATTATAAGCTAAGCTTGTTTTGCTTTTTGAACTCTCCTAGTCATATATATAAAATTACAAACACTAAACCCCAACACTTAGAGAAGCTGTGGATGCTCCATCCCTGGAAGTTTCAGCACCGGGCTGGATGGGGCTTAGAGCAACATAGTCTAGTGAGTTCTTCTGCGAGGGGCTTTTTAAAAACTCAAATTGAAGTGACTCTGAGTACCACCCAAAGTCTTCAGGCCAGCCCTTGGTTTAATGGAGGTGTGTGGGGGGAGCTGCCCCAGCCAGGCAGGGCAGGTTTGATGGCACACCTGGGCAGGGTCAGTCTGGTGGCTGAGGGGAGGGCTTTGAAAGCAGGGGGAGAAAGAAAGGGAGCTGCAGCCAGGATTGGATGGGTGTGGCAGAGCTGAGTGAAGCTGGTGGCGAGTCAGGGAGCTTGTGGCTGTGCGCTGGGCTTGGGACAAAGCATGGGAGACCCCTGGAACCCCTGGGAAGCTGTGCTGAGCTGTTATGAATGAAAGTTTGAGCTCTTTTGTGGTGTGTTGGTGCTCAAATGCAATGAAGACTGGTTAGAGAGTGGCAATAGGGATTCTGGGCTAATCAAGTGACATCTGGGCCAGCACT
Source organism: Hylia prasina (assembly GCA_013397195.1). Taxonomy (NCBI): domain Eukaryota; kingdom Metazoa; phylum Chordata; class Aves; order Passeriformes; family Sylviidae; genus Hylia; species Hylia prasina. The sequence goes on from VYXD01012652.1 coordinate 876, forward strand.
TCCCCTGCTGAGGAAGCTGGGTCAGCTGTGTATGGCACAGCTCCAGAGCATTGTGCTCATGCACTGCAGAGGCTCCCTGTCCCTACCCAAGGCTTAAAAATCCCGAACAACCTCCCAAAACCAGCGAAACCCCACCAGGATGCCTCAATCAAGGGGCTGGTGTAGTCTTAGAGCACTGTAGGATGGTGTTCTGGAGTGTTACTGTGTATGCCTTTCCCTTCAAAGCAGTACCAATTATTGAACCGCAGCACTGGGGTACTATTTTTTTGGTTAACAAAAGCCAACTTCTGTTCTCTGCTTATTGGTATGGCTCTAAAAATAGTAAAAATCAAGGCATAATAAATGATGAAATAAAGCTGAGCAGAAAATAACTGCTCTAGAGGTGATATTTGCAGAATCCTGAAGTTCTCTATGCATATTGATAAAAGCTCTTTTTTTTTTTTCAAGGGTGAAGCAGGAGGGGATTTGCTTGAGCTAAAGACAGGCTGAAATCTAAGAATTTAAGAAACTTGCTCTGCCATGGTTGAGTGGTGATGGTTGCATACAAGCTTTAGAAATATCCCCCTTTTTTGTTCAATATCCACAGAAAGCCACTGCCTTGATCTAGCCAGTTTGAAGACTATAACAGAAAGCTTCATTTTCCTCAAGTACTTGAAAATGGATTATCTCAGTTCAGAGGTTATAAAGAAACAATGAGAGATGACTGAACATGCAAGACTCCACGAGGATTTGGTTGTGCTGTAGCTAGATGTGTTTAAATGGTACTAATATTGAATTGTTTGTGGTTTGGATGGCTTGGAGAGGGAATAGAAAATTGTAATAGTTCTTGCTGTTTGAGAGTAGTGATCTGTATCTGTAAATATTTTACAGATTTTAAGGTTGTTACTCTTAGGTGGATGAACCATTTAGAGCAGCTCCCCAAACTTTTTTGACTGCATGTCTAAAAGGAAAAAGTATTACAAATTTTACTACTGTGTTGTTATGGAACACATAAAACCTACACAAAAAGAGGGAAGAAAAGGTAAAGAAGAAACAATCCTATTTTAAAAATCTTTTTTAAGTGTACAATTTGTTTTTTTGCTGCACACCAGTGGATTGTCTTGCACAGTCCATGGGGTGCATACACCCCACTTTGGGGACCACTAACTTAGAGCATCTTTACAGTTGGTCAACTAAAGCATCCAACTCTGTGTGGTAGAAACAAGTGATGGTACAATTTGAAGTGCTTTTATGCCCATATAGTTCATTGTCCAATTTCTAATACACTTATTTCCTTCCCCTCTTTCTCTGCATTCAAATTCTTCACTAGATTATCAGCTTCATGAGGTCATATATCTTAATACAAATTTGCTGGCAGTGAGAACTGAATTTGTCTTGGAAATATGTAATGAACTTAGTTCTACCCTTTGTGATGATCATTATCTTGCAACTGCTTCTGGAGTTCAAGTTTTGAAAGGCAAGAGAACTTTTAATGAAGTTTTTAGATTGCTGAAATCCCAGATATTTGAAGTTTTTTGAATGGATCTTGAGATCAAGAGCTATTAATTTCTGGGAAACTGGACACAAGTTGGTATATTGAAGTTCAGGCATATGTTCTACTGCCATTTGTAGATGCTATTTCTTTTCTCTGCTGCTAGCTGTTCTTCTGCAGTGAAAAAAAGTTACAAGAACACCAATATGAGCAATACATTTTCTTCCCTGTAACCAACAAACTTCTGGCACTGGGAAGAGAGAGGGAGTTTAGTGAGAAGTATGATTTTTCTGGTAAGATCTCATGTCTTGGGATTATTTGGTTTGCCTTTTTCTTTTAGCCAAGGAAATTGTTTTTAAAAAAGTTTTCCTTGTATTAACACTTTAGAAAATCCTCATGAAAATGGGAAGGAAATGTGATTTCATTATGAAAGTGAATCCTTGCTCCCAGCAGATGTGTGGTAGCTTCACTTGCTCTATCAAATGAAAGATGAGTAATTAAAAAGGAGTATTTCCATGTTCAGCAGCTCATTGGTTCTATAACCTCACAAAACCCAGCTGTTGTGGTCAGGGTGTGCTTTAGAGGGCTGAAATCAAAAGGGAAGATTGTGCACACCCACTCTAACATGGTGCAGGGATCCTTCAGCCTAGCTCAGGTGTCTCCAGTATGAAATCCTCCCCTCAGTGAGTTTTCCTCCTTGCTCCCCAAAATAGATGCAAACCAGTGCTGTGGTTGTTGTTTTACTTCTGGGACCTGAACTAGTGTTTCTGCAGGGCCGTACACTGTGCTGACTCTTTTTATTGACCTCTTTGGGATCTTTAAACTGATATGTGCAAACTGATGCCTACAGACTGTATGGCTCCTGGCAGGTTCTGCTTAGTGGAATAACCACTGCCATGTCTTGATGTGGTACATAGAGCTCGTTAGAAACTGGATTCCAGAATGGAATTCCTGAATAACAGACCTATCTGGCCAACGGTCAGGGAATGCTGGCTGAAAAGAGGGATACCAGTGTTTATTTTTTTATTATTATTCATTACACAGGAAAGCAATGTTCTGATTTAAACAAATATCATGCAAACTGGCATTGAGTTCAGGTGGAATTTCAGGGAATGTGTTTGTTGCTTAGTGTTTGGAGTAGTGCAATCAGGGTGCATGACATATATTTGAGCTGAACATATTAAATGTGTGTAATATTAAGTCATGGCTGCACAGGGAAACGAAACTGTATCTGATGTCCTGGGAGCTGCACTCTTGAACATATTTTACTTTCTGTGGCAAAGAAAGAGGGAGAAATTACTCCTTTCCTAGTGTTCTCAGCCTGAGGAAGGCTCTGGGGGACAAAGTGAAGTGGTCAGCTAATGAGAAAGGCAGCAAGTGGAGATTCTGCTTTCAGCAGGGAGCTGCTGGCCAAGCCCAGCTGCAGGGGGGGATACAGACTTTAAAGACCTAAGAGAGGTTTTTCTGATGCTGCTCAACTTGAGAATGTGCTGGAAGCTGTTGGGCTAGTAATCAGGATGCTGAGGGACCCTTACCCTCATTTCAGGCAGGTGAGAACAAGGAGAGAAATGTTTCTCCTACCTCAGAAATCTCTTATTCTGATAAACCACTGGGTTTAATTTTTTTTCCTGCCTATATATTGCCTTGCAAAAGGATATCTGGGTGTATTCTGATATAATACTGTTTGAGACTGTGAGCCTGCTCTTTGAAAGAGGCATAAAAGGATTAGGCAGCCACCCCTCCAAGTTTTGTTTAGCTCAAATCTTGGTATGATCACGGATTTTGTTTCAACCTGGTCTTTTTATTTTAATGTGCAGAAGAAATTTGATTCAAGGAATGGGAGATTCTCTTTCAATGGCAAAGATGCTTTCTTGGAAATTTAAGTTACAGATATTTAACCGTTTACTTTTTGTTATGTAGATGGTTTTGTGTCTTTGGATGCATAAAAATCTTGTTTTTCTTTATTTAAGAAAGATCACTTTTAAATTTCTTACAGATATCATTTTTTATTCATAGAGGGTAAGTTCTGAACTTTTCTGATGGAAATAACCTCACTTAATTTGAAAGAAATTGCATTTCATATTGCTGTCTGTAAAGCACCTGGTTATTGTTGTTGCATACAATAAAACTGCTTCTTATAAGTCCTTTTCTGTGAAAATGCCTTTAGTCTTGCTGGGGAGGAAATTATTTTCCCTAGTGCCCACTTCTTGCTTAATACTTGTCTTCCTCACTGCATTTGTGAGTTCAGATGTAGGTAAACAAGCATGCCATTGGAAGGTTCAAGAAGTGATTTAATGATTGCAGCCCTTATCCACCCTTTTCATTGTTGAGACTACTTTGTATTTATATTTTGGGGATGCCATGCTGATGGCTGTGTGGGCTGGTATGTGGAATCTCACTCACCAGTGATTTATTTCTTTGAAAAAATCAGTGCTTGGGTGGGCCCTGACCATGTAGAGATGAAGGTAGATGTCAAGACTGAAGCTCTTCTTTCCTTGCCCTCTTACAATAAAATATGAACAGATGGGCTGGTGGGTCCCACTTGCAGGGTAATGTCTCCAGTGTCTTCAGTCCCAGGGTTTGCAGATAATTAATTTCATAACATATTACAAAGGCATTTTCTGACAGTGATTAACCTCAAATCACCTGAGGATTAAGATGCTGACCTGTAGCCCATGGTATGCTGTTCATCCCTAGAACCTCTTCCCATTTCTTAAGGATGCTGCAGGATAAATGGGCAAAGGTTGGATTTGAATGACTGAAGTGAAAGCCTGGTAACTTTATTGTTATACTGGTGGGTTTTTTTAGCAGAAGAAACAGATACAAAACCCTCAAGATATCCCTATCCATTCTGGTCCTTTCTTACTGTTTTTTAGCAACATTAAACTTAGATGTAAGATCTGAAATCCTTTTCAACTCTCCTATCTTCATTTGCTTTTGACAAATCATCCTTTCACTTTGACTTGTAAGACTGGATTATCTTTGACACGACAGCTGTGTCTCTACTGAGAGGCAAGAGTGGTGAGGCAGGTTCATGCACCCACTGATTCATAAACCAACATTTCCCTTGAAATGCAGCTGCATAGATTAACCAGGTACCCTCTGCAGATTTGCCCAGAAGCATCCAAGGCTGTGGAATGCCTACAGCTTGCTTAGCTGCTTGCTTAGCTTGGGATCAATCAGTTTTGTTGATTTTTGCTGTCTCAGGACATAAACTGTGGTACTTAGGGATTCAGATCCTGAGCAATAATAGTGAAAGAATTACAGAATTTACACTCTGTGGCATGTGGGAGTTACATGTTTTAGCATGTTTATTCAACTGTTCTCTGAAGAAATCAGATTAAAATGCTCCTTAATAAATTAGGTTCTGTGCTAAGGATTATACAGCACTCACAACAGTAGAGAGGACAGAATTCCAGGTGCTGTTATGAGTGTTCCTCATCACATTGGATCTCAATTTGCTTGGAGCCTCAGAACCAGTCCAGGCAATCTGGACTTCCATGTGCCTGTTTTGTCAGTCCCTAGGACAGGCATCATCCCACCACGTTTTCATGATGGTGACTACATCCCATCTTTGCTGTTGCACCATGGCTTCCAGCTCCTCTTGTTTGTTACCCATGCTGTGTACATGTACATAGTGTATGTGCACTTCAACTGAGCTGCTGATTTCACCCCTGACTCTGGTTTACCACCCTTGGGCCTTTCCTGGACAGCCTAATTGCCTCCCCTTCTGCCTTCAAGCCTCTTTCAAAGCCCTCTCAACCAACTCATGGGCTAGAATCCTTTTGCCCTTGTTAAGCAGATGGAGCCCATCTGATTCTAGCAGGTCTGGTGCCAAAAACACTGCCCTGTGATCAAAAAAAACTCAAAAAATTCCACTGATGAAAATTCCACTGACACCAGCTGTTCATTGATAGCGTTGGTTCTCTTTATCCTTTCATCATTCATCCCTGCTACTGAAGGGACTGAGCAGAGCACCACCTGTGCTCCTGTTCCACCAAACAATTGACCCAGAGCCTTGAAGGACTTATTAATTACTCTTCTTATCAACCTCAGCACTGCCATCCAGGAGAGGATAATAATAACAGGGCTGATTATATTACTTACACCAATATATTAATATTATATCAGTATTAATTATAACATTGATATTATTGGTATTATATTATAGCTAGGAGAGAGCTGGAAGAAAACTTTTAGTGTAGATGGGGAAGTACATTCTGCATCTTCCTGTGTTGCTGTCAGTGAAGAGAATAGGTAGTATCTGCCTGTGGGTCACTCACATCCTTTAATTCCAGGAGCAAGGAGGACTGGAGAAGCCCATCCAGCAACAGCATATTTTTGAGTGACCTGATGCATTGCTTCTTCTTACGTTAATGGTGGTAGTTTGAAGAGTTAGTTTTTAAAATAGTTTGGGGTTTTTTGGTACTTTTTGTGGATTTTTTTTGTTACGTAATCTTGTAAAATTCTATTTACAAAGATAAAATATATAAAACTTTTTTAAAGAGAACTTTCCTCACTTTGAATATTCCAGATTGACTCTAAGGGAGATGCACAGAAAACATGAAAGTTAACCAGAGGGGTGCTAGAGTCTTTTTCATGGGTTTTGTTACATACCTGATGAAAAATTAGAAGATAACACTACCTTTTCTGATATTTTATCAACTAGATTATGATTAATAAAGAGTGGAAGGAACTAGACGTTCAGAGTACTGCTGTTCTTGAAAGGATGAAAAAAGTGCTAAGCTTCATTCCCTGCAGTTTTGACCCTAGACTGTAACTACAGCAGTACTTGCAAAATAGCAAACAGGAAAGAGAAGAAAGCAACAAGAAAAACCCATGCTATTCAATAAGATCATGTGAAATTTCAGGTTGTATTTGCACATTTAACAATACAATTTTTTAAGAAAGATTCTTATTCACAGTTCATTCTGAACTTCTAGACGTCTGAAGAATGTGATCCTGTATAACATTACTTTGTATATTGAATTTGAAATTGGGTGTTGAATTTCTGGTATAACTTTGGGTTATCTAATATTGCTTTGAAATAAGACTTAGTTGGACATGATTTGAGCTGCATCACTTGTGAGGAGCCAAAGAGGTGACTTTTATATCTCAAAAGTATGAAAGATGCATAGTGGAGCAAAGAAGGCAGTAACGTGCTCAGAACAAATATGTATATATCTGACATTACAGAATTTTTATAGGAGAACTGTTGAGAATTTATTTACATAACCATAGAACACTTCCTATCCCAGAAAATGTGCTGGACTGGAAAAAGCTGCCAGCTATTTAATATGACAGAACAGAAATCTAGCTGCTGCTGAAAACAGAAGGTGAAAACACAGAATGGACGGGTGATATTTAATGAACAGTAGCTGTGTATTATTGAACATCAGAAAAGGATCTATACAGCCAGATTAAAGACAGATGACCTTTTTAGAGTTTAGTTAACCTTTTGGTCACTTCTGAGAGTTATCACTTAGGAAGATAAAGGTCAAGCTGGAGCTTGGTCTTCATATATTATCTTTTTCTGTGATGAAAGGTATGCCTCTCTGTTCTGCTTTCTTAAGGAGCTGTAAGAGGAGTTCAGTTTAACAAGAATAGTGTGTGGAATGCTTTTATGTTTTCTTAATCCTTGTCAAAATGATTTTGAAGAGGGAGTCCTTTTGTACTAAATGGATGGTCCTTGATCTTTAATCTTTTCATTATCTTTTTGTTAGTGTAAAAAATTTTTTTTGAAAGAGATCAATGTTTTATATAAATTGATGCATTACTTCAAAATTATTGCTCAAAGTTGCACCAACTAATCTTTGGTTTTGAATGGGAAGAAAGACAAACTACTGTGCCCATGAATTCCTGACAAAACCTCAGCAATTTTACTACAATAATCTACAGATTAATGGGTGTACAGACTCTGTTTAGCCAGCTGTTTGTGAATGTGGGACACTGATTTATAGCTACTTCAAAGAAGTCCATGGCTAGGCTTTTACTAGGAAGTCTGTCTAGCAGTTGCTGATTCTCTGACAGGTTATTGGTTTGTTATCATGTGGGTTTTTTTTTTTTTTTTTCCCTTGGTTTGTTTTTGGTTTGTTGGCTTCTTTTTGGTGTGTTTTTTGTCTTGGTTGTTTCTATTATTAATTTTTTTATTTGCTATGCTATAGTCCAGCATTTATGTTAAATTGCAGGCTTACTTCAGGCTGCTGTTTGACTACTTTCAGCATCGAGGTTGCTGGTAGATGGGCAGAACACTTTCTGAATTTTGTTAGCCTATTTTCATCTACACTTTTTGTAGCTGGCATAGGATCAAAAGGAGGTGAAATTTCATCTTGCACAGGAAGCAGATGCATATGCATCTAGGTATCCAAGTATTTGTCTTCGTGGTTTCTATGGAAGCTGAGTAGCTCTCTGGAGAGTGGACCTGATACACAAGGAAGGGGGACTGTGGGTGAGAGATACTGAAGTTCACACTTCTGCTTTCCCCTCTGCCTCTCATGACAGCATCAGACAGGCACTGACAGTAGTTTTGAACACAAAGTCTACAATGTGTAGAAAATAAAGAACTGTTCTGAGTGCACACAACAAAATACCTGGCAATGACCAGTTTTTGGGTTTTTTTCCTGAAACTTTAACATTTGCTATAATCAAATAAGTCTTATGCTGACATTAGTTTTAATGAATGTTTTATGGAAAGTTTGAATTGAGTAGGAAAAATAACTCTTCCACCAACCCTCTTGGGACACTATGCAGGCTGTGGAATTCCACGTTACACAAGAACTGGCCAAATGAAAGTGTTTCTAGGCCAGCTTTTAGAACCATTAGGGTTGGAAAAGACCTCCAAGATCATTGAGTCCAGCCTTTCATCAAACACCACCTTGTCAGCTAAACCATAGCACCAAGTGCAAGATCCAACTGTTTCTTGAACTCTTCCAGGGATGGTGACTTTACTTTCTGAGCAACCCATTCCAGGGCTTAATCACCCTTTCCATGAAGAAATTCCTGATGTCCAGCCTGAACCTCCCCTGGTGTGGCTTGAGGCCATTTCCTCTTGTCCTGTTGCTTGTTGCCAGGGCGAAGAGGCTGACCCCCGCTTTACAACCTCCTCCCAGGGAGCTGTACAGGGCAATAAGATCTCCCTTCAGCCTCCTTTTCTCTAAACCACTCATGAAGCTCAGCTGCTTCTCACAGGAATTACCCTCCTCACCCTTCACCGGCTCTGGACTTGCTCCAGCACCTCAATGCCTTTCTTGTAGCGAGGGGATATTGGACAGCTGGACGTTGTCACTGGTGAGACCACACCTCCAGTACTGGGTACAGAGGGAACATTGCTGCCTGGGCTCTGCTGGCCAGACCACTTTTGATACAGAACAGGATTCCATTGGCCTTCTTTGCCACGTGGGCACACCTGGCTCATGATGGCTCTGGTGGGGGATACCTTCCCCCTTGCCCTGCTACAGAACAGAGTAAATCTCCTCTTCAGCTTCTCTATGGTATGTGCAATTTTGTAGGTTTCTATTCTCTCTCTCTCCCCACTAGTTTTCAGATAGCAAACTAATCTACTTAATCCTCTTCCAAAGAAGATTTTCCCATATCTTTGATTATCCTCACAACATTCTGCATATTTTGTACTTTTTTGATCTTTCTGAAATGGGATTAATAGAATTGTTTGCAGTATAGGTTCATAAATGTCTGTATGGTCTTTAGGAGAAATAGCTTGATGCTTTTTGGTTTATTGTTTCCTAATAATCTCAAACCTTCTATTTGTCTGCTTTTGAATAGTGAGTTAATTCTAGCATTTTTCTTTAGTGGTAACTCTCTCCTTAATTTGATTTTTGTGAGGCAGAAATAATTTTTTCCCCTCAATGTACATCTTTGCATTCATTTTCATCTTCACTCATCTGCTTAAGGCACTCTCCAACCTGTCACAGTAGTCCTCAGCTCTTAAAACATAAACTCTATGCCCTATTGTCCTTTCTTTTTGTGCATCATCCTCTCTCTGCCCCACCTTGATCACTTGAGTGTGAACAGTGAAGATCCATATATATTTCAAGGACTAACTTAGCAGCTGCTTTGAAAGGGCAATTTAACTTTTTTCATTAATAAGTGATCAAAAGATAGGAAACTAAGGGGGGGTTCTTCTCTCATCTAATTACAACTCAGTTTCTTTAGGAGTCTTTAATGAGGATTTGTGACAAAAGCTTCTAGGAAACATGAGTGTATTTTATTGACAAGATTATCCCTGTGTTCCATGACCCCTTTAAAGGGCTTCAGCTTGAACTGAGAAGTGATTTCTCATCCTAAACAAATCAGTCTTCTTTCCTTGGTTTGTGTTCATGTTGCTAATATTTTTTAAATGGGTTTTCCTTTTTGCTTGGCACATAAGGGATGGATTAAAATTTACTGGTCTCTTGAAACCAGTTTTAAAGATTGTTACATGGCAAACAGACACAACTCCTCTTCTGTATGTGTTCTGCAGGTGACAAGTTACAGGATGCAGTTATTCAGCATCGCTGTATTCAGATCCCCTTAGGGCCATTTGGATGAACAGCTGAGAGGCTGTCTGTCATTTCTTTTATGTATGTTTTGTGAATTTGTTCTAAAGATGTTTTCTGCTGATAACTGGGTCAGGTGTTCAGATTCAGCTGTGAAATAACAGTGTTGGCAACACAGTGAGAATGGGAATGAGTGGCTCTGAGGGCTGTGTTGCAATAGCCTGGTTGCTGTGGTTCACATAATCTCTTCCTGTGTGTATATTAAAATACAGACAATCTTGTAAAGCTTTGGCTAGATTTAAATGGGGACTGCCACGTCCAGAAAATGAATGAGGTTTGCTACACAGGGCAGGATTTTCTCCTCTTGGCTGTTTGGCTGGACTGTCTCTGGCTGCTCTGACTGTGTGAAGTGATGTGAACCAGCAGGGATGGATGTACAGGGCAAACTGAGGACTTGATGTATATGCCTGAAGCATATCAATGCACCTTTTGTCCTTTTTTGTTTATTTTTGTTTAATTTTAATCTGATTCCATGGGCTGGCTATCTCCTTGACAGGAGTATAAGGGATGCTTTGATTTAGCTTACCCCAAAAGGAACCCAGAGTCCCTCCCACTGTGCAAAATGAAGCACAGTAAATATGTATGTTTGAAAGATTTTTAAAGTGCGTTTCCAATCTGCTGATCCCTAAATGTTGAAGCACCTGGTGTTCTGACAGATACTGGTCTGCTTCAGTCTTTGGCAAGGCAGGACAGATTGACCCTGAGCTTAGCTCAGTTGGTTAGAGAATGGTGCTGATGATGCCAGGATGGTGGGATTGATCCCTGTCTAGGACTTCTGGCTCTCTTCCAACTCAGTGTTCTGTGACTGCAGAGTAGCTTTGAGGAATTTTTCAATAACTGTATTCCTTCATGGATCTGTTCTTCTGATGTGTGTCAAAGGATGACTCAGACTCTCTGCTCTCCCATATTATGGGCATCCAGAGTAGGGTGAAGATTTTTTTCACAAAGCTGAGACTGAAGTCCTATTACAGACCTTACCTAAAACCCAATAAAAACTGGCTTCCTGTAAAAGGAACTGCCCATTCCAAAGCTGCTATTAATGTGGAGTGATCATGGACTTAATATTGAAACTGTCTAGGCTGAAATTAAAAGCAGATTTGCCCAAGTAAGAGATGCCTTAGTGGACATTTATGTTTTTATTTATAAGTTGTGTTAAATGGTATGTCCTTTTGATTCTACGTATCTGATACTGTACTTTGGGAATATAACCTGTGCAGGCCTTTGTTAAGAAGTTTTTGTAATGTAGTTCTAAGAGACTCCTTTTACTCCTAGAAAATAAAAAGTAAGAACAAATCAACCAGTACATCAGTTCTTTGTTACTTTGAGTTTTTTCTGTTCGAAAAGCAATACAGTTATGAATTTCTCATAATAATGGAAAGGTCTGGAACAATTTACATCAACTGTTCTTCAAAATTAGAAAAGGAGATGCACATAAATTACAGACTGTTGTGCCAGACTTCATATTGATGGAAATTAACTTTGACAAGTCTTTAGTTGCACAAAGCAGGATTTACTATGGAAATTTGAACAGACATTTAAATCTGTAGCATGTTTTTGAGGTGCCACTCATACGTATTGTTTTATCTTTAAGTGTTTCTTGTTTGAACAAGAATAGGATGTGAAAATCTGCTTTGTCCCAATTCCTGCCTTTAGAGGTCTTTATGCTTTCTTAATTCTCTGTTCTGTATTTACTTGGTGACACAGTAAAACATTGCTTAACATGTCTAGCCCATAAAATGAGATTGACCTCTTCATAATTAGAAGTCCAGCACAAAAAGTTGTGTAAGTAAGTGGATGGTGACTTTTTCTGGAATGACAGTAAAAAAGAGTAGGGTGCATTCTAAAGGGCTGATGTAAAAGATTACATGAAATTAACAGAACAAAAAACCTCCAAAGGAATGCATGCTGATTATTGCATATTAAAACCCCACGTAAGTCAATATATGAAAAGATTTTATAAAATAAAATGCTCTGTACTTCATGGCTTGTAGAGATGCATGCAGCACTTAAAAGCAGAAAAAAGCAGAGTTTTTTGTGTAAGATTAAAAAAAAAAGCCTTCTAATGCCTAATGGCCACAAAGGCCTCTTGGCATAACCAGGACACCACTGGAACAAGTGGCTGAGTTCCATGTGTTGCTGTTTTCCAAACACACAAAACCCCAGAACAGTACATGCTATTGCTTGTGCTGGTGCAGTGCACTCATAGACCTTCAACTGCAGATGTGGATGTGGATATTTACTAATTAGCTGATAGGTTATGTCAGGCAAGGAGATTTTCTTGGGAAAAAAAGCAATTTTAACTACAAAGGATTGACATGGTACTTGTAATAGTATGCAGTGTTTTCTACACTTCCATAGTACCTCAAAATGGGATTTAAGCAAAACCCATCTAAAAAAGTCTATCTAATTATCTAATTGCATTTTTATGTCATTAGCTTGAGTCACATGCAAAGATTCAGAAATAACTTGTTTTAGTAGATATCTGACAGTGCTGGTCTTAAGAGATTTTTTTCTATTAATGTTGGTCTGAATTAGGAGTGTCTTTAAATAAAACATCTGCATCTTAATGAACATTGAGTAGATTTATGCCCTTTATCTATCCTTTGACCTTAATCCTTATAACTCATCTGCATGTCTAATCCAGAAATTCACATTAAGTCACTTATTCTGTCTTCCCCTTTTCTTTAGAGTTTTAGTGAAATAGGGTAAATAATGTATGAAACAATTTTTCCTGTGTAGACAGCTCCTCCCCTCTTCCTGACTTTTCACATCATCATTATCAGTTTAACACTTTATTAATAAAAGACTGTCTAGTCTTTCCAAAAGAGAAGATATTATGGAGAATAATGGATAAGTAGGGTAATGAAACAGTTCTTATTACATTTGTTGGAAATTACATTAATTATGTTGGTGTCAGGCCCTCAAAAAATCACTTGACAAGACTCTTAAAAGGGCTTATAGCTTTTCATGTACTCTGTGTTAGGCACACAAGAGAAATACCAACTAAAAAAAAAAAAACAAACAAAAAAAACCCCAAAAATACTTTGCTGGCAAACTTGAGAACATCAGAGAAGTTGATGAAGGTTTAGAGCAGCATTCAGTCAAAATAGAACACTTCAGGAAGCATTAACTTTAGCCTGTTCAATTTAGCAAACTCCAAGGCTATCCAATTTTGAGTTGCTCAAAACTGAGAAGAGGGAATTAGAAAAAAACAGGAAATAGATGGAAAAGAACAAATATGGTGACTACTCCTGGTTCCATCAGTGTTCAGCTGAGAGAAGTTCCAAAAGGAATTAGGATCAAGACTTGTGCTTGCCTTGTGTCCTGGCTAAGTACCCTTTGGCCTTCCTGGGCCCTTCCCCCAGGTGGGATTTCAGGTCCTCTGGCCACTGTGGGGCTGGGCTGGGGCTCCAGAGGTGGGTGTGGAGCATTGCCCCTGCTGTGCCAGGGATGGGCAGCCGCTGCAGGGCTGGGATACAGGCTCTGGGGGTGTGGAGCATGGCATGGCCTCACCAGAGCAAGACCTGACCTGACCTGCCCCTTTTCCCCACACATGCTCCCAAAATGTTTTGAGAGGCCATCTCCTCCAATCTCTCACAGCTGGACTTGGCAGGAGCAAGGAATAGTTGTTTTCATGACATTTAGTTTGAGTAAAATTATTTTTGATTCAAGGCTGTCAAATCTATTACTGAGCTTAACCTCTTTAATTGTCACTATTTGCAAAATAGCAGCTGGGTTTAGGTTAAACTGACTTCTATCAAAGAGCTGTCACTGTTTACTGAAATTGCTTGGAAAACAAGATTCCCTAAATGCTTTCATTTATTGCTACAAGGATAAGCTTGCCTCAAACATTTTTCTACATGCTGAGAGATACATGGAATACTGCAAAAGAGATCATCAGCTGCCTTATGACAGCAGTTGTTTCATTATCTGGCTCCTGATTCAAGTCTCCCCATGAAGTACTTCACTCAGTGCTATTACATCCTACGGTGTTTGCTCAGTGTCAGATTCTATGAAAGATGTGATTTGCATAGGCAAAACTTAATTTAAAATTCTCCTTTGCACAGGGCCTTGGTAAGTGACTTTGCACTATTCAGGTAGGAACAGCAGTCAGAATTTAGATACTGTGGGCCTAAAGCCTGCCAAGTCCTGATGTGCACAGCTGTGATGACTGGCAAGAGCTCCATGGAAGAGCAAGTGCATAAATAAATGTCAGCCTCCATTACTGCATCCATGTGTCTGTGAGGATCTCTCTGCAGGAATGAGCTTCTGACACTTGAAGCTTCCTTTGCACTTGAGGTGGGGATGTCCAAAGGGAAAGGGATCCAGTGCATTTAACAGCAGGATACTACAGCTCAGCTGGGAAGCACCTCTTCTTGAGCTGGTAGAAATTATTTAGAAATTATAATAGTGAATTGCTGGTTAATTCTAACAGTATTAATGAAGACAAATTTTAACGATGTAGACAACCATTGACACTTTTCAAACATAGAACATTTTTACCAAAAAATCTCAAACCTAAGTTCACCCACAAACCCAAAGGTGGACACACACTGAGGGTTAACTCCTATATCCTAAATTTTGTCAATGACTTCCTAGTTTTCACCCTGGAACAAGAGCAGCTGCCAGTAACTTAGTGTCACACTTCTCATGTCTTCAAACACTCCCTTACTCCCTATAAAGTGTTGCAGATGCAACAAGATAGACCTGTAGGGTGTTTTTCCAGGTATTAAATCAAAGTCTGAGTTGCAAAAACTTAATCCAAGTTCAAACACATTCCCTCCTGAATTGTACTTTGCACATTGCTCATCCAAAGCAGATTCCAGTGCTCCTGAAAGGTTAATTCTTTGGTTTGGGAAAGGGCAGTCTATGAAGGAGCTGGAAATGCCTCTTGTTAAGATCTTGTTAGCTTTTTCTTAATCTCTAAGATCATCTTATGAGACAACAGGATCTATCAGGGTAGCATGATGCTGTGCTTGAGTTCCCAGGGCCCGTGTCTATGAGTGAGTCTGAGATTGCACAGGTTTGTCTCTGTTGTAGATAAAAATTATGAGGGCTTGGATGCCATGTTTCCAGGGCAGATTTCTTTGTGGCAAAATGCAAGACCCAGGTATTCTGAACCCATGGGGAAAAGAAGCCATATGCAACTGAATAGGAATTTGACTGCATTAAACTCTTGGCTCAAACAAGGGACTTTATTTTTGCATTTCAGGTTCTTCCAGTGATGAGCAGGACCGAATGTTGATGCCATACATTTCTATAGCTTTCCTTAGTCATTCAAACCCTGATTTGCTTTGCCATGATCTGGGGAGGGCAGAGAAATATCCCTTGCTTAATTTAAAAACACCAAGAGGAGGGATATGATTTTACCAGATGGGAAGTATGGTTACCAAAGCTTTTCTCCTGTTTCCTTTGTAAGAGTGTTTATCTGCACTCACATCTCTGGAGATGTGGCTTACTCTTTTGCATGCACAATCCTATTCTTGTGGGGTTTTTTTTGTTTGTTTGGTTTTTTTTTTTTTTGGTTTTTTATTGTTTTGTTTTGTTTTTGTTTTTGTTTTTTTTTTTTATTTTAAACTAAAAGAAAATCCAGCTTGGCTATTAAAATCCCCCATTAATCACAACAATGTTTTTTCCTTTTTGACTGCACTAAGTAATTCTGTCTATGGTTGCTAACTGGTGAGCCCTGGAGAATCCTGCATGAGTAGTTAACGTTCTCCCTCCCACTTCATTCCTATTGACAATCTACTCTCCAAGGCATAATGGAGAAATGTATGTACTTCATTACATTTAAAGGTTCATTTAAAATTATCAATTAAGGTGGCTTTGTGTGAGGACACTGCAATCTGGAGTGATGATTTTCACTTTCCCCCCTGTTTGGTAGATAGGCAGCAGAGGAGTGTGTGGGAATTCAGGTTTGGCAGTGGTGAGCTGTGGGAGTAAGATTTGCCAGAGTTTGCCTCTGAGGTCGCTGTTGGGTTATGGGACAACTTCTGAACCTGCTGGTGCGTGGCATTGCTTGTTCACCTGAACTGCTGGGGCAACATCCAGCAAACTCATGTGGCTGTGAGGACTTGTGCAAGAAAGATTACCTGAATGAATGAAGCCAAAAACCTGGAGGCTTTAAGTGATTTTTGTACAGCTGCATGTAAAATTATGCTTATTTGGTGTAAGAACTTCTCTGTGATGAGATGGCCATAAGTGTCATGCAGGTTTCAAAAGCTGTTACCTCTTTAAAAGCCGTGTTAGGGTTTACTGACACCTGAGTTAATTTTCCATACCAAACACCCTTGCAAAACCCCCAACAAAGCTTGTAAGGAGCAAATAAAAATCTCGGTTACTGTGTGGGTTTTTCCCACACCCATAGCACAACTGCTCAGTGGTCAGAACTGGACAAGTGCATGGGCAAAAACTTTTATCTCACCTGGCTTCTCAGTGATTGACAGTGATTTATGTCCCCCCCTTCCATTTCTCAGGAAAAATGAGATGATTGTGGGTGAGGTTTTATGAGTGATTACAAGAGTTATATTTCTAACAAGATGCAGGGTACAGCAGTGACCTGTTTGGATCAGTAATTGGGGGAGGCTGTGTGTTGTTTTACTATCAGTTGTTATAATCATGCAACATATTATCCATTACCAAAGCAATTTATCTGCAAAAAAACAAATAGCTGAGGCAGAGTTCTTATGGTTCATTAAGGGCTTAAATATATCTAAACTGGCATCTAATCCAAACTTGTATCTGAGCACGAATGAACTGTGGATGCAGTCAGGATTTTGGGGACCTGATAACAGCTCCTGACACACACACCCCCTCACACCAGCTGGCATGTGTGCAGGTGGAAAAGAAAAAAATCTGATTGTCTTGATAACAACTTTCTTTGAAACTAGTTTTATTTTGCGGCTCTCCAAAGATGATGTGAGGAAAAGATATAAGAAACAAATGCAAGTGATTAATTCTGTGCACCAGTGCATATGGACATGGTAGTCCATGTTTGATCTTTAATATACCATAAATGCAGAATGCCAAAAAATGAAGCAGTAACTGTATGGGCTCTCTGGTTTTCCAGAGAGCTTGTTTCAATGATATAAAAGAGCACAACTCCCTATGTCCAGAATTTTCTAAAGATTTATTTTAAAGTATCTTTGTAGTTCTAAAACAGCATAATTCAGACATTTTCAAGTTGTGAATTCCTTGTGTTTTTATAGTACCCTGGGTGGTTTTTCAAAGACCGTTGGTTCATTTCACAATAGTCTCATAGACTATATTCTCAGAGACCATTGGTTCATTTATTAAATATTTTTTTCAAACTTTTGGACACCTTGTTATTGCATGTTGCTTTCTTTTCTAACCCTTAGACTGAAGTTATCTCCTCTGGTGGTGGAGGACACGGTGAGGTATAAAAAATACTTACTGAAAGGTAGATTGCTTCTGGCAACATCTTCTCCAGCCTTCCTACGCATCATTCAGGGCCCTAATCTTACCCATCTGAGACTGCTTCAGGCTCTGAAAGACAAAAACACAACGTTGATTAAACCTAAAATTTGTATACAATTAATTATTGGGTGTTTGCTTATGCTGGAAATAATTTTGTACATAGATCTACATGGCATGTCTTATATCCTTTATTCTTCAATTCCTGCTTTACCAAGGTAAGTGTCTGCACTGATTACTCTCTCTTTGCAGTTGGGATTTAATAATTGAACAATATTTTGAAGAGTAACAACTCTTGAACAAAGAGAATGTAACAATGGAAAATACTTCCTTCCAGAGCAGGACTGCAGTTTGATGTATGGCATGCTTCCCAGGGGAGTGAAAGTCATGTCAAGGCTTTGGGTAATTTTTTGGAGGCTGGTTTGTTTTCTCTTCTCTTAAGAGAGCCAGGCTAAGGCATGTTGTAACCAAAGAGGTAGGTTGAGATGTGTCTTTCAGCTTGCTGAGAGGCAGGCCGAGTGCCGTGAATTGCTGCAGCCTGAATTGCAAAATGCTGCTGTCATGTCAGGGGCCCTAATACAGAGCAATTTTTGAGTGTGGCTGTGTGGAATAGACTGTGAAAGAAGGGAGCTGGGAACAGGTTTTGGTCAGTTGTCCAGTGTATTTATGAACTAGAGGGTTTTTAGTTGCTCTGAGTTATTCATGCCAGAGTAGCAAAGCTGTTGTGGGTATTGGATCACAGAGAGGGATTTAAGAACAGCAGAAATGATTAATCCTCCTGTGTTCTAAATTCTTTCCCAAAGAAGATGGGGCTCAGTGTAAATGTCAGGAATCAGATCTGGACAGGGTGACACGGATATTGTGACACAGGATATTGCCTTTCTTTAAACACAACCTTGTGTTTAAATAGCTGAGATTTCTCAGTGCCTCTGAGTGCTGTGCTGGTGGAGAAGCCTGCTGAAGGCTTTCTACCCTAGCCAATGGTTAGCAGTGCAACCCAGTTCTCTAGATTGCAAAAGGAATCTGGATGGGAATGCTGTGGGGAAATACTTCCATGCAAATAAACTCTTGAAGGGGAAGAATTGAAGTTTTTAATAACTTCTTGCACATTATAAGATGTAGCAGCCTGGAGTCATAACTGCAGCAGTTCTTTTTTCACTCAGTATCTGGTTTGTTAAAGCTCTTACTGGAGCTGTGGCAGTGTTGGGCTCAGCTCTCTTCACCTGAGGCAAGCCAAACCACCACCTCTCAGGAGGATTTTGCCTGTGACTGCTGTGAGGTTCATGCTCTGGAGCTACTGTGCTCCAAATGAAATCTGGATTCCTTTGAGATGGCAGAGGTGAGAGTGGTTTGAGGCTTCTCCTGGAATATTACTGGACACATCCTAAAGCACTTTCCAGTGTGAGGGGGTTTTGTCTGTGGGCTTCGACTGTTAAACTAGGAAGTCCAGTCTTTTTTCCGCATTCTTCTTTGTTTCAATATTTAGAAACAGAAGGAGTTTCAAAAGGAAAGTTTGAGACTCAAATTTGGTATTTTCTCTGTGGTATGTGGCTTGGCTCCTAGCTTGGTACATGTAGCAATCTTTTATTATCAATAACAGTTACTGTTCTATATAATGGTCCTATAATTAATTGCACCACTTTAACAAATCTTTTTAATTAAACTTGCTTTTCATGTGGTGTAACAAAACAAAAAAAGGCCTCTTACTGTGTTGCAGGCTTTCTACTGACTTGTTTGTATGCTCTTTTGTGGGCAGATCAGAGGCAGCATACACAATAATGCTGGAAAAGACATGATCTTGAACAGATGTTTAGTTAATGAAATTCCCTTGAGATGTGCTTGGCAAGGCTGTGTGATGTATCTTACTATCCAGCAGGGCTCATCAATGTGCCCCAATGGGCAAATGTGTGTTTGTTACAATTTTGTTTGTCTGACATAATTCCAGCTACAGAGAGTAACAGAGTGTCTGAGACTACGGCTTAGTGATATTCTTCTGGGGTTTAGTTATGAGTATTTTTTCTGTCCTGTTTCAGGGGAATATAGGGGCCCATGATGTGTGGGAGTTACCTTTTTTCTAATTCTTTTCAGATTTAATTTTAAATTGGATGTCTGAAGTCAAAGGAACTTGAAATTGCTCCTTCAATTTAACAGCAACTGGATTCAGTAATTCTTCTGACCAGCATGCTTTGTTTAGATCTTGGTAAAACTTGTACTTACTTGCTTTTTTGAGGCATAGTGCAATATAGAAGTAGCAAAACTGGTTTTGAACATGCTATACTTTAAGTAGCTTAGTATTGGAAAACAACTCTGTGCAGACTGTCATATTTTAGAGGTTTAAAAGAAAAACTGGTCCACTGTTACCACCTCCTTATAGAAATATGATGGTTGTTAGCTTGGGAGATCTCACAACACAAAAAAAAATATGCATTTACTATTTTTATTTTGGATTCAAAAGAAAAGCAGGTGTACATACTCTACAAGTATGCTTTTAGCACAAACATAAATGAGTTTCACAGAGGTGAAATCCTGACTGTGAAAGGAAGGATCTTGGTACTTCAGACAGGTTTCCCTTTGGTGCCAGACAAGGAGAGAGCAATAATCGCCAAAAAGATGATAATCAGCTGATAGAGGTTCAGCTGTTCCTGTCAGGTACAGGCAGGGGCTGGTGTATTGGTCCTCTTGGGTTTAGAAGGCAATGCATGAGGAAGGAGGAAAGAAAACTTTGTTACTCAGTACATTATGTGAAAGAAATTTAAAAAATAATTCAGGGTGGGATGCAAATTTGCAATGTAGATGTTTAGAAATACTTTTCATGACTTAGTACAGAAAAAAAATCACTTAAACATATTTTGATATGACTGTTTATCTGGAAAATATTTTAATGCTCTTAAAGGATAATTTACCTGTCAATTTTGCTCCTCTTTGGTGTGTTAATTAGTGGCTGTAAGGAAAATACTAAAGCACAGAAGCAGAGGGAGGGGGCATTAGAAAGTGGTGTGTAAGCTCCAGAAGTGTAGAAATAGGTTATTTCTGAAAAATATAAGTACTTCAGAATTAGCATATCTTTTACATGTTTGATTCAGTTTCTCAGAGAACTGAATGTAGTTCATCTCTTGGGACTGAGTCAAAGTGTAATTCTTCCATGTGAGTAGCTGATCAAGGTGCTGCTACCTAAGAAAGTTTCCTTAGTTCAGATGAAGATAGAACTTTTCACAGTAGTGGGGGTTTGATATTTTTTCAAATGAATCACTGCTGTAAGCCCCTGTTTTTGCATGTCTCATGCAAGACTTTCTTGAATGCTTTAATAGCATTTTAGTGTTCCAGTTGCACTCGATCTTTTTCTGCCAGTCAAAAATGTTTTGAGTGAAGTGCTGGTTTGCTCTTCCAAGAGACTGAAGTGTAACCAAGCTCACATGAATTCCTCTTGTATTACACTGGTGATTCAGGTAGTTGGAAGGTTTTCTTCTTCTCAGTTTGTCACTCTGCCTTTGGGCAGAGATTGTTTTGTAGGAAGAGCTAGAAAATGTGGGATTCTTTAATTTCTTGCTTCCTTCTTTGGTGTCTGAGCTTAAGAAAAAAGGATGCACAAAAAGAAATATTTTTTCTGAGGTTTGGAAGCTTCTTCCTCCTTCAGACATTGTGATTTTTGTCGTTTTTCAGAGCATGGTGAACACCTACAAGAGTTCCACAGGGAGTTCAGAAGAGTTTGGATTTGTTTTCACTTGCTCTTTTTGCTCACCAATGTTGCATCCTTGTGTCCTCCTCTTGCTCCATAAATAACATACTGCTGACCTGATTCTAAAGCCCCTACTTCTTTCATTCATTACAAGATAGGAAGATTATAATATTTTTCTTTAATATCAGTTTTTCACATGCAAATTTTCATATTCAAATTTATGCTTTGATTTATTTTGCTGTTTAAAAAGTCATGATTTTTTGTTTTCAGAAAAGAAAACCAGTAAGTTTCTTTCATTTCACATGCATTATTTTATTGAAGAATTGTTGGGAAAAACACAAAATGTTTTGGCCCTTGGAAGAGGTTTGGGGCTCCAGTGACTTAGAGAATCTTGCTTGCTCTCGTTAAGGTTTTCTTCTTCAGCTCTCTGAATCTCTTGCAGTATGGTTTCTTTCTGCAGCCTAGAACTTGCTGATACTGGTACTAGAAATGATGCTGACTTTTACTTTCTAGGACTGAGCTTTGATTTTATTACCTATCTGTAACTGATCTGATGTGAGCTAAATGATGCCAAAATCCTTTTTTTAAATATAACCTAGTGCATGTTCTATCTAGTACAGCTGGAATTTTTCCTTGTAAATAATGAAATATATCTTATCTAATAGCTTCCTTTTGTAAAATATAAAAAGAAATAATATATGTAAATTATATAAATCATGTCTTCTACTTAAGATTTAGTGACTATCCCTCAAAACATGCCATTAGATTTAAAATATCTTGATCTATAGATGTTTTTATTTTATCTCCTTTTCCTGAGTGATCAGGGATCCAAAATCAAGTTCTGCTTTCTTTCATGTTGGGCTTCACAAAGCACCTATCCCACTCTTCATTCCCTTTTGTTCCTTCAGTCCTTCTCCAAATAAATATTATCAAATGATTCAATAGTGTTGTCATAAGATTTACCTCACGTACACTGCCAATTATGTCAAATATTTTTTATTTCAAACTTGGATGGATACTGTGACTTTTTCTTTAACTTGATGTCTGGATGTATTATGGAGTGCTTTTTATTTTCTTAATGAATTTAGACTTAAAAAACCCCAATAGCTATACTCCTTCTTTATCTACTCCTTCTTTATTTTTATACCTAGTGCTCAACCACTTGCTCTCATCTATTTCCTGGACTGTTTCTCTCTTGGGATAAGAGTCTTCTCAAAGAAATTTTTTTCCCATTAAAAAAAAAGGTCAAAAGTCTCCAAATTCTGCTCTTGTCTCTGCAGGTTTGTGAAATACCTCCATATGTCAACATAAGATACTTTCCAGCTCACTCTGGCAGGCTCACTTCTGTTTCTTATTTTGGCAGACTGAGCACCATTTTATTGCCTTTGGCTTTGTGCTGGTATCTTTTAGTCTTCTAATTGGAAGTACACATAAGAGTTGCTCCTAAGAGTCTCTAGAATAATATCCCTCTTTGTCCAGCCAGGATGCCCTCCAGGTATGCCTTCTGTAGCTTTTCATTTCCTTCTGTAGACACACTGTTTCCAAAATACTTAAAACGATTGATCCAATGATTAAAATATAATTCTGAATATCTTTATATGCCTCTTCACTTAGGTCTTCATATTTAATTTAATTATAAATAATTGTTTCTAAGTTTCTGTTTTCCCTCATGTCACCTCTTTGTAACAGCTGCAGACAAGAAAGGGAACAATGCTAGATTAATTAATTTCCTAATGCTTTTTCTTTTCTTGGACACTACTTGATATTGACGTGCTCCTTGGCAGTATTAATATTTTCCTTTTCAAGTCTGTATTTCATGCACCAAAAAACCCACCACTCAATCCCCTGCTATTTGACTAGAAAATAAAATCCACTGCTTCCAGGGCAGAAATGCATGAGTAAATCTTTTCCAGGGAGAAATGGATAAGTAAATCATTTCCAAAGATAGATCTGAAGGATCCATGGTATGTACTCTGCCTTACATCAGCTCCATGTGTTTGTCTCCTCAGCAACCTTCCTTTACAAATGGCACTGAAGAAGTAAAGTACTTGGTATGCTCAGAAAATAATAGATTATCAAGTGAAAATCAAATTTCTGGATCTGAACAGAGACTTCTCATGCTTATCTCTTTTGACACGAGTATATCCATCTCCCTCACCTGGGCTTTCAAGAAACTAAAATCCCTTCCATGCATTTGTGATGGAAACTAACTGACTTTGCTAAGAGTCCCTCTACTTCTAAACACAGTATCCTCAATTTGCCTTTTGTTATCAGCTTATTTTCTTTCTGTTCTATTGTAATTTTTGCAAACCTGGTGTTTTTTTGCCTCATCACTGAACTTTGCATGAATAGAAATTTGGGCCATTTTTTCAGCTGTATTCAAAGCTGGAAAGAACATTTACTGAGGAAATTCAACTAACCTATGGGTGTGAAAATAATGTATGTTTTGTATAGTCTGTGGGCATGCTGTTCCTTCATTGCCTATTGCCTGGTGTTGGTAAGTGTCTGATAATTGGTCTTCCTTACACTCTACTGCTTGGGAACTCTTTCCTCTCTGGAACAACTAATGTTTCAACAGTTTAGCTGAAATGCATCCTTTTGCTGGCACTAAGACATCACAGGTAAAATTATAGAGTAGCACAGAGAAACACAACAGAGATAATCAGACTGTTGAGATTATCTGTTCCTTGTGTTCAAGGTTACAAGTCATAGGGACAGAGAGGAACATTAGGGCTAAGGCTTAGGGCACCTGCACTTTTAAACACACCAAGATAGGAAAACACTTCAGCATCATTTATGGAGAATGGAAAGTACTGTTATTTCATCTGGTTCATCTCTATTTGTTTTAGCTTTTGGCGTGAATATCCATGCTGCTGGATCCTGACAGGCTGAGATGGTTTTAGGGGAAATAATACACAAAAGTTGTGTGTACTTTTTAAATTAAAGACAAGGGAATATACACAAAAAACCTTGTTCTGCCAAAATATGCTGAACATGCAGCAGAGAAGTCTCAAGAAACAATTGTTCTGTTACCGGTGCTTGAAGACATGGGTAAATATTTTAAGGGAGGGATATGCCTATTAGAAGTATTTTGACAAATACATGTTTGTGTCAGGGAAGGAAAATAAGAATTTTCTTCTGTTTGTGGGCTGGCATTTTGATTTAGTGTGGAGTTGAGTTTTCAAAATCATGGTTCTTTAGAATTTCTTCTAAGACTTATACGGCTGATCTTTAGTCTCCACTGTGAAAGCATTTTTTCCTGTGTGTTCCAGCTCTTACAAACAAGTCAGTTTCATTTTTAATGAAATTTCATGGTAGTTTTCATTGTTGCTGTGAATCAAAGACAAAGTTTACCTTTCACATACAGTGAAGATTTTTTTTTCCGTTTGGTAAGCATCTCCTGTAGCTGTCCTAAGTGAATGTATATTTGAAGTAAATTAAGAATTGAATAGATAGGACTGAAAACTCCACCCCCTCATCTCTGTACCCAAAACATATTTCTATTAAAAAACAAGGGGAAAAAATCAGCTCTTTCTCACTCTTCAATTACTATCAGCTTTAGGGTCTTCTGAGTTTAATGCAGGTGGTGTAAATGAGGCCTCACAGGAATTTTCATTCTCTTAGTTCATCAGCAGTATGGTCAGAAAAAGCATTTCTCAATAGGACAAAGGAAGTATCCTGTTGTTTTCGTAGTACAAATCAGAGGAGAGGCCATTGTGCAGCCCATAGCAGAAATTTGTAACAGCTTTCAGAAGTGGATAAAGTTTGATTTATTTTTGCAGTCCAATTGCAAGTGCACTAAAAAGCATAGGTTTTGTGGTCTAGTTTTTTCAAGCCCATGCTTGTAGAGAAAATGTTTGTCTAATGAAACAGCAATTTTTAATACCAAATTTCCTTGAAAAAAGTGATTATTTTACTGCCCCTGGGCTCTGTTGGTTTTAGTATACTCAACTATTTGCATGCACAGATTTAATACAAAAATGTGGTGTGAGTTCCATGTTCTCCTTTTGAGGGTGCTGTTCTCAGCTCTTTGCTCCCACTCCAGTAGCTGTAAGCTGAGTACAGGCAGCCTCGTTAGCAACACCAGCAGCAGTTCTGTACAAAATGTGATTATCCTGCACCCATGAAGCAAGCGGGGAGCTCAAGTGTTGCTGTGCTGAGCAAGAGGCATTACAGGCTCTGAGTGATTTGTTTGTTCTTGCATTAGGGTGAGTGCACACCCACCTAGAGTGGTGATAGTGTGAATCTCCATCTGTGCCACTAGATGAAGTGGCATCATTTTAACACTTTGGCATTATTTAACTCCGTGTGCTGCCCAATCAATGTACCGACATCCAAGTAGCTCCAAGATACTTCAGCTGCCCTTTCTTTGTCAAGACCATCTGCATGAACATTTCAGTCTGTGTAGACAAATGCCAAAAGTGCTAGAGCATTCTACTTAGTCATACAAGACTCTTGAAGGGATTTTAAATTGCTATTCTACAATCTGATGTCACTTCACTTGGTGCCAGCAGATTTGACAGGGCTTGCTCACTGGTAACACTTTCTGTAAGTTTTAAAGAGTGAAGGTGTTAGTAGAGTCAGCCCAACTTCTTATTTTTTATTATTTTTATTGTGTGCCACTTGTGTGCCTAACAGGCTGGGGTGAAAGAGAAGAATTTGTGCATGCTACTAATGTGTTTTGCCATTGTCTGGGTGCTGTGCTCAAATAGTCATTTTGAGAGAATTAAAAAAAACAAAACCTGAGCAGTATTAGTTTTTTTCTGTACAGTATGAATGATGCTAACTGTATTTTAATGTATTAGGTTGTCTTACTTGGATAAGTGTCAATTTCTCCAGGCATTCCATTTTAGTGATCTCCTATATTCCTTGGGAAAATTGCAGTTGGTGATACATTTATCATATACATTTATTTATATACATTTATTTAGCCATGCATTTATGAATGGGTCTGAAATGGACCACTTTAAATACGGTAACCATGTTTAATGTTGTTACTTCACTGGGCTCAGCATGTAGGAAAATACCCTTTCAAGTAAGGGCAGGTGTTCCTCTGCTTGCATAGCAGAGATGGGGTGGCAAAAAAAAAGTTTCTTGGAAGGGTTATAATTATTTTACTCCACCAATTGTGTCTATCCATGTCTTGAGACAGGGAAGGATGGACATTCTACTCCTGTAGAATTGGAGAGAACATGCAATGTTTCCAGTGTGAAGAAGGAATCCAGTCTGCCAAGTTAGCTCTTTCTTTTGAGACTGGCCTCAGATTCCTTTGAAGCTTTAGTAACATTGGCTTGCAGTGAAGCACCTGATGATTCTGCCCTCTCAGCTTTGGAGGTCCTCCTGCTGTTGTTTAAGCTCTTGATCAAGCTTGGCTGGACTGCTTGGTTGGTGGTTGACCAGTCTGATGGAATAAGTATTTTTTAATAACTTGCTGCTGTTTTGTTTCTTTTTCCTTGCTGTCCTTTGACCATGGGCTGAATGTTCACTCCTAGTCTGTCCCCATGGGAAGACTGACAGTTACTGCTTGTATTTATTATAACTCATACAAACTTTTTCTGCATTAGGACTCTGAAGAGATTCAAAAAAGTAATTTGTCTTATCTTAAAAAGTAAAAAAAAATTCACTTGAGTATTTATTCAAGCTGAGACACAACAAGAGTAAACACTATATATAAAATCTGAATTTCTTATGCACTAGTTGGGAAGAAAAAAAACCCCACAACTTCTAAAGTCTTTAAGTTAAAAGTTACCATAGTAAGATAAGCAGAAGTAGAAAGAAATCAATCTGCTAGATTACATAATGATGGGCTCTAAGTGCTGGCCTTCTGTCAGTGTCATAGCAGGTGTTTTGGTAAAGCAATATTGTTCAACAACTTTGTTCAACAGGTCATACACTGCAAAGTGGGAAAAAAATTGTCGCTGGTAATAACCTGACCCCACTGGAGAGGAGAGGCAGAGGTGGGAAACCTACCAAGCCTGTGCTGAAAGGAGCTGGGGCATTCCCTGCATGATTATGTTTTATTTAAGTCAGTAGATGGTATAAAAAGAGTTTTTCCAGTATTGACAAGTACAAAATAGTATGGTGTGAGATGCTTGGGGAAAATGCTTAGTCCCACAATAAGCAATTCTGTGGCAGAATTGCTGAATTTCCCAAAGCCAAGATTAGGAAGAGGTGCATGGCATTCCATGGCATTCCATTAGCCTGAGGAGTAGTGCTGTGGAGAGAGGGGGTTTTGTATAGATCCTGGTAGCTCTTCCCAATCCATAGGTCATGCTAGTTAGTTTTCCTCCTTCTAAAAATTAAAACCTAATTTGGCCTGGCATGAGTCACTGAACAGTCCATTAAAAAAAAAAAATTGTTTGGCTAAGCATTTCTTTGTCCAGAGTGCCAAATAAAGGGGTGGTTTCACAAATGTGCTGTCTGAATGAGACTGGGATAACTCTGTGACTTTTATGGGCATTTTGGAGTACTCAGCACCACAGCTGAACAGATTCCATGATAATGACCTTTCCAGTCCATATTTGGATGTAAATACATGTGTCCAACATTGAAATAAAATTTTGGATGGTGAGGATATTAGAAACATCATTAAAGTCTGGAAGGGACTCTCTCTCATCAAGTCTTACCTAAAACTGTGCTTTCCCATGCTTGCATTCCTGAAGTGCCCCAAATTTTTTGTATAATTGCCTGGTGACTTGGATATGGTACATTGGAAAAAATTCCAT
This sequence comes from Hylia prasina, assembly GCA_013397195.1. Lineage (NCBI taxonomy): Eukaryota > Metazoa > Chordata > Aves > Passeriformes > Sylviidae > Hylia > Hylia prasina. The sequence continues at coordinate 28,734 of VYXD01012652.1, forward strand.
CCAAAGAAGTGAGTAGGCAGACTGCCCCTCAGAACCCAAATTTAAACCAGTTTGACCCTCTGAATAAACCACACTTAATGTGTTAACCAATAATGCTGCTAAAAAACCAACACAAACCCAGCAAATCTAGAATTACTAAATACTTTTCTACAGATTCATGGCTTCTGCTCATGCACTGTGTTTCTTCCAAGAGAGAAACCTGGACCTTGGTGAAATCTGTTGTGCTTACGCCATTGTTTTCACAGGAATTAACTTTATATAGTTGACACAAGTGACAAAAATGCCTGCCAATCTTAATTTACTAGTTTTAAATTATACCCTCTGTGTCCCTCTGTGTTGAAGAAAATACCACAAAGAGGAGTCACATTGGTGGGCAGATAGCTGGTGAATAGCAATCTTGATAGAGAGTCTGGGTTTGGATATTTTCTTGCTATCATTAGGATCTCAATTAGTCTGTACTACAAGCTAGTGCTTTTCCCTGAGAAATACATATCAAAAAGCGAACAAAATACTCTTGTGTCTTAAAGTGTTAGGCAGCATGGAGCTCTGAAACAGGCTGCCATAAAGAGTCATATTGGTTGAATTTTAATAGCTCATGCATTGTAAACGCTGAAATTGGGTATGTCACTGAAAGCTGCTCTTTGGCAGTTTCAGCTTGCATGACCTGCATTTACTCAGCAGATCACTACAGGTCCTGCTGATCTTTCCTTGACACCACTTGAACAAGATCTTTTTAATGGATACTTTTTTCTTATTTCATTTACTATTGCTCCCCCCACCATCATGTATTAGGTATTAGCATGCTTTCGTTGGAAACTGGAGCATGCATTTCATCTCCTGCTATTTCCTTCCTCAGCAAATTTATTTTAGTGCCACAGCAAGGGAATGCTATCTTGTGCTACTCCATGGTGTAATAATTCAAATGGGTGATATGCTTGAAGCTACCATATTGTGCATTGGCAAAAAGAAAAAAAAAAAAAAAAAAGAAAAAAGGGTTAAAAACAGTCTTATTTTTTTGAGAGAATTTATCCCTGGAGGCAGTCTGTGTCCTGTAGCTGCCCTGGTCTATCAAGGGGAGCTTAGCAGTGAGATATAATCTTAAAATTCAGATGGCAGCAAGTTTCTGATTTTTCCAGCTGGCAGAATCTGGGGCGCAGCTCAGGCAGAGCATGCTGAGCAGCTCTTTGCTTGGCTCTAACACACAGTGTTCAGCTCAGCCTCTTCCATGCAGTTGGAAGAGTTCTCCAGTGGGGATGGCATGAAAAGTGTGCATGGGGGATGCTGTCTGTGTCAAAGTATGGACTCTCGAAGTTGAAGACTTGCATTTAAATTTTCATTCAAATCAGCCAATCATACTTAAAGATACACTCATGAAGCTGTTTTGCCTCAGAGATTTTTTTTATAACATGCTGTGTGGTAAGAACAGACTGGCATTGGAAAAATGACATCACAGCTAATTTATGGGGTCAAAAAGAAGAAAACTGTGTGAGGAATCTTTTTGCTATAGGTTTACTCAATGTTAAGCGCAGTGAAAGCTGTTGTAGGCTTTAGGTTTTATCAACAGGCCTCTAATGCCAGCAATCCTGCTGTGATATGCAGAGCAGCAGTAAAAAAGCCATGATAGAGGCTTTGTTTTTCTCCTTTGCACCTAACAATGAACATCATAAGTTTGTTTTACTATTATTTCAGACTATATATTGCAGTCTAACTTACTTATTAGAGTCAGTTAAATTATATTTGGAAGAGCTCTGGGAGAACAGCCAGAAATTTGAGGTCAAAACCCAAGAAGAATGACAACTGATGAGTTCATGTCTGATTTGGATCAGGCTTTCTGAAGCACGATCTCCCAGAAGGATCACAGCTTTGGGTTTTGGTTGTAGCTTTTAGGGAAATTGTCTGCAGTGTTTGGGAAGGGAACTTCTCCTGTGCTTATGCTTGTTCTTAACCAGTGTTCCTTATACTGTGAAGTGTTCCTTACTAGCAGAGGTCTTCTCTAATTCAGTTTTTAGGATGTGTAATTGTACTGCCTGAAACATTATTCTTCCCAGTCAGATCAGTACCTTGTCTCTAAAAGAAAGGGCTAAATTTTGACACTGGCTAGATAATTGCAGATTATGCTACCTATATGTACTTGTGCTTTGTAGATTGACCTCACTCTCAAGTGTAGGAATTTTATTCCAACAATGTCACTTTTGATATGAAAGAAGATATGAGATGTTGAACTCTGAGCTGGTAGCACAGCAGAGTTTTCAATCGGCATTGGCATGGATTGGCAGTGATTTTATGATAGTCTTTGACAGTGATAGGGGATTTATATCTCACTTCTAATAGTGAAATGTACATTACATATGAAATATTTTGCTTGGCAACATTCCTTTTGAACATTGGTTTCTTCAGTTTAGGTTTTTCCCAAGCTATGTTTGGACCCATAGAACTTGGAAGGGTGGCATGATTTCATGCTATGTATATTGCTGCTGTGACAGTGGAGATGTCACACAGCTGTGTTCCCAAAATCCAGATCTTTGCTACTGGTTAAATATTCAAAGATGTTGCAACAGTTCAGTTCATAAAGCCATAAAGATAATTATGTTGAAGAATGTTCATAACTAACTCTTAAAAAGAGATCCAATATTTTGGGCTGTATAAGTAAATCACTAGGGGAAAGAAAATGCCACACTGCAAACTTCTTTAACCTTCTCACATTTTTAGTGCAAGTACGGTCCTACAAAGCTGCTTGATTTGGAAACAAATTTACAGAAGTAATTGGCATATATGTGCATATAAATAGGAATAAATGCATTTAAATGGCCATCTTCCAGCTTATATTTAGCGATGGATCAAGTGCAGAACGCTCTTTCCATATCCTTTATTTCCTTTGAAATGGTACTTTGCATGACGAGTTCCTCTCTGTAGATTGTTCTGTTAACTTTCTTCCATCTGTATCTCCCTTTAGCCCCAGGCTGTTAAAAATGAGACAGTTTTTGAATGAATAATGCTTATGTGATGACTTTTTTATATGATTAAAGAAAGTGTGGGATGATATTTTGGTACCCTTTTTTTTTTCCACTTCACTAATGATGATATATTGACTGTAAGATTTTCTAAGGAAGAAAGAAGGAATAATACTTTTCCTGTTTGATCCTGTTCCTTGGTAGGAATCAGGTCCTGTTTTGCCTTTGTTCGTTTGGGCTCAAGCTTTTTCTAAAGATAACTGATACCTGCCTTAATAATGATTCAGTTAGAGGCATTTTAGCTGTACTTCTGCAAAATTAAAAGTATCCTTGAACTTGAACATGTGGAAAGAAGTATTGTAAATGTAATTGACATAAAAATCTTAAAAATTAAGAGCTTAATCTCCCTTAATTCAGTATTAGGTTGCAATTAATAACAGTGGTATTTTGCTGCTGAACTCAAACCTACTATTAATACTGTATTTCAGTAATATAGGCTGTATAAATCTCTGCTGATAGGGTTTGTGAGGGTCAATATAAAGAAATGAACATTTTTTCAAAACTACCTGTAGCTCATATTACATTTGGCCTTTCAGTTATCTAAGCAACTAATGATGTGAAAGTTAGTTGTTTAATGGATCAGGCTTTCATGGGTTTTATTAATTATTCAAAGGATAATAAAGGCAAGAGTCAGAAAATGTAATGTTAAACAATGGATCTACCTCATATTCCTGACACCCTATGGAACTATTTTGAAGTTAATGAATCTCTGTTTCACCCTTATCTGTCTAAAAGAAAAGTAAACAAAACCCATGAACTACCCTCAAAGAAATGTTTTCATTGACTCTAATGGAGCTATTGGCATTAGTAAATCTAACTGTGATTTGAAGAATTAGCAGTCTGTGCTCTCAGTTTGTGTGCTGTTCAATTAAATGTTGAGAAATGGATAGGCATGTAAGGCAGCCAAAGCTTTGGGTTACTGAACGAGATATTTTTAAGTTGTTGGAAGCTTTAGGGAGTTTAACTTAAAAAAACCAACAACAACAAAAACCCACACCAAAACAAAAACCCTAAAACCAAACAGAAACAAACAAGCAAGCAAACAAAAAAAACCCCAAAAAATCCCAAACCAGCAAACAAAACACAAACCACAAGTTTTTTCTGTTCCACTTGGAGATCACCTGGGATGTTCTGTGACCAGGAACATCCAGTCATAGAATTAATCCTCCTTCTTTGTTTAATGGAAGTCCTTATTTACTTCAGATATTCAAGGGAGTACAGAGTAGAATTTAAGGTATTGATCAAGGTTTAATAAAATAAATACTAAAGAGGAAAAGCAAGCAAAGGCTTCAAAACCTTTCTGCTGTTGTGTTGGAGTTTTATTATCCATTTCCCCCTTGTTCAAAGCACTGGGTTTGACTTAACAGAGAGTCCTGTAGCATTTTGGTGCCGTGTTGGCTGACAAAGCACTTGGGTGATGTAGAACAGATGGAGCTCAGTGTGACCTTCACCTTCCCTTCAGCAAAGCAAACCAGATAATTTCATTATTTCACCAGTACCACATCTCAGTGACTGGTCTGAATTTGCTTGTGGGAGCAGCTGAAGGGTGTGCAGGCATGTACAGCTGTCCATCACATGATGGCAATGTGCCCAGGGGTGGCATTTGTCACTGACCCCTGGCCTGTGTGGTGGCAGTGGGAAGGGATCCCTGGGTGCTCTGTCACTGGCACTTTGTCCTTTTTTTTTGGGAGAGCTGCACAAAGTTTGTCGTCTGAGTTAGAATTTATCTGGTGTATTTGAGAGAAACTTGAAATTAATTTAGGGACTGAGAGGCGATGGTAGAGTCATTAAATTTTTAATGAGCAGAAATGATCAGGTACATCACTTTGTTCATCACATTTGTCTAGTCTTTTTTATATACCTGTGTCTTTCCCATTCGCTGATTAAGATTTGTAGGCATGCAAAGACACTTAGAATTATGGCTCTGACGTGAAGTTATTTTCTTACAGCTGTGCTGGGTAGTTGGTAAGGTCAGAGAGCAGTGAGTTATGGCGACTTCAGCCTTTTAAGGAAACTGTTTGCAGTGATCTTTAAAAGCAAACAGTTTTCTCTGTGTGAAATGAGTAGGTCTTGGTTCAATTGCTGGTAAAGGAATCAAAACATTGCATATCAGATAACACAGCAGGGATTTTTCCACATAGTTCATGGTCTCCGTGTTAATCTCAGACATCTAAAAGAGTAATAAGAGGGATTAGTTTTATTCATTTGTTCATTCTCTAAAGACATTTTGTTCACAGTAGATACAGGTACACTGACAAGAAGTGGCTTTGGTGACTAGAGTTCAGATGTGATTTGCTACGTGTATTACACTATTGCTCTGGGATACTCTCAGAGAAAAGCCTGCAGCTATGGAATTTCTCCTGAGACCTATGGAATATCTTTGATTTTTTTTTTTTTTTAGAGGAACTGAAGTTTTTAACTCTAACATGTTGTGGTGAGATACTTTGGTGTGAATCCTGGGGAGGAGGTTAATTATTGCAAACCAAAGTAACAAGTAATACTAGTTAGAGGGATTGAAGGATAGCAGTAATAAAAAATGACATTGATGCATCAATAATAAAGTGAGTTGTTCTTGCCATGCTTATTGACTTCAGTTACAACCGCGTAGAAGAGATTTGTTCATACACTGTGATTAAAATGCTCCCAGGTTTTGATTTTATGCTGTTATGCTGTTTGTTTTATGTTGGGTAGGACTTTCTGCACTTGTACCTGAAACGTTTGGTTAGAAATAGCACAGAAGTGTAATGCCCTTTATCTGTAGTCACTTTGTATTTTAAAACCACCTAAAGAATGTCTGTCTTTGTACAAATGTATATAGTCATATTTGTCTCCTGCCACCTCCCAGCTGATGCTGTTGGACCTTTTTCCAGCATGTCAAGCAGCTATTAACATGTACTTCAGTTTATAAACAACCTGGTAATTATGTTTCTGATTTTCTACATCTGTGAAATACAATAGACTAAGACTTTTTGTTTAAAAAACAGAGTGTAGGATAATTTGGAAATGAAAGTCACAACAGAAACTGTGTTCTCAATGTCTTTAAATCTGTACTAAATAGTCTGGAGTTTTTTTACAACTCCCAACTTTCATCTAGCACTTAAATACAGAGCCCATTCTGGGCTTCTCAACACATTTCCCACTGGTCCTCCAGTGCACCTGCTGTGCTGCCACCAGCCATTAATGCTCAGACGAAGCCAGCAGCTTGTTAGGACGTGTCTGAGACATTCAGTAGTGCAGATGGCATGTTCTGTCTGCCTCTACCTGTAACATCTGGCAGCAGTCAGATGTGAGAAAGCCCCAATGAGAAGGAGGGAGATAATGTTTTTAAGTTGAATTGAATAAATGATTTTTTTCAGACAAATTGTTGCAGTTTGCTTGAGGTCATAAAGGAAAAACAAAACAAAAAACATGTAAATGGAGGGTAGAATTAACTTGCTTGGTTGAATTTATGTATTGTGTGGACTTCCAATTCAATTTTTGAGAAATTCTGTAAGTTAGTTTACAGCTTAACAAATCAATGCTGTAGTACCTAGGGAGTTTTCTCCTTAACTATCCCCAAGACTCTATCAAACTACACACTAGGCAGATGGCTGGGAACAAGTTTTTCTATGCTGTTTGTAGTTTTGCTGTTTGTCTTGATGCAGTTTTAAAATTTTTTTAATTGTATTTGGGATTGTTCAGATCAGATTCAAATGGCATTGTTTCCTTCTAAATGACAGGTGTTATGAAAAGCCTGACAATATAATGACTGACTTTGGCATCTCATCACATGGACAAGAATATTCAAGTTTATTTCTTTCTGAATCAAATACTCTTTTTTTCCCCTTGTACCTTATTCTTCAAAAATATCTAGTGTAGCAAGATGCAATGTAGTGTCCTTCACAAAGCTTGTACCATGTGAAAAGTAGAGCTTGGTAAATAGTAAGCACATGTATGAAAAAGCAGAATCTGTGCCACAGAGAACCGATAACCTGCATAATTCTCACTCATCTCAGTTTTGACTGGAGACTATTTTGCATTCTTGATTTTTGTCAATTCAGGTCAGAGGGTTTGGCTTCTGAGATTTGGGTGTCTTTCCCCTCCACTCTCCCATCTTCCTCCAGTTCTTAAACTCTCTTGGTCTTGATCAATGAGAACTTTTGCTTTTGCTCTCTCTGGTTTCAAACTGGGAGCACTGGGAGAGGGCAGTGAGCTCTGAATTTAGCACTGGATGGGATGGAACATCCCTCTGGCCAACTCGACTCACCCATCCCGTCTGCGTCCCCATTCAGCTTCTTTCTTACTCCCAGCCTACTTGTTGGGGAGAGGAGGGGAAGAGAGTGGGAAACAGAGAAAGCCTTGGTGCTTCATAAAATGTGATTTTTTTTTCCCCCACAGCTTTGTTGTGTCCACTTCATTGTTCATAAATAGCCACAGCAATGCTGTGTTATCGGCACAGCTCTAGACACAAACTCAAAACACAGCACCAAACAGGCTGTTGTGAAGAAAGTTAATTCTGTTCCAGCCAGGTCCAGTATGAATAGTAAACTTTGCCCAAGTTAAAGATAAACAAATCTTGTATAGATTTAACAAGGCTCTTTTTCCTCCTATGTAGACAAAGCATGCTAGAAAGTGCTGAATTGTGGAGGAGAGGTGAATAAGATTACAGTGCAGTGGACACAATAAAGCTGTAAGGCCCCACTCTATCCCCCCAGTTTTACTAAGCACAAGAGAATTTATTAGACTTGAAAGATAGATCATGTCATCTTAAGATTTGTTGGCCTGCCAAAGGAGGAGGAACAAAATAATATGGCTTTTAATCTACAACAATTTTTGACAGTGCTAATGAGTGCTGAGCAAGAAGTGAGGGGGTCTTATTTCTGATATTAAAACTAGCTCCTGGGCAAAGATCTCATCCTCTTATTGCAGTCTCTTGGCTTTCAGAATAAATAATACAGATATTTTTAGATATAATTTATTTTTTCAGAGTCTGTGCACTAGAGTCTTGACAACACTAACATAAAATGTGACACCATTAATCACCCTTAAGTTTTGAAGAGCTATTAGTAGAGAGGCATATTTTGTGTTAGCATTTATATTATGAAGACAAAGATTGCTTGAAAGTCCAATGTCCACTTTTTTAAGGTTAAGCTTCTAAGACTGTTTTTGAGACTGTAAAATCATCAGGTATTTCTTCAGCCCTGTGATATGAAAATTAATGCTTGTGTATTCTGTGTTTTCTGCATACTTAAAACAGTTGTCTTCATTCTCCTTTGAGTTGTGATTTTCTGCCTTCTACACTTCCTGTTTTCTTCAGAGTAAGAACTAAATTACTTTAGAAACAATGGCGGTCTAACACCTAAAGCAAAGCATGCAGATAATTTGTGTTTTGAACTGCTGACCTGTTTGCAAGCCTCATTCTCTGTAACTGAAAAGCTCCAAAAATGCTTGCTATAACCTTACCGCTGCTAAAAAGGGATCAGGAAAGTATGTGAAGCAGGGTACCAGGGCTGCTGCTGTCAATACAGCTGAGCAGATTCAGCTATTGTCAGTTAAGTAGATACTAGTGCCACTGCACTTACAAACCCGATGTTCCTAATCAAAGTGAAGTGTTTGCCGTTTCTCTGAGTGGAGAAATTTGACAGCCTCAGTTAAAAGTGATGGAAACAATAAGACAACAAGCCAGTTGTAGGAAAGGAGAAATGAAGAAAAAAACCCCAAAGAAATAGTCACAGTGGCAAATTTGAGGTGGGGATTTTTTTTGTTTGCTTCTATTTCATAAAGCATAAACTCTCTCAGGCTTGCACAGTGCAGCTACCAAGAAGTGATCCCATCTGTGTAACAAATCCTTTTGTTGTCTTCAGAAATATCCTGGTGACCAGGGTAGGGGTTAGGAGGAAAATGGGCATACCTGCCACATCCAGAGGGAATAGCTAAAAATCTGCAGGCGGATTACTGTTCCCTTTTATATTAGATTTAAAAACAAAGATTTCCTCGTAGTTCCTTCATTTTTTTTTCTCCCTGTGAACTGTAGTGATTTTTTAAAATGAGAAACAGAAATATAATTTGATTGCGCAGAAAAATACAATATGTGCCAAATGATTGATCACTTTTGGCCTTGGAATCCTCAGGCAACTCTTTTGCAGTGCATTTTAGGATTGGTTTTGAAGATATAAACAGATCTGGCAATTAGCAGATAAGAAGAAATAACAATCAGCTCTATATACTGGATATGTAGTAAAGCTGGATTTTAGAACCAAAGGGAACACAAGATTTCCCCTTGCAGCTGATGATTCAGTCCTTCTGTGTTGGAATGCAACAGCAGAGAAGCTGATTTGTGGGATACAGTTTGATGACATGTTGTGGTTTAACCCCCACAGTGACTCAGTCCCATTACTGCTGGCCCACTCTTCTCCAGTAGGAAAGAGTAAAAGTGAGAAAACCTGTGGCTTGAGATGAAAACAGCTTAACAGGTAACCCAAAAGCTGTGCATGCAAGCAAAGCAAAACAAGGAATAAATTCTCTCCTTCCCAAGGGCAGGCAGGGGCTCAGCCATCCCAGGAAAGCAGGGCCTCATCACACATAATGGCCACCTGACTTTCTATTCTGTCCACGTGGAACATCCTATGGAACATTCCTTGGGTCAGTTGGGATCAGATGTCCCAGCTGTGTCCCCTACAAACTCCTTGAGCACCTCCAGCTTACTCCCTGGTGAGATAAGGAGAGGAAAAGGCCTTGGCTCTGTGTAAGTGCTGCTTAGCAGTAACAGAGACACTGCTTCCTCATTAACACTGTGTGCAGCACAGACCCAAAACATGGCCCCATATTCACTGCTGTGATGAAAATTAGCTCTACCCCAGAAAAAACCTGTGCTTGATACAGTATAGAATGTTGCCTTGCCCCTGGTTATTTATTTATGCCTCCCCTTTGAAGGGGAGATGTAGCTTATTATGAGATAGTTGTCAATGTGGTTCTTAAAAAGCCCATACTGTTTCTAATAGGGTACTGATTATGGGTTTATGCTTGACCTCATTTGGGTTACAGTGCTACCTGCCCAAGTGAAGATCTAGGGACATTTGTTTACACACTCTTTAGGGGACTGCTCTCAATGAAAGAAGTTTGGGGGGCTATGTGCACCTGATCCATGCAAGAATTTCTTCAGGCCTAGAGTAGCAAGAACAACACCAACTTCCTATTCCTGGAGATGAGCTTGATCACTTTTTAATAGCAGTATCTTTCAGTTTCAGACCCAAAGAACAGCTTCTGTGCATGAGTCTTGTTGATTGCGCCACAATAGCTGATTCTGCTCAGTTTTCTCTACACCCTGCCTTACCTGGACATTCATGACTCAGTGGGAGCTGCACCTGTCTGTGCATGTCTATCTCTTGCTTAAAAAGCTTGATTGTATGATAGCTTTTTAAAATTGTTTTAATCTAGAAAAGGTATGTTTTCCTCAATTGTTTGTATGACAGAACAGCTTTACATAAATACATGGCTCATAGTCATGCATAGGAGGTAAATGTTTTTGGTATGAGACCTTTTGTAAATGTCTGTCCTGGAGCTGATTTACTGGCATGTGGTAAGGTTGGCAGTTTCATCTCTTGTAATGTGCCCTTTGCCAAGTTTGCAAAAAGAAACGTCCTGAGCTCTGAACTGATGAATTAGTCATGCTTAGGTACAGCATCTTAAGGGCAGACACCCAGCAGGGAAAAATCCCTGTCTAAGGAGCTTCTGGTAGAATATGGTAAAATTCAACATTCTTCCAGACAGAGGATTCATCCTTGGCAGCAGAGCCAGAGCATGCTGGGAATTCCAGACTCAGGTCTGTGCTTCTGCCCAGAGGCTTTTTGAGTGGAAGGGTGGGGTGTGCACAAGCCCTCTCTGCTCTTCTCTCGAGGCAGGACAGGTTTCAGCGTGCGGTTGATGAAGGATGCATGTCACCTCTGGCACCAGGGAACTGCCGTGCCATTTGCTATGTGAATATCACTGACTTTGTTTCACGTAATTTTTAGTAAGAACCTTATTTCCTAAACAGGGTAGTGCTCTCAAGAGGCATACGTTATTTTATCCCAAATTTATCATTCTAATGTGATCATGCAGTGAGAAGAAGATGCAGCAGAATTTCAAGCGCTGAACTTACTGTTGCTTTTTTATTTCCTTCAGCAATGAAATTTATAATTAGCATGTTCAAGATGCTAAAGAGAATGTGAGCATGTTAACAACTCTCCAAATGTCAAAATGATTTTTGCAGTTGTCATTGGTTGTTCACATTAAGGAAGATGCTTTTTACTAGTTGGTAAGTTTCTTACTGTCACAAAATAGAGCAGAGAAATATTGAAGGACATCATTCAAATCTGCAAACCAGCAGGGGTTGATGCTAAAGGCCATAGCTATCTATAACTGTTAAAAGCATCAATTCATGACAATTGGTGCACATACTGCTTGCTCCGGTCAAGTTTATCTAAAAAAACTTGCGTATTAGAAAATGATAAAATAAGCTTTAAAAGAAACTCATAATAGTGTTACCAGTCTTCTGAAAGAGAACATAATCATATAAATAATTTTACATTAAGAGTATGTATCCTTATTATATTAATGGGCTTCCTTTAGAGCAAGAAAAACATTCAGGATGATCTCAAGGTAGTTCACTTGCTAAGTAGTAGTTCAATATATTACTAAGTTCCAAGATGTGTCTTGATCCAAAGAAACATAATTAAGAAAAACTAAATCTAAATAGTTTTCTTCATAGAGGTGAACTATGTTACAAATATGTTACATAATAGTCAAATTATTATCTGAAAAGACTATAGAGACCTTTCACTCCTAAATGAAAGAAGAGATCTGGTATATTTTTAGGACACAATCTTCTGATCATTAGAGTATTCTTAGACATTAGTCATGAGCAAAAATGTTTTGAATGTAATTGCAACAGCATGTGTGCTGATGAAAGATTAAGGTACTGTTGTGCAGCCAGAATTACTGATTCATGTATTGACACTGATTTCTTTGCAAGTCTGGAAGATGAATACATGTAGTGGATAAGAGCAAAAACTCAGTTTGGTGGAGCATGGTGTTAATGAGGCAAAGGCTGTGGGTTTAATCCCTATATGGGCCATTCGCTTGAGCTGACTCCATGACCCTTGTGGGTCCCTTCCAACCCAGAATATTCTGTGATTCTATTTGCATGCTGGCAATCACAATCAGTTCCCTTAGGAAATACCAATGTTTTCTTGAATTCTGTTGTAACTCTATCATCCTGTAATTTTTAGTGTGGTATTATTCATAGTAGTCTAACAAAGTGTATTCATGTTAAATAAGCCTGTTTATCTGCAAAAGACAGTTAACAGGTAGCTTACTTTTTAAAAAAACCCAAATTTTTTTAACTATGGAGTTACTATCCAAATGGTACCAAAAATCCTATTACCTTAAGAGAAAGCACAGAAGAGCAAGGCAGAGTAATTGATTCTTCTGTCAGATGGCATCTAATTTAATCCAGTTGAAGCTGGTCCCTGATAAACCATGCACCTTTTTCTAAGGATCACCAACATGGTGGGGAAAAAAAAAAGCATGTTCTCTTGATCTGTTTTATATATCTCATGTTGATACACAAGACACACCCTGTTTCTCATTTCAAAAATTTCTCAGTCATCTCTCAGCCATGGCTGGACCTTGGGAAAACATCCTATAAATGTAGGAAGTTAAGCTTTCCGCTGTTCTAGAACAAGGTCATTCCCTCCTTTCTTTTTGGCTACACTATTTTCTAGGGAATAGAAGAGCACATTTCTAATACTATAAACTGTATAATTACGAAGCCTGCTCTATCAGTAGCTTCACTGACTGTAAAAATACTGACAGGAACAATCTGTGAACTGTGAAGTGGTAGCATATATATATTGTTCCCAATGTTTTAGCTACATGTTAAAGAGCCTTGTCCTTCAGCGAGCAGGGTGGTGACCTGCACTCCTGAGACAGCCAGAGAAACAAATCTTACCTTCTGTATCTGCACTGAAGCCACTTATATAACCTTTAGCTAAATATTACCTTAAATCCAGTAAGGCATAAATTCATCAATTAAGTCCATAGTGAATAATCTTTAATATTCTCAATTTCTCTACAGATGCAGAATGTGTGTGGGTTGATCAGAGTAACATGTTTAACTCAAAGTATATGCCTTGGTAGCTTTCAGTCTGTTCTGTTAATTAATCATCTTGCTAGTTGAAAATTGGTACCTTTTTAAAAATGAAAGCCCTTCATTTTAACGTTACAGCTTGTTTACTGAAGAGTTGTCATGACAAAATGCATCTATTAAACTCCCAAATTCTCCTAGTATTTCCAAGTGGTCCTTATTTCTAAGGACAAGAGTAATTTTCTACTACTGAAGTTTTAATCAATTCCATAAAGCATAAAAAACTGACAGTGCCTATAGGTATATCAAGTAAGGATTTTGTGTAAGAGTTTTTATCTATTTCAGTGGAGACTGGAAGTAGCTCTCAATTTTTCTGCACTGATTTTTTTTTTTTTTTAAGTAGCTTCTTGAACTTTATTCAGGGGATGAATCAAAGGGATGCCAGTGGCCTGGCTTTGTGTGTTGCAGTGGGTGATGTTGGAAGTTTGTGGCTGCCCCTTGATGCACCCTAATACTTGGCCAGTGTGAGATTGATCCGAGGATTAGCTCTGTGTTGTCCATTTGCTTGAAGGCAATTTCCATTCTCTTGTCAGAGATTTGACTGGGCATGTTGCAGCCAGCACTGTGCAAGCAGAAACTGCTTTAAGTGGAACTAGATGAGTCCAGTAGCCTTTTCCTTAAAGGAAGCTGATATCAGCTCCTTTGGACATAACCCAACCAAAACCCCTCAAGGTCTTTTCCCTGACAGTAGGGAAAGAGAGATTTCACTTACTGTTGGAAGATGCTTCCTTCTCTTCAAAGTCTAGTCATGCTAATTCTCAGAGTTAAGCACTACTTTTGTTCAACCACATCTTATTGTCCATTTGTCTCCTGAAATGCTGCATGTGGGATGTGCATGCATGTTATTCAATCTCTTATAGGCTCATCCTTTGGTAAGCAATTAGATTTTCACCTGGAAATTACCTCTCATTCAAAAGGGATTAGGTGAAAATACAAACAAAACTATTCACAACATTCAAAATAGATAATATGGGTACTAATATTTTTAGACTTTAGTGGAGGAATAAGGAAAGCATTTTTACACAGAAGTAAAAATGGAAAGATTACTCTGTGTACCTGCATTCCTCTGACCTCCTGAGCTGCCTCCTTGGCCAGAGTGCTGGAGAGTATCTCCTAGAGAAAATTTCCTGTTGGTAAACTCTAAACTGCTTCACAAACTCACTTGAAGGCTTCCTTGGGTTCAGTTTAAACTCCCTCTTCCTCCGGGGCTTACTGATTTTATGGAAGTGAGAGATGCTTCAAAGCCCTGACAAAGGAAGGACTAGAGTGCTGCTTTTGGAGATGCAAACACTGGCACAGCAGCCCAGAGGCCGCGGCCAGCAGTCAGATCAGTGAAGTGCATCTTCTGGCCTGCCTACCACCACTTAGCACTTCAGTCAATGCCTGTATCCATGAGCACACTGATGAACATGCAGGGGTGTTCTAAATGCTGTTACCTGGATGATATTAGCAGAATGGGATTGTTACTAGCTCTTGGTTGGGATCAGATGTAGCTGTGGTTTGTAACCTTGAGGATGCGAGGTCTGGAAAACGAGAGTCAATCTCTAAGGGACAGCATGTTTTCCCACAAAGCAACAGGATGGCAATTTTGCCTAAGACCTCACTTAAAAATAAGTACATGTTTGACACTGAGTAGCAATGCTGAAGTGTTAATAACTTGGAAAAGTTGTAGAATAAAGTAATGCAATGTACTCTTACCTTTCTTGTAATTTAATTAGGGAGTTTTGATGAGGCTTTTTTTTTTTTCCCCGAGTAGGTTAAGAATGTCTTCTAACAAGACTAAGTAGAAAAATTGCTAATATCAACAAAGCTGTACTTTTCTATCATGTCAGAGATAAATTCCCAGTATTTCCTGGCAAGAACATGAAAGCAAGCAATCAAGCAATTACCTATATATGAACCACGTGTTTTGGAATGTGGGTGCTATACTGGAAACGCTTGAAAAAAGATTATTTTCTGTTATAACTGTTCCTATTTTAGCAACTGCTAGTCAACTTGAAGTATGTCCTTGATCCTCTAGTCCTTAAACAATGCACTCTTCTATCTTAGGTAGAAGTACATGTTGGAAAAGAATAGGGATGAAGAATTTGCAGGAAAAATAATTTGATGTTAGCACAGAGGCACGCTGGAGATTGGCAAAGTAGCAGTGCTTTTCCTTGGGATTCTATTTTTGCTATACATTTCCATTAATGCAAAGAAGTCTGCAAATATAACTGTTTGAAAATTATTTTAAGATGGAGATGCACATCATTTGAACCACTTGCAAATAAGTTTAGTTTATTCTTCAATGTATTAACTTGGTTCTAATCACTGAATTCCACATGACTGAGTTCAAAGGAAGATCATCCACTCCTGCTTCTTCCCAAAATTTTAATTTCTTCTTAGTGTGCTTCAAAACCTGACCTGCTTAGACACACCATACTTGACCTTTAAAACTACAGTGTCAGGGGAATCATGACAACAGGATGAAGCCATACAATTATTTGTCTAAAATGTTTGTATAAATGTTAGAAGCCATGTAAGAGAAGTTTGTCAGAATGCTGCTGAAAGCTGCATCCTCATGAATTATTAGTGCTACTGCTCAAGGTGTTTGAATATCTTGCCTGTTTTTAGTAGAAGTTGATTCCCCTTTTCCTGAGGAAGTCTGAAAATATTTCTTCTACTTTGTTTGGGCTTGGAAATAAACACCCCCCCCAATAACATATTTAAGTATGTAAGTATTTAAGTATCCAGGTATGTGTGGTATGTTCTTATTTCCTCCTCATAATATCTGCCACAGTGAGACCACAGTTTTCCTTAATGATGCTTCACTTCTCAAAAAAAAGCCCAATTTTCATCATCTGTTGAGCAATGTGTTCTGTAAAGAAAAGCTCTTGGCGTGTGCAGCAGGAGAACAATACCTGCGGAACAATTCCAAATTTCGCCGTTCTGCGTTTTAGTTGACACGTAACAGCTACACCTCAGCCCTCTGAACTGCCAGTGAAAAACAGCATCTAACCAGCAGCACACTCTGTTCATGTGCTGGAGCTGGCAGAAAAGTACCAGTCTGGGTTGGCATGCTCACTGTGACAGCACAGAGTGACCTCTGTAAAGAGCCAGGAGCACTTTCCTTTCTGTCAGAAGTACAGAGGTAAACCAACGGAAAGGAATCAGTGTGCCTAATGCATTAATGCCATGGGAGCCATTTGCTAAGGGGTTTAGGCTTTTCTACACACTTGCTAAAGCTCGTGTGTAACTGGAGGGGCCTAGGAAGATGACAGGAAGCTAAAGAAAACATAGAAGACTTAAGAAAAAAAGAAGCTTAAAAACGAAAAGAAGAATAACAAACTATAAACTATATGAATACCTTAGTTGTCAGCAGAGTTATTCAGTTTGAATACATCAACAGTTTTGTGCATCTCTTCAGATAAAATGTAAAATGTGTTCCTGGAAGAACTGTCTCCTCCTCCAGTCTTAACCTAATGACTGCTGCTTCTTTGAAGAGGCTCCCACAGAAGATAAAATACATTGCTGGGCTGCAGTGATAATATTGATTTTGCTTTAAAGAATTTTAAGGTTGATAAACTGTACCCTGTGGAATAATTTAAACTGCACAACAAAACAAAATATATTGTTTTAAATTGTCAGAGTTGACCAGCAGTAAATTTATGTTTCAGTGTTTGGAAAGCTTCTTCAAATTGCTGTCAAGGAAATAATTCTTATTTGGGTTAATTCATCTTAAATTGTCTCAGATTAGCTCAAAAAAATTAGTGTCTCTGCAAATCACTAGTCAGTGTAAAAAAAAAATATATATCTTCTAGATACAGCACTTCCTAAAGAAGGACTAGGGGACAGACAGTACTTACGGGGTTATTGTCAATTCTTGAAGTACAGAGAATCCTAATAAGGACATGTAAGGTTCCTGTGGTCTCTCAGTAGGCAGTTGTGTTTCTTACTTTGAATTTTTCTTTGCATGGATGGAAGAAGCAGGGACAGTCTTACCCCAAATGTGTGTTGTGAAGGCTGTGGTTCAGTGACAAATCCTTGTACTAGAGAGACCTTGGCCTTTGAACACAAATGTGAGTGTGAGTGATAAAACTGAGCCAAGAACAGTTTCTGTAACCTTTTGATAACTCACTGGCTACCCACCCTCATTAAAGCATTTAGGAAATGTGTATGGACTCAGTTTTAATTCTGAGCTGAAACAAGAATGAAAGATGGAAGAAAAAAATCGAGCTCATCTAAAAGTAGTCATCTGAATATGCAATTTAAAAGAGTAGTGAGCTTCATTCACCCATTATACACGACCCAGTGAGGGAGACATGCTCATTAACTAGTTTCATTACTGAGGACAAAGATCCTCTGGAGCAGGGTCAAAAATCTGTGCCCTGGTTATAATGAAGAGTGGGTAGGGATTCATACTTGACCATGTATGCCATGAAAGATGCTGTCACTTTTGTGTTCCCTTACAAAGGAAAAAAACCAAACAAAACCCCAAAATAATTCAAGCCAAGGAATGCTGTGCACTAAATCTAGGAAAAAAGGGAAATAATTTTCTGTGTTAGTAAAGCTGAATTAAGGAAATTAGTAATGTAATTTCATTGTTTCTGTGAATTTCTGAGCATTCCTTCATTCTAGCCAAGCTCTTAAAATACTTTGTCTCCCTGAATTTGGATATTTTGTAAAGTAGGACAGTTGAAACAGGGAAAGCCAAGCTGTGAGTTACACTAGACATGATGGAAAGCTTTCTACAGACATACAGCAAAACTAAAAAATGACATGATTTCTTTGTGGTTCTAAAATAACTTCTGTTCTCAGCCTACTCAGCTCTAATTGCATTGCTACACTCTCTGCTGCAGAACACAAGCTCTTGGGGTGACTTGTGTTATGAAAGATTTTTCCTATCAGTAGGAACAGGCCCCTGTGCTGATGGGGAGTCAGGGTGAGTCAGCTGCTGTCCTGCCATTCCTCTGGAGATTTTCCTCCCAGCCCCAGGGGGGATGGCAGCTGTGAGCAGAATAAAACTACACAGAAGGTAATAATCATAGTCATACTTTTGAGTTAGTGAAAATCATTAATGCTTTTTAAAATCAAATTGTGTAGAATTAAAATTCTGGCTCCCTTCCCTCAGTAGGTTGCCTTTCACTTTTGTGGAGTCTTGCTTTATGATGAGCAGCAGGTGGCTGATCAAGCATATCCCCCCTTAAGTGTGAGCTGGTTTTGGATTAAGATTCTGATAGCTTGAGGAAGAAACCAGACAAGCACACTGACTTTTGGACTTGTATGAGGTGTGGTTGAGCCTGCTTGCTCTTTTTGGTTGTATAGGTGGGGAGGGCACATAACCTCTCCTATGCTGACGTGACAGTCTGTGACTCTGTACAAAATAATTGTAAATTAAGTACAGAAAACAAATGGAGAAAAAACAACAACAAAAAGGTATCGTTTAAGAATTATTTGGACTACAGCATAAGTTATCTTTGACTCACTGCACTACAAGTCTGATATTGAGACTATCAAATTGTAAAAAGAGATTTTCCACGAGAGTGTTTAACATCAGCGAGCCAGACTGGAGGAGCAGTGTGAAATCATCTAACTATGCATGACATAAGATTTTGTTTTGCAGGGTATGTAGGCACTGTGTTGATGAATGTCAGAAGTTCAAGACTTACATGAATTACACAAAAAGAAGCTTTTGGGCTTTCTCCAAAGAAAATTTTGACACAATAGTTGTTCATAGCTCTTTCACCGTGCTACTCAAAGGCTGAATTCTAAATTCCATGACTCAGGCAAACCACTCTCTGTTCAGTAGAATGTGAGCCTGGTCCCTACAAAACCAAATCTCCCCTCTCATGCTCATTAATTTAGTCTGACTAAAATCTGAATAATAGATTCTTTATTTTCCAATTAGCTGAAAATGTTCTGATTACTTAATACATACCGATTTTTATGGCTAAAAGCATTTTTCTTCCATAGAGTGAGGGGAAAAAATGTGTTAGATGCTGTAAGTGTGGAAAAAATCTGGGTTTAAATATTTTAAAAAAATAAATATGAGTATGTATAATTGAGAGCAAAATATGTTTATGATTAGGTTTGTGTTAATGAATCATCAAATAGCAAAATGTACTGGGTTGGGTACAGATGCATATGTGTACATATATATATACACACACTTCAGTGTGTATTTCTAGAACCATGCTCTTTTGCAGATCAGATTGTCCACTAGATTGTTGTGGTGATATTTGATTGATTTGTATTAAAGGCACCATAAATGTTTGAATTAGAGAATTTAGGTGACAGATAAGACATATCTGTGTGTAGGAGTTATATTGTGATGTTAACCCTTTATACAACAGGCTGAATACTGTCCTCTAAGCATAGTTCCAGGGAAAAAATGATTCAGACTTATTTTTGAATTGTAAGTTTTCTTCTCCCCTTCTCTGTCTACTCTTAAAAGGCTACGTAAAACTGCAGCACTTGAAAAATGGTTCTTTGAAAGAACACTTTTCCCCCCTTATTTTAAAATATCAGAACTGTTCCACTGAAAATACTTTCCATAGTCACCCTTAGTTGCACAATTTTTTTTCTAACTAATTAACTAATTGAAGGTAACTCATTAGAGGTGTAGACACATTCTCGTTTATGTTTCTGTAGATGTGCTGCTGACCTGTGCCACTGCTGTTCACCTTTAGCTCTCCTGCCCTGATCACATGCCAAGAAAAAACAAAGCACTGCAAAGCTCTTGCCCCATCAGGCTGTTGGGGAACACTGGGACCTCCTGTTCTTTTTACTCAAATAATTGTATCCTGCTGGAGAACTCTTTGATTGCCACACCTAGTCCTTAACACCTCCCAGTGATTTGTATCTAGAATGACTCATTGAATATGCAAGGTGTTTTATTTTCTTTGCCTCAGTAGCACCAGTTAAATCAGTCATGTTCTGTATAATACTTTTAGATCACTGATGTCTCTCTTGTACATGTAAAAATAATACAAAGTGATCTTAGAAATATGACTGTTCTTCCATCCCTGTCAATTTGTCAGTGTCTGATAGAAAACACATCGTTGTTCCAGGTTAGGGGTTTTTTTTAATTTATCCTGCTTATAAAAATAAAGAAGAGGCAAGAAAGAAATGGAAATCTTTTCCACTGATTATGTTGACCTTCAAGCCATCCTGAGTGAAGGTTTTTATGCTGTAATTTGTTCTCATCCCTGAGGTGTGTAGGCCTCTGTCGAAATTCACTAAATTTAAGTAGATAGTGTTAAAATCATGAGAAATCAGACTTGTTAATCCTGTAGTTCCTTTCCAAAGAGCACTGTGCTGTTCAGGGAAATTGGTGCTACTGCTGGGTCCTGTGCCAGGGGCTTTCCAGGCACTGCTTCTAAATGGTCCTCTTCCTTCCAGGGGTGTTGAAAGACTTTCTGCTATGAGCTCATCTCTCTGTCTCTGTTCAAAGGGCAAGGATGATGTGTTTTAGAAATTCATGGATTTCTTGAAGTGTTGAGTCTCTGAGTGTCTTTCAAATGAACACAGTAGTGCATTAAATACGCCAAGCATGTATATTTATTTGACTTTTGTCATTTTGAGACTTTCTAAAATGCTTAGGACTTTCTATGCTTTATAAATAAAATGTGTGATTTTACATATGCGAGGCTATGCCAGCTGTGTCAGTGGTGTGCTTTTGGGAGGTTAGTATGGTTTCTGCTTCTTCAATTCAAATTTCACACAAGGGCAAAGGGATGGAACAGGGAGTAGGGGAACAATACTGGCATTATCAGCCCTTCAAAAGAGGCTAGATTTGCCTCGTGTTTAGAATTGTGTATGAAGCTAATGTGTATTAATTTGTAAGTACTTGCTTTTCATCCCTGTTTCCACACTATAGAAACTTGGGTATGTATAAGGATTGGGGCCATCAATATCCTACTAGCATACAGGTTTTATCAGTAGAAATCTTAAAAACTGATATTTTCTTTGTGGTTTTCATTCATTTACTCTTGAGATTAATGCTTCTATTGTGATTTATTAATCAGAAATGCATTTGATTTTTTAGACATTTGGTAAATAAGTTCATGCTTCCTGCCCCTTATGGCCAGGGTTCATGTTTCAGGAGGATACAGTACAGCAGAAATGTTTTAAAGCAAATGTTTAATGTCATAGTGATTTTTGTAACAGAACCCTGCAGCTCGGTAGCCAAAAGTTGTACAGAAGGGATCAAATTCCCGTGGAGGATTACGTAACCTGTTAGACCTGCTGCTGAGAAAGGCCTGAGGTGGCCTGCCCCTTGCTTATACAGAATCATACTTTTTCCTCCAGGCTAGGCAAGGCAAAAGAAGTAGCAGTCCATCTAGTTTTAGTATGAAACATCTGTATGGCAGTGCTTAAGTAATTTTATTTCTCTGCTCGTGCTGTTTTGATATTAATTATCTCAGGCTTGATGCAGTACCCACAATGTTGCTGAAGCAACAGCACTGGCTGCCCAGTGGAGGTGTGGGACTGGGAGCATTTCCCTGCAGGTATTCCAGTAAGGACAGCTAAATGCTGGGAGAGGTTCCTGCCCAGATTCTCAGAGAAAATGGGAGTGAAGGGGAAAATCAACACTTCTGCCTGCCAGTCTCTAAAATGAGAAGAGCGACAATTGGTTTTTTTTGGGGGGTGGGTAAATTGATTTTGTTATGGCCCCTGATTAACATAATTGTATAACCACCCTAACGCATTGCTGTTAACCATAAAAAGTTTGTTCAAGGGCTTGAACAAGTACATGTCAATGTGCGCTGCCAACTGGCTTCTCTAGAACAAAAATCTCTGAAATCTTTGGTGAACTTTGACTGCAGTTGTGCAGCAGATTCCGTGGGTTTAGTTGCATGAACTATTCATCGCTGATCTCAGAAATGTGTATTGTGATGAATGATTTCCAACCGAAGGCAAAAGACAGGAAGCAGGAGTGATATACTTGTCGTGTGGAGCGTTTAAAAAAACCCAGGGAGACAAAAGAGCTGTCTTGCATTTGTTTCACTCCACAGGTTTGCATTAGCAGGGACTTGGGAAAGTAGTTCACGAAACGTGTTTGTGCACTGAAGACTGTTACCATAGCTGTTCTGGGGGGCACCAAGCTATTGCTGACTTGTTAAGCGGCTTTCTCTCTTCAAAAGACAAAGCTGTGTGGAGTCTTTGAGAGCAGAATCCTAATGAGGCTGCTACACTTGCACTTTTTTGTAATTTTTTTTCTCCTCCTGTCAATCCCGAACCTTTGAAACATGTTGTGATCTACTGAGAGGTTCATTTAAAATGTGGAAGATGGATGGGTCAAAGGCAGGGTTCTGCATGCTCTCCCCAGCCCCTTTGTGGCCCTGTTGCACCAGAAGGTCAAGCAGAGGCATTGCCTGGCCCTCACCTCCTGTCTGTTCCCAAGATTCCATTTCAGAGAAGATGTCTGGATAGTACTGCACATGTGAGGGATGCTGCTGATGATCTGTGAATACAGGAATTCTGATATTGTATGAAGTTAGCAGTAAAAATGAATCTGCAAAATGCATCAAATTAGTCTAGAAAACATTGAGTATGTACATTTATTTCCTGGAGAAATGAGAAATCTCTCATCTCTTTGGCAATGTCAGTTTATCATCCTGATCATAAGAGTTGCTACGATTTTCTGACTTGCAAAGTGTAGTTACAGATTTTTTGTGGTTCTTAAGATACTTGAGGTACTGTAAAGGCCCCAGTTTTTTTGTACAACTGCTGATAGCATCAGGATCTGCAGCAGCACAACTGGGGAAGCATTTTTAATACAGAGAAAGGTAAGAAGTAGAACACTTACAGATCTTTCCTGTGGAAATAGAGAAAGAATTTGTTAAATTCCTGTGTGTCCTTTCTTTGTTCTGAAAGACAGAAGACAAATCTCCGTGTCTCCTGGAATAAGTGCCATGACTCGCTGGATAAATCATCTTCCACTGATACAACTGGAAATCTCAGTCTGCCCATCTGCAGCTATCACCACAACACACACTACAGTGGCCTGAGTGTGGACTGGGTGCTAGGCACTAATAACATATGTTTTCATGGGTTCAAGAATCAGCCATCTAGTGTCACAGGTGGTGTTTACACCCCTGCTATATTCCTGCAGGGAAATGCACTAAATCTTCCTATTGGTTCAAATATGACATTTTTTCAAAAGAGATTTAGAGATCCTCCAGTCTTCAAATATGGGCAGACAAAGTTTGGGGTCAAGTAAACCGTAAAAGAGATATTATCCAGAAAGATGTTTAAGTAAATGCTAACACTAACTTTCAAAAAAATAGTAACAATCTGCCTGTGTTAGTGAAGGAATTTTGGCAATAGGTGTCAATTACTGTCCTGGTTCTGGCCAGGATAGGGTTAATTTTTTTTTGCAGTAGCTAGGAGAGGACATGGCTAGGACCCAGAGGTTATTCTATGCCCCTTACATTGTTGGCAGGGGAAAGAGACTATTTTCTGGGAAGAAAGGGGATTCCTTCTGGTCAAGAAAATGTGATGAAGGGAGCCATTGGAACTATTATCAGGGGGTTTTATGTGTGGATTGTGTCTTTTACCCTCTGTCATTAGTATTGTTGCAGTGACTGTTTTCTTTTTCTTATCCCATAGCTATTTCCAGTAAATTGTTCTTTTCTCAACCTGTGTTCTTTGCTTTTGTGCTTCCAGTTCTATCCATCCTGTCACAAGGGAGGACAGTGGTGTGGGGACACTGCGCTGGGGAATATTGTTCCAAAACCCCACCAGCTTTATTTGGTGCCCAGTGATAGGCTTGAGGGGTTTGAGATGACAGATCTGATGGGATGTACCAGACTGAATTTATGTCTGGTAGTGCTGTTTAGCCAGTGACGAGCAGGCTCCTGTGCTTGGCATGGGGCTTGTTTCCATGACTGTCTATTGGAGTCTAGTGCTTGTTAGTGGCTTTCACTCCTTGCTGTGGTGCTGTACTTCTTATCACCTCACTGTATTGTGCTTGGGGATGTTTTGATAGCAGCCATGGATGTGCCTGGGCTGGCAGGTGGCCAGGGCATGGCTGCTGTTTTTGTGTTGCAGTGCTGGAAAGGCTGGGACTTTGGTCTGAACTTGAGTTGAAGGGATTGTGACTTGTCAATGAGTAGACAGTGGAGGAGATCCACCTGCACCCTGTGGAAACTCCCTGCCAGGGTAGGTGGATGGCTGAAGGAGGATGTGATCCCATGAGATGCCTGTGATGCAGCAGGTTTGCTGGCAGGACTTGTGACTTCACGGGGGACACGTGCTGGAGCAGTTTGTGAAGAACTGCATCCTGTGGGAAGGACCCAGGTTGGAAGAGTTCAGGGACGACAGTCCCCTGTGTCTGGGACTCCACGCTGGAGCAGGGGAAGCAAAGATTCCCTTCCAGCCCCTGGTAAAAACCATGGTGAAGCAGCTGTGCCCCTGCAGCCCATGGAAGACTCTGATGTGGACTATAGCAGGAACCCTTTGTTGCAGCCAGGCTGGAGAAAAGAGGAGGAGTTCATTGCAACATTAAACCAGGTAAACAGCGACCAAAAGGACCAGGGGTGAAGATTGCAATGAATGTACCTTTAAACTGTTGCAAGCCATGACTTGAGCTGTGTGTTACAGGAATTACTGTAACAAAAACCACACAAACCTGTGGAGGATAAGCTTTACAAGGCGCAGTTGAAGTGCAGTAGTGACCTGACCTGAGCTGGCTTTGGTGCCCAGTGACTCCATGTAACCATCTCTCCTGTCCTGAGTGTGATGCCTTGAGAGGCTGACCTAGAACAGAGACTAGACAGTTATAAAATAAAGTGGCCTTCAAAGGATACAGCTTGGGCAGTACAGGAGTCTGGCCAGGACTACACCCAAGATGGTCACAAAATGGACAACTGGTCATGAGGTTTCGCATTTTTATAAGTTTTCGTCCATTCTCGTATTGGAGTTAATTGTCCAATTACAGCTTCATGTTATGAAGTCCCATCCTCCCACTTTTCTCTCTTCAGTTCTCTGTTGTTTATGCTTTTTGGCCCTGAAGCTGCAATGGTGTCCTTGGTCTCAAGCTGGAAAAGGATTTGTTTTGTCTACCTACCCTGTGAAGAGAATTTATTAACACTTTATGTGAAGCTCAGAGCTACACACCTAGGCAGCACAGAATCTGGAAAACATGAAAGCTAAACGTCAAGTGACTACCAGCACAGAAGCAGCCCAAACTTACGGACTGAATGAATTCAATAGACATTTTGTGGACATCTTTTAGGGGTGGTCCATAGATGAAGTGAATTATATTTGTGTATTATAGTAAAGAAGGGAAAGTGGGCAATGAAGTTGTATTGCATAGTGTGGGATCTTAGCATGATGTAAATGGTATGGGATAGGGATTGAATGTGCTGGATTTGGCTGGGCCAGAGTTGATTTCCTTCCCAGTGGCTGCTATGGGGCTGCGTTTTGGATTTGTGCTGAACAAATATGGGTTGATAACACAGAGATGTTTTTGTTGTTGCTGAGCAGGGATCACACACAGCCAAGGCCTTTTCTGCTTTTCATAGCAGCCATGCTGGTGAGGAAGCTGGGGGTGCCTGTGAGGGTGGGAGGGGACACAGCCTGGTGACCCCGACTGACCAAAGGGATATTCCAGACCATAGGGCATCATGCTCAGAATATAGAGTGGGAGAAGGTGAAGGAAGGCAGGGACATTTGAAGTGATGGTTTTATCTTCCCAAGTCGCTGTTACCCTGCCCTCCTGGAGATGGCTGAACACCTGCCTGCCCATGGGAAGTGGTGAATTAATGTCTTGTTTTGCTTTGCTTGTGTGTGTGGCCTTTCCCTGTTAAACTGACTTCATCTCAACCCACAAGTTTTGGCTTTTACCATTCTCTCCCCAGGATCCAGCTGGTGGGGAGCAAGTGAGTTGGCTGTGTTGAGATGAAATCACAACAATAGCTTACATGCACTTGGATGTGTCACTTCTCAGTGAAAGGTTACGTGAGTGAACTTATCAATTCTTTCTTTGTTCTATGGTTGCAATAACTGAGGAAATGTTGGTTTTGTTTTGGAAGTTCATCTAGTAAAGCATCACAGTTACAATCCAGCCGACACACAGAAATTGTACAGAGGAAAACAGACTGAACTGCTATCTTAAGAGCATTATGTAGAAAATATATTTTAGGTTTCTAGCCAAAGCCTCACATAACCCTACCTTTTATGAAAAAAAAAAATCGATTTAAGAGGATTCCACTATATATCTGAAAAGTAGCCTGCATTGCGGAATTTAATAGGATTATGCTATTGATTCCATCTTTACAATGCTAGCTAGTATTTGGTACTTGTGAACTGCAGACTATTATGTGACTGAACACAAGGGAAGAGGGATTAGTTTGTAAAAGAATAAGCAGCTTTCCCTTAAACTGCCCTGAACCAAATATACACCTGTTTTGGTCTGTTTAGTAAATGCCAACTAACAAAACATCAGTGGCAGCACTCCCTAAAAATGGATATCTTCTTGCAGTCACTTCCTCAGTCTCCAAGTAGAAGATAATCAACCCCCTTGTGAAGTCATATCTTTTGCTATAATGCAGCTGTTTACAGTTTCTTTAGAACATTCTACCTGTGTATTTAATCAAAGAAAAGCTACTGAAAAGTTGTCTGGAAACCCATGTCGTGTATTGATACTAATGTATCTCCTGGCAATAGAAAGTGCTTTTGGCTATTTTTGAACTTAATGGAATAAATGCCCAATTGAAACATGGTTTCCATAAAAGTGTATTTTCTGGAATGTTACTCTTCTTAACTGAGAAAATAGTTTTATGCGCTAAGTCACTTCCTGACATACCAGCATTTTCTGTTTATTATTATTATATTAAGTGACCGTGGCCAATCCTTCATGTTTGCAAAACCTGTTGACCTCTTGACATCTGATACCCTTTGTGACAACAGGTATTTCTATAGAATGTATTGTCTAAAACTGAGAAAATAAATTATGTTTTTAAAACAATTTTATGAGATAGTCATCTTCTCTTTCTCCAATTCCTCTTCCCTCTTCTCTGTACTGAATTTTTTTTCTCTCTCCTTGGTGCTCAAATCTTTTCCTCTATCTTTAGCACTGAAATATTTTTCTCTGCCTTTAGTAGTAAGAGTCTGCTAGGCTGTTGCTTTCCTTTAGTTTTAGATGGCTGTGAAAACATCAGTGCAGCAGAACTACATAGAACTTGCTAAAGACGAACACCAGCAAAATGCTGAGATCCCAGAAAACAAATTATACATCTCTTGGATAAACTTTGAATTTGCAGTCTTCCCTCACTCAACAGCCTATGCTAAACTGTATCACAGAAATGGTTATAATGTCATCTTTACCTTCCAAGTAGGTGGCACCAAGTTAATTATCTGTGGAACAATACTCCTCTCTTTGCTTTTCAGTGTTGGTTAAAAAAATGAGGATGTGGAGACAAAGAAACCTTCGATAATTTACACATTAATCGATCAGCTTTACATTTCTGCAGATGGATGGATGGTTTCAAACCTTCAAGAAATGAGGAAGCAAAGAAAAAGTTGAGTAAGGACAACACGAGCGCAGTAGAGCACGTGAAGAGAAAACACGTACCCAGCTTTGTCCAAATGCTCCTGCCCCTCACAGCTGTATGCTTGCTGATGAGCCATGCACCTTCAACCCCTCTCAGCCTGAATTTAAACCAACTTAACACCAACAGAGATTTTGAGACCTCAGGTATGAGGGTGGTGATCTTTGTTTAGTTCTGCTTTTCTGTTGGTGCCAAACAATGTCGCTCTCTCTTTTTTATCTCTTTGGCTTCATGTCCTCACTCAGAACAAAGTGTGGTAATAGGTGGTGAAAGGAAAAAACAAGCCAAGTGACCTTTATAGTTAGTAGGGATTAAAGCTATGTGCAATATGAATGCTTCTGTAAATCTTACTGTTGGAATAATTTCTATATTTTTTAATATATGGAAACTAATTTTATTAAGAAGTGTCTAGGTTTTGTGCTACTTTATTGAATTAGCATTTAAAGCACCTTGAAAATCTGAGACTTTACCAAGTGTCCTTCTCTGTGGCTGGCCTGTCAGTCCCAGGTATTGAATATATGTATTAAAACCAGGCCAGGAAACTGTTGCATTTGCACAGTAGCAGGAACAGCACTTCAGTTGCTTCATGGGGATTTTTTTAAGAAGTCTGTTTGTTAAATGATACACATGCAATTAATGCTGATGGTTGCTGCAAAATTTAATATGAATTGTAAGCATAAAGCCTCCCATTCCTGTTGAGCAAGAGGGAGGTAGTGCCAGGTAATGGCATTCAGTCAATGTTCTCTGTCTCATCAGTCAAGGGAAAGGGTAGAGGGGACAGTGTATCACTGCTAGCTATAAAATATATCTGGAAACAATATGCCTGAGTGCATGGGCTCAGGGAGGACACTGAGAAAACATCATGAAGTGTATCCTGTCCTTTATATGTTTCTGGCAATGAAAGTTGGATTTATTAGTAGTTTGTTGCTACAGTAAAAAGCATTCACAAGATTTACAGCTGAAACAATAGCTGCAGATGTTCAGTTCTCTTGTATTTATTGAAGGTTTTGTTGAGCTCATGGCATCCTTTGAGTAATTGCCATCTGAGGCATGTTTTGTAACAAGGACTGTGTCAGAGTTCTGTGTCACTGTATTTCATAAAGTTCTACTAGGTCTTTAGGAAAAGGGAGTTCAAAAACATTAACAAAAACAAATGTGTGGGCAAGTGGCAAAGGTGCTAACTGGCTGCCAGTCAGGATTTATACATTTAGGGATCATCTCCTCAAGTAATGATGGGTTTTACATTTTACTTTAGAACAGAATAACCATCTTATTGCTGGAATGAGTTTTGAGAGTGTGCATTGAAACAGCCCAGAACACTCTCAACCATTTAAAAAGAAGACAGAGAACTATATTGTAGTCTGGAGTATTTTCCTTTCCTTTATAGTAGAGTGAAAAGGTAACAGTGTGTGTAAATCATGATAATAGAATAACACTGTTTAGCTTGCAAGAATTCTTGCAGTATTTAAGACACACACTTGCAAAATTGAGGATTCTTCGTGTTTAGCTGAACTTTGTGGAAGTCAGAGAATTAAAGAGAACTTTGAGTGTATCAAATGTGTTCCATACATTATAATTATATTATTTTTTCCCCTCCTTTCTTATGTTTTTTGAAGCACAATTGAACCCAGAATCTGAAGATTGAGCTAATTCCATGCTTTGTACAAGTTGTCTCCATAAATACCCTGTGTGAGGCCACAAAGTCTGGCAGAAGACCAGTTTTACAGTTATTGCACAAGAGTAATTGATTTGTATTTAGTAAGAATAAAACATAGAGAAATGATGTAATTTTGAAACCAAATACTCACATAAGGTATTGTAAGGAATATACTTTCTGTGTACCTAATTTCAGAGCTATTACTCATGTGCACTGAACTTCTATCTTTTTGTAAAAAAAAAAATCAAATTCAAATTGGTTTGGTTTTTTTGAGTATACCCATTTCAGCATGCAGACCTTCTGACTTTTCTGATTTTTCCCATGAAGTGTACATGACCCTTAGTGGTTTGTCTCTTATTAACTCATTTGAATTGTGTGCTTAAATCCAAGCCCCCTTCCTTCAGTATCTCTAATGGTGTTTGCCTTTACATTCTCTTGATCTGAAAGAGTGCATACTAAGGAGTTGTCATTTTAATATTTCAAAGCCCAAAATATATTGTTGACTAATTCCCTAGTATTTTGGACAGTTCATTTTTTTTTTCTGTCATTGTCACAGAAGAAATTAAACCCAAAACTTAGGGATGGAGGCTGAAAGACTTGTCTTTTAGTCCTGTATATTGTCAGAAGTTTTCTTATCCTTGTCTGTCACTGAAGGATTAGACTGGAATTTTAATGGATGTTTCTGTCAGCAGCAGTTGGGTTCTCCAGCTGAACCCCAGCCCTTCTCTGTGAGGTGTGGCCAGTCCCACCACTTCCAGGGGTTCCACCACTTCCAGGGGCCCTCAGGGCAGCACTCAGCTCCTCAGGGGGAGCAGGAGGCAGAAGACGGGAGTGAAGTTGAGCCAGGGAAGAAGGCAGGAAGGTGTTTTTAGTTTTTGGGGGTTTTGCTAACTGATGAAGGGAGTTCCCTCTCCTTACCTACACCCTGGAGATTTTTTTCATCTTACACCGTTCCCCTGTCCTGTTGAGAAGGGCAGAGAGGGTGGCTGACTGACAGCCAGGGCTAACCCACCACAGATCCCTATATAACCCTATGTCTAAAAAAACAGCAACAAGCAACAACAAACAAGCAATAAACCCCCACGACTCCAAACAAACAAAAAAAGCTGCTACTGAAAATGTTAAAAAAAAAAAAAAGTAACAAGAAGGATGGCAGTCACTTCTATTTCCTTTTCAAAAGGAAATGAAAATGGTGCTGTTTAGAAATGCCAAATAAAGTGCCTTCAGCATTTTAAATAAGGCTTTAAAATAATGTTAAAATTAGCATTTTCCCCTAGTTTCTTTTTTAAAAAAGAAAAACACTGAGACTCAAAATAATTACTATAAATAAAATATTAAAGAGGAGTAATTTTTATTGCATTGCCTGCATTAGCAATGTAATAATTTCTTTTGAAGAATGCCATTACCTCTAGTAAATATTTAGTCCCTGTGCTTACACAAATCCAAGCTGACTTTATCTGAAATCAGTTGGACAGCCAAAGGCAGTGAACTGTTGATGCACGTGATAAATGGTATGTAATTATTTAGGCATCTTAGTACAAATCCATTTCCAAATAAAGCAAAGAACATTGAGTTATGGAGATGCTACAAGCCATCATTCTGGGGCTTGGAGCAGGAATCACTAACTTCCATCTTGGGCACCAGAAGGAACATAGATGCCCGAATGCAGGAGTTTGATATTATTGCAGCTGCTGTTAGAACAGAGAGAGGGTATGAGGAATGCCCTGACAGCAGTTTTCTAGTCCTCTCTCTCTCCCTTCTTTGCACAGACCTCCTTGCACTAGTCCATTGTGCAGATGAGTTAAATCATGGAAGACCAGTTTAGGAAAGCAGCCAGGTAACCACAGCCCTGCTGATGCTGGTGTATCCTGCTCTTTGGTTAAGAGAAGGGAACATCCTTCCCCCGAGGTTGAAAATCCTGGGAGCCATTTTTCTGGCTGAAGATTTATTGAAGTTTTCAACTTAAAGGGAAAAAGGCAGAACAGAAGAGAGTTTTCTAGTGCAAAGTCATGAGAGGATAAGAGAGGACTCTTTCCACCTATGGAAAAGTGCAGACTGACAGTGGTGGCAGAGCACAAGCAGGCAGATGTATCTCTGTTTTGGAGACAGGAATGTTGTCTCTTGTGTGCAGGACCAGTTTGAATCCAGTGGTTTAATTTTAACTTGCGCCTCCATCTGGCTTTGCTGTTTTTCTGTTTAAAGAGCCAGCTGAACAGTTCCATTAGTGTGCTGCTATTGCAGACGGGAGCAGGAAAATGGTCTGTAGCTATCCTAACAGTCTAAAATTCCTTATCTTGAGAATTTCTTCCAGTCCTTTATTCATAATAAAGGCATATTCAAGACAGTTACAAGTCATTGTAGCCACATGGGTTAGATCTGGTTATGCTTTGATGGTCTGGAGAAGATTATGTTCAGAGTAGCTTTTGTGTGTTCTTAAACTCTGCCATTTATGAGGGAATATTCATAGATCATTCCTTTTCAAATATTCACTGGATTTTCTGTTTTCACATTTTGAGTCTTTGTTTGAAATAAGATAATTTTGAGAAAATATTTTGATTAGAGACAGAAGCTATAAGTATTTGACTATTTAATAAAATAGTGCTGCAAGATGTAAATTATTAAATGGAACATGTTTTAGATACTTTAGATTGCATAATTTAAAATTACATATTCTTTCACATTCCCAGATGGAACAAAACGTGGATATATATTTTTTGTTTCTCAGTGACTAAAATTGTTTCTTTTATTTCTCCCTTTTTTTCTGAATTGGGATACTGTAAGAAATGTTCCTCCTTTGCTGAAGGTTAAAATACAAGGATTAAGCCATTAGGAGAAGAGGTAGGTAAGTTGGTTTGCAATTGGTTTTTGTCTTCAGCTTATGGTCTACTTGTTTAAAGAATGATGCAGTCTCTTTAATTATCTTGAAAGATCATAAGTAAGAAAGTTGAAAATAGGAGGCATTAGGGTCAGGTAATATGTCTTAGGAGTATTGTGAATACAAGTCAGATCTCATTGTGCTTCTCCTTACTGAAAAGGTCAGGAGTGTGGTGGTTTTTTTGGGTTTTTTTTGTTTGGTTTTTTTTTTTTTTTTTTAAATTCTGAATGCTTTCTATTTGAATAATGAAAACAGGAAATTGAAGGTATAAAAAAAATCTGCTTAATGCAAAACAGTTAAAAATGTATGTTTTCCTTCAATGCTATAAAAAGGTTTGTGTTGCAAGAACAATATTATTTTCAGAGTTTATTGCATCTGTATTCAATTTGTGCTGCTTTCCTTTCTGAAACACAAAGCTCAAGCTGCATTACTGTGCTGTGAGAATTTCATCAAAATTGAATGCAGCTATATATTTGCATCTTGGCATCTGGGAAGGAGGGTCACACGTTTACAATAAGTACAAAGCACTTTGATGTTCTCTTTTGTCCCTGGGAAGAGGGCAGGCTGTGTGAATGGTTTTGATAGCTTTTTCATGACAAACTTATGTGAAACTAAACTGCAGACCCTGCTTTGAAGCAAAGTCAACAGTGAGGGAACATAGATTTCCAGTTAAAAATGAGAAGATGAAATAAGTAAAAATAGACATAAGGGTAGAAAAAGAAAAATGTAGATTAAGCAAATTA
The DNA here is from genome assembly GCA_013397195.1 of Hylia prasina. Taxonomy (NCBI): domain Eukaryota; kingdom Metazoa; phylum Chordata; class Aves; order Passeriformes; family Sylviidae; genus Hylia; species Hylia prasina. Next base: position 61,722 of record VYXD01012652.1, read on the forward strand.
GATAAATAAATTAGATTAATTTGTGACTTGGGATCCTGGGCATTGATTATATCTTTCTTATGTTCCTGGGAATTTTTTTGCAATGCTACTGAATGTGCTCATTCTGTGTTGGGGTTGGTTTATTTTTCTTTTTAAATCTGGTGGTCCATTTGCTTTCAAAGTCCCAAGCCCAGCCCTGATACTGTGTTCCCAGCTAGAGGTTCTATAACAACCTGAGACTCCTTCCTCCTGGAACAGAAGTACACATGTCGTGGTTATGTTTTGATAATACATCTCTACAACTAACATTCAGATGTCATTTGCTGCCGTTGCTATTATCTTGTTGGCAAGATGACAAAGGGATAAATTAAATTATATGGATTCTTTGACATCATATGTGATTTTTCAAGTGGTGTTTTGACATTAACTTGTAAAATTATTAGTGGAAATTAATTATGATATTACTTTACCACTAGGAATTGTGAAATAGATAATTTTGTCCACAAACCGGGAAAAAAAAAAACAAACAGGAAAAAAAGGTTTGTTTTTTAAAAGAAAAACAGCCTTTTACTTAATCTAGTACTCACTTTTCTCATCTAGTTAATATCTATTAAATACTGTACAAGTATAAAGTTTAAAAATATTGTGGGTATAGAAGAGAATGTGTACATTCCTTGCTTAAAATTAAGCAAGGAAATCAAAAAGCAAAAATAAACTTTTCTGTCCTACTCTGCTACATTGGAGTCTGAAGGGGGGGGTAAGGTAGAGGTAGATTTAGTATTAAAAAAGGACATCTGCTAAATACCTGCACTTCATCTCTCAGCACTTTAAGGGGGATGGGCAGACAGAACCACACACAGAAGTGTAAGGTAGTCTTAGGGATATTACAAAGAGAATCATAAGACAGATGGCAGCACTTCCCTGCACCTGCCTTAGACAGATGAGCAGCCTTTCTTTGGACTTTTTTATATTTCTTTAGAGTAAGGTGTCTGCAAATTCAGTTATGTTTGACTTGGGCTTTTTAATGCTAGTGGTTATAAGACACAGACATTTTGGTAATTCCACCGAAGTCATCAGAACTATGTCCTTGCATCAGTGGAATATGATTTAAATATTTAAACTCCAGTAACTCCTGTTAATATCTTTTGTGGGTTTTTATTTGTCCAACACATTGTAGTAATTACACACATTTTATACACTGGTGTAGGTTTTTATTGACTTGGAAGAATTATTAATTCATATTTCATAACCTTACCTCTGTTAAGATGAAGGGCCCCTGGCAGGAGGAGGAAAAGCATAGAACAGATCGGAAAATCATTGCTGTAACAGTAGTATAAATACAAATGAATACATAGAATAGAGAGGCAAACATAGGACTGAAGACATTAGTCAAAATCACACAAATGAAGAGATGCCCTGCAATCAATAGAAGAAGAGATGGGTATTTAATTAAACAAAGAAACAAACAAAAAAGTAGATTGGGCTAAAAGTAACACCTACAAAGTTTATTTTATGGTATCAGAGCAGCAGGTGTTGTCATGTGGCGGTAGCTTAACTCTGCTTTGAAAGTATTTTGCAAAAGCCAGATTGTGACAGCACTACTTCAGCTGTCAAGTATCCTGCTCCAAAAGCAGTCCCATTAGTTTCACTTGAACTCATGCTATGTTTCTGGTGATTTCAAAGGGAATAGTTGCTGTAAAAACTTCAGAACTCCATTTGAGTATTAGTCATGCCAGCTGGAATGGACAAGACTGAGAGCTTGCAGGTCCTCAGGTATTTTTATTTAAACATGGTTGCTACTGCCTCACAGAGTAGACCAAGTAATCCTGAACCTCAACAGATATGCATCTAAACTATTTCCAGTTTTGGAAAACCAAAACCAGCCAGACTTCCTTCTTAACTGTAGTTCCTGCCAATTCATATGATTTAGGTGAAAATTTTAAAATGTAGATTTTTCTGTTCCCTGACTAGAAGCTTCAGCCTTTTGCTTGTAAGAATAGGATATATCCAGATGAAGGGCTTGATCTTCCACACTACTGATGCTGGATGTACTCCCCTGAAATCATCATCAAGACTACAGGAAGATGTAGAAACTCTTAATTCTGTGGGCTGTATGTCTGAAGAAACCCAATGATGAAGAATTTTGTCCTCGATTTTGAAAGGAGGAGAATAAAAGTTTGGTGAAGTAATTTCCTCTCCTAATGAGGTGTATGTGATTTCGTTTTGAGTTCTGCAGCAGCATTAGAAGGGGCCACTGGTGGAACTGGATTTCAGATGATGTGTGGTAAATCAGAAGCCTCTATTAAATTGTGAGATGGTGAAGAATGCTAGAAAACTGGTGGGACTGGATAACACAAGAGGAAGGGAGAAGTGAAGGAAAAGAAGCAGCCGACAGAAGGTGTGGCAGTAGCAAACAGGTAAAGCCAGTGTTTGCTGCACTCCGTGCTCCAGAGGATTTTAGAAACACACTAAAGCAAGGTTTCACCTTCTTTGCTGAGAAGCCCTTGGAACAGTCTCAAACTGCAGTACCAACAGCAAGAGTTTGAGAATAAAACAAGAAAATGAACTGTAGCAAATCTAAAGTTAGCATAGTATCACCTTAGAGTCCTTGGGAAACCAAGAAATTAAGTGACTGAGCAAACGGCTGTGTAGCATGACCTTGCACTAAATCAGCCCTGATTTCCAGGGAATAAAAGGTGGTGACTGCAAATACTGCCTTTGTTTGACTTTGTGAAGACACTCACATGATGCCACTAAAAGTCATGCAGAACTACACTGTTCCTAAATGCAAAGCAATGAATGCACTTAAGAACAAATTAAAACAGCTTCACTGATGTAAAAGCAATGCTGGGCTCCAGTTCTCAGCAGTTAGGAAAGACAGCTTGGAATTATATTCAAAAAACAGATAAGGCCCAGAGAGAGAACAGACCTGTGGAAGAGGGAAAGTTCTTAAAAGAAGGATGAAACTGACTCTCCAAATGACAAAAAACCAGTGAGGTGAAATATGATGGAGATTTAAGAAATCATGAGAGTATAGAAAAGGTGAATGGGGAGTGATTGCTCACTGTTTCTGACAATGCTGGTTCTAAAAGGTGCCCAATGCCATTATTCAAGTGGCAGTTCTAAAGTGGAAAAATAATATCCCTCTTCCCTCTTGGGGAGAGCTTAGTGATTTAAACTTATGCTTTCTAGAGGCAGGGAGTCCAAGAGAATAAGAAAAAAAATTAGAAAAATCCAGTGTCCATTAGTGACTAAAATACATCTTCCCTAAGATGGATTGTCAGATGCTTGTATGGTATTGGAGGGAGGGGTCTTTGTCCTGGCACATATTGCCTGTCACTTATGCCCTTCTGAACACCTTGGAACTTGTTGAAGGCTGGGTAACAGGGTAAGTAAGCCTTTGTTCTGATGATATAGAAGGGTTTCTCCATTCAAATATTGTAATTCTACTTTAAAATTTAGGTGTCCTGAAGAAAAAAGTGTAACAAATTTCTTACTTGATCAGGGCAACTTTCAGAGTTACAGCTGATGGGAAGAAGTTGTTCAAGTCCACTTTGAAGAAAGCAAGGCCTGGCCTTCAGCAATAGGCATGGATCTAGTAGTTTTGGCTCTCTGGTGATATTTTGCTGTGTAAGTGCCTGAATTACTTTGGTAACTGCATATGCTGTGAAACTGTGGCAAAATGGAGCAAAAGCTGAAATTAAACCTCTGCAAATTGCCTGGCAAAGGCAAGGACCTTGTTTACTGAGTTTGAATGCTTAGACCTGGCAGCTCTGTCTCTGATGCAGATGAAATTGATTCACAGTGAGCTTGAACCATGCTGGTTATGACACAGCAAGTCACTGGGATCAGTATGTAAGTGCATCAGCTTTTAAAAGGCACTGCAGCGTTAGGAGTATGCTCCAGCTGATCAAAAGTTTCCAGACCCATGGAAGTGCTCTGTCATCCAAATGGAAGTTCAGTGCCCAATGTAATTTGTGGCTTTATCCCTGTATTCTAAATCACTATTTCTCTAATTCTCTTACTTTGACCCTGTCTCAGCATACATTGCAAGAAAAATGTCTCAATAGTGTAAGTTTCTTTTCTTGTCTTCAATGGTGATTCAGAATACCCGAACAATAATCAAGTTGATTGCACCCAATCCTTAAATTTAGTGAAAGTTTAAGTTCTGGTAAAGCTGACAGCTGGGCAAGAGTTTTCAAAATTATCTCTCTGCCATTTCTGTCTTCAGCAGAATGGTTTGTTAGCAAACTTCAAAATAAGAAACTCTCTTAAACATCCGGTGTTCCCTGATTGTCAGAGACCTGTTTGCATCCGTGACTGCATGTCTGCTGCCACTCTACCCAGCTGTATTTGAGAAATGATTTTTCCTCTGGTCTTCCATGCAGCTCTTCCCCATCATCTGTCACAATCCTACAAGTTCATCTGATGACTCTAATATTAGGGTAGGGATTACACTATTACTTGGCTTGGGATAGCCAAAGACAACTATTAGAATGAAAAAACATTCTCAGTGTTAAACCAGCAGGAAACTGTTGTCACATCAGGTATATCAAGACTACTACTGTCACCTGGATTTACACTGGCATTAAAAAAAAAGCTTCTCTTTTTCGTTCTAAAATTTGTTAACAGACTGTAAACATAGGAATTATCCACTTTTTTTGTAGACAATTCTCTCCGTGTATACAATTCATGTGTGTTTAGCTATTACATATTAATTTTTTAAAACATGTTTATATTAGTGGTCTTGACTTAGGTAAAGATTTTCACTTTACTTTCACAAAAATTATGTAATCTTCTTCTGAAATCTGTGGTTTGCTGTTATAATGTTTGCCAAGTCTATTTTCCTGAGCTTATGTGCTAAGTCAGGCGTTTGCATAGAGGCCTACACAGTAAAAGTACAGGTTTATGCTAACATGCAGTTAGTTTGCAGGCTAAATGTTGAAGTAATACTTCAAAAGGAAAAAGTAGAATCAAAATAGGATTTTACCATAATGATGGAAAAACTGAACAGTGTAATATATTTTCTTTTGTTTTGTGTAATGGTACTAAAGATATGTAACCTTCCATATAATGATTCTACTGTTCTCTGGCTTCAACAAGGATGTAACTTTGTAGTAATCTTTAATTACTTTAATTTACTTTAATTTACATCCTAATATAATAATTATATTAGGATGCCTATGTTGCCTTATTCCCTGAACTAAATAACTAAAGATTTTTTTTAATTGATGGAAGGTATACTGGAAAAAAATATTTAAATCATTATTATCTACTGATGAAAAGCAAGTAAAATAGTTTAAATACATGCCTTTTCCAAGATCTGCTTTTGTTTTTGAAAAAATATTTCAAATATGCTGTAAAACACATTTCAAACACAAAACAATTTTTTTTCTTGATACCTGTTTTGTATTTTTCAAATGTAATCTTTTTTTTTAATAAATGGCCACTGAATAGTTCTTTCAGAAAAACATACTTTATTCACATTAGAAATGTCTACACTAAAATAATGTAAAGATCATCCTCAGGATAGCCAGTCTCATTAATTCAATAATACTAGATGACATAAAATCTTATTCATCAAAAAAAATGGATTTAAATATTTGTCTGTATTCACCAATTCTGTTATGTAGTATTCGTTTTTATTCAGTTGAGGTGGAGTAACTTAGACCATCTGAAGCAAACTATATTAGTATATAGTAAGCAGTACTACTGTTTAAGGTGGTGGTTTATGTTTCTTTTTTCTGGGGGGAGGGTTATTTTTTTGTTTTTTACATATTTTATGCTTTCAGCAGCACCCAACAGACCAACAAGTGTAAAGCTGGTGTAAAATTGTCTTACTTTGTCCTCCTATAGCTTCTTCCTTAAGAAAGAATTTTGGAGCTCTGCAAATTAAGCAAGAAAGCAGAAGTCATGGAAAGCAGGTTTTGATTTCTTGGGAAGGTGTGAGTTACTAGTCCTGTGGTAGTATATAAAGCTGCACCTTCCTTATAAAGGATGGTTTGTTCTGTCTGAAGAATTTTTAGCAGCTGAGAGTTGATCAGAGAAGGAGCTGGTGTCCCTGGCAGCTCAGTGTCACTGTTAGGGTGTTTTTGGAGCTCCCTGCTGTGCTGTATGAAAGCTGTGTTCACCTCTGAAGGTGGGAACTTGTTAACACCTGGCCCTGCTGAATGCTCCCTCACACAGCAAAAGGACAAAGGTTTGTGCACCCCTTCAGTGAAGCTGGTGAAAAATCAATTTCCCACTTGTCACACAATGGTCTACAGCTGGGATATACAGCTGAAAACCCCAGCACAATATCCAAAGGGGATATTTGTGTCCCTTGATGTCATTTTGGTGGTTAGAAGCAGATGCCAATGTGTGCGATTGTCCCCATGTCCCTCTTCATCCTTAGCTTGTGCTTTGTCTTGACTGGTAAGAGGTCCTCAGAGCCAGGAATGAAGCCAACATTCCTAATTCCCAGAGAGAGTTCTGCCCAGAAGGATTCCACACGCACTCTCTGAAGCCTCCGCGAAATGCGACATCCCAATATTTCCCACTTTGCATTCTGCTGCTGTGTGTTGGCCCAGCTCAGGAGGTGTTCAGTAGCTCTCAGGAAAGTGGAGAAACACAACCTGCTGTGTCCTGCTCTGGTCCAGATGTGGCTAATCTGTGGAGCAATACCAGAAAATAGCATGGAATCTCTCTGTCTTTCCCCATGTTGTTTGTCATTTTCACACACAGGCATATCATCCACACACATACTTGTGCCCAGGAGGAAGACAAGGAGAAGGAAGATTACTATAGCTAGCCAAATTGTATTCATGTTGAGGATTGTTCTGCTTTAAATAAAATACTTCTCACATTTGCGGTTGACCTCTGGTTTTAATCTAGATTTGTTTGTTCATATGTTTGTGTGATCTTGTGATCTTTCAAGAACTTCTTGTAAATTGCTTTCCCTTTAGCTAAGAATGAACATTTGTTCTTTTTTTTTAAGTAATATAAGAAAAAAAAATAGTAATATTGTACATTTATTAATTTATGCTAAATCCTGGATTTATTTTAGGCCTAAGCCTACAAGATGAATCATGCAACAGATGTTGCTTTTTTGTTACCTACAGTAGGAGTCAGGCTGAATGACTACAAGAGGGGAAGAGGTAGAATTAACTACAGATTGTATCCACCTTTGTTCCTACCCCTCAAGCTATTTCTGTTTGTGTGGTCACAGGCCTATAAATGTGTAATGGATATTGCCCTAAGCTGTAGCATTTAATAGAATATGATTGTGTTGCAAGCGAAGAAGAAATTTTAACAACTAAAAGATTTAATCACATGTTGCTGAAAGGTAGAGTTTAAAACACAGTGGATATGTTTGTATTCTGTATTTTAAAACAAGCTGACTTGTTTGTACTATGAAATTAATTGAAGTGGACGTTCACTGGAAAGATATTAAAAATGTCAGTATGTTCAGTAATTTACAAACTATATCTCTAAATTCTAATAATTTCTGCAGAATGCTTTTATTATAGAAAAGCTACTAAATTTGCTTTATCAAATGAATGAAGATTTTTTAAGCTTTTTATTCTTTTCTGTATGTTGAACAACAGTTATAGTGCCATTAACATAAAAAAATATTAGTAGTCATTATGCAGTAAATTATGCAGGTTACAGAATTAGAACTGTTCAGGCAGTGGATTTAAACAAAACTCTTTAAGCATGTATTCATTCAGCTTTTAGGATTGTATTTAGTAATGGATTATTACTGGCTGAAACTTCCTTGCATTCTGTTCTTAAAGCCTATAATTTCCTGCTTATGAAGTTAGCAATTAAAATAAAATTCCAAGGTGTTCACAGAGACAGACTGAAGAGTCCATGAGAAGAGCATTTGGTCTCTAAGAATAAATTGCTTTCTTTTTTGAATCGTCTACCAAGTAGCTTGGAGATAGTGAAGTGATTTCATCTGTAATTCAGCTCCTGCAATGCAGGAGCTAATGTATAACTTCTATGTGTTCTATTTCTATACAGGGACTGTACTCTATGCAAGGACATAGGGTAAATATTTACCCTATAGGGTAAATACAAAGGCTGTATCAGAAATTAGTATCTGCTGCTTCATACAGGAAATGAGATTTTTCAAAAGTTTATGAAAAAACATCCTACAGAACCAAGCCTTGATCCTCCATAGTCTTCACTTATTGAATGTAAAAGCAAACAAAACCAGAGGTTTAATTATCACTGCGTCAAATATTTTAAATGCAAGCAGTATTTTCCTACTTAATCTTCTTTGTCTTCAAAGCTTCCTCACAGCCATGGGACTGGGAGCCTTGCTGATTCACATGAGAATCTTGTTTTACTTCATTTTAATACTCTGATTCTTGGGTTCAGTCAAGAATTGTCCCAGGATGTTTTGACTTGCATCTAACCTGTCAGAGTCCCTTTGAATATGTGAAATGTGGAGTTTCACCTCTGTACTGAGAGAACTTGCTGAAAAGAAGAAGGAGAACCAAACCCTCTGTGTGTCAATGCTATGTGTCATTTAGCTAATATAAATAATCCAGGAGCAGAATTTATTCCTTGATATAAAGGAAAGGTAAAAACATGAAAATAATACTTGCCTTGGACTGCAGGTCCATGTTCTCCTGTATGGCAAACCAAATTGCCATATGCATGACCATTCTAAAATAAGAAAGGAAATGCTTTGTTATCTATACTGACACAAGGCGTAGGTTTTGGTATATTATAATTTTTCAATTACATGCATAACTTAATTAAAGGAATTCAATTTTACACAATTTATTAAATTTTACCAATGTAGTTTTTTTACTGGCTAAGATTTTCACTTATTAATGACAGCATGGCTGAGGATTATTCAGTATTGCTTGTTAATTTTAGAAGCTTTTTTATTCTGCTGATACATTTTATCATAATGAGACTGTGCTTTATCTTGAAACCACATCATTTCGGGAGCATTTTGGTAAGGTCATCCTTGCTTTCTCTAAAGACTGTTTATACAACAGTTCTCCTCAAGCTTCTGCAACTTAGCTCCTAGAACACATGACCTCTCTGCTCTACATTATGCTCATGTTGGTAGATTTTCCCCATCTGCTCTTCTTGCACAGCTTCCTTATTCCTTTCTTGCGAGGAATTGTAGAATACTTAGAATAGAATCTCTAAATGTAGAATATTTAGAAACTGTAGACATTGGAGTCTCATCCCAGGCTGTGCTGGCTCCTGACCTTCTTACCTGTAAGCCTTGAGCTGGCCACATTTTGTTTGGTTTTGTTTATTTTTCCCCTCCCTTCTTGAGTCCACCAAGAGCTTCAGAGGTTTTACTCCTTGCTGCGTCATGCTAGCAGAGAAGGCATCCTGCACTAGGCTTTTCCCACTGTTTCTGTTTCTTACCTGTGAGCACCTGCCTCATGTCTGAGGTTGACAATAATAAAACTGTTTACATGACGTCCCAATGAAATTGAGAAGAGGAAGGTCATAGACTCGACCAGATCAGTGAAACGTTTATAATTCTATCTGTTCTAAAAATTAACATGGAAAGAATTTTCTTTCAGAGAGTTTGTTGGTGATTTGAAATTTTATGTCTGTGTAGAGCTTCTAAAAGTTTCTTAGAATTTGTTAGTGAGTTTTAACATCAAAGAAGGAAGAAAAAATGTTTTATAGTTACAGTAGAGACCTGTTATAAAATTAACTGGAATATAGGAAAAGGAAAAGGGTTGAGGATGTTTTATTTGTGCACCTGTAGAAAATGTTCTGCTTATAGAGTATGTTTGCATTTGGAGTGATACAATAGTAATCCTATATAAGAGTCACTCCTTTGCTTGATTTGTGTAGGATTGCTGAGGATTTTGTGCTCTGGGACTTCCTATACTTGGTAGTTAAAATGCGCCGAAATGTTATTTCAAAACTGACTCAACATACAAAGTAACATTGTAATTTCTGGTTTGGTTTTTTTGCTTAGAAATCTCTAAATATTCCACTCTTTTGTGATGGAAAATGTATCGCTCTTTAGGATTTTTTTATCTGAAAGATGCAACTTTTCCGAAAGTTTCAATTACCAAATAGGTGGGGTTTTTTTTAAATTCTATTGATTCTGAAATGAAGATTATTTTTTCTTGAAGATGTTAATATTCTGGAGAAGATATATATTTGTGGCAAGTGCTGAGATTGCACACTCTGTAACAGGATTACAAAACTATTTTCTTATGAGCTAAATGCAATTCTATTCATTTGCAAAAATGAAAGCCATCAAATATTTACAAACAGAGAAAAAACTGGGATTGAAGAACATCAAGGCAAGTTTTTAAATGATGTTGGTGGTTGATTCCAATTACAGCTTTCTAATAAAATCATAATTTGTGTTGTCAATATATGTAAATTAATTAGGCTAATTGCATTAGGAAGATGCAGTTTTTATTTTGTTGTCTATTGTTTTGGCTCTCTGAAAATAAACTTCGGGTGTGTTTCTACAAAACAGAGACAGGTTAAACCAAAACTGTCTTTTTTGGATCCATAAATTGTTCTCCTGACTGCTACCAGACATACTAGGAAAACAGTCAATTTCATTCACAAACAGATCTTTAGGAAGAGCTGGTTTGCCTTCTATATTTTAGGAACCTCCTGCCTTATGTGCTGCATGAGAATGACTTCTATTATAAGCAGACTTTCCATCGTGAATCTGGTGAGTTAAAAAAACTAAATTACTTTTTGTTGAAATACCCAAAGATTGAGAAATGCAGAAATAAACTAACTGCATTGCTGCTACATTGGATTGTTGCTGCTCAGATTGGTGTTTGGTTTTTCCATTTAAAATAACATCATTTTCTTCCATCTAAATGATTAGGAAAAATACCTCAGATTGATGGAATTGTCTGTATTTTACATGTTATTGAAGAAAGTTATTGTTCAAGTAATAGGCAACTTAGAGTACTCTGAATCAAAGGAGTTCAGTTCCACAAAGAGCTTTGAGAGAAAATGTAGAAAATCATGATTTGTGCAATTAAGGGAAATTTTTGTGAAATGCAGTGAAAAGACAAGTTTCTTCCTTGAGGATGTTTCAGTACAAAAAGAAATTAGAGGTTTCCTAGAAGCCCCTGAGTACCCCACCCCATCCCCCCCGAATATTTATGTGCAGGATATTTATTATATCCACTCCTTCTGCATCCTTTGAGTATGGTGAAACAAGGTAAATTTTGTGGAGAGGAATGAAAGAGAGATACATCCAGATTCTGTCACCTTTGTTGGTTTTGAGTATCATGGGAATGAGGGCAGTAGACCTTAGCGTTATGGTTAATGAAATACATACAATGGAATGTTAAAAGTGCTTTAAAAAAAACCCAACCAAACAAAAAAAAAAGTATGATTCTCTAGTTCCTTTCATTATAAGAGCTGTAAGGCCAAGTGGAAAAGATAAACTCTTCAAAATGTTCAGGCTGGAGCTGATGGGGGAAGGAGGGTTTGGGTGAGCTTCTCAGGTGACTCAGGAGGCAGCAGGAGGATTAGCAGAAGCACTGTGCTATCTGGCCCTACACTTGGATGCTCTGGGAATCTCCTCTTTCCAACTCCAGAGGAATGGTTTGGTCTGGTGAATGTAAATCTAACAGTACAAGTTTAAGTTTCAATTTTTTAAAGTGTTCACAGCGTGTTTAAAATTTCTACAGGAAATTTTGTGATAATATTTACTAATATTTTTGTGTCAAATATTCCACCATTCATGTATTTCCTTGGTGTTGAGCATATTGAAGTTATTTTCCTTTCATCACTTTCTTCACCTGAATAGATTAATTGATATATATTTTTTCCATCTGAAGTTGGTTTTCTAGTCAAATTTGAAGATTCTTAGGGTCTTTGTGTCTTAGCAGAGGTTGGTATATTACAGTAATGATAGTTCAGTCTGCATTTTGCTGGAAAAAGAAATTGTAAATAATTATAATACTTGAGTATATCTTCAACCTCAGAAAAAGTGTGGCATTTTCCAGTACTAGCACTTGCAGATGAAGGAATTCTTATGTGTATAGGATATTGGTTTATGCAGAGGCTTGTTACTTTCACAGATGGTCACAATATTGCTGATTTTTTTCTGATAATTATTCATGCATAAATTTGTTAAGCATATGTCAGGGAGGATGGTTGGTTTTTTAGTATTTGTGTATTTGTTCCTCATTGTTAAGGAGAACAGAGGATATATGCCTGTCATAGGAAGGCATTTTGCAGTGGAAAAATTCAACCTGCTTGGTATATATATTATGTGATTTATAACAAGCTTCATGACAAGTATAGCTATTGGCTCAACTGCTGTTTAAAAAAATCAGTTCATTAATCAAAATTCATTTTTCATACACAAATGTTATTATTTTTAGGCATCTAAAGGCCATGAATACCCAAGAGTCAACACATTATTAAAACTGTTGAGTGTCGCACTCATCCATTTGTTTCAGTTTAAAGGCTGACAAAAAATTTCTTCTCGAATAACTGGATCAGAATTCAGTGTGCCTGTTTGCAACAACAGAACACCCCAATGATAAAGTGTGAGACTGTAATAGAAACGAATGAAGTGTAAAATAAAATAATAGAATAACATGACAAGCTAAATGCTTTCTGCAATGCAGTATTCTTGAAACAGAGTGCATCATAAAAAGTTACTTTCATGTTTCCTAATTTCACATAGCAGATATTTCTGATTTATCACCTACCTCTTTGAAGATATTTTGTTGTTTATTTGGTTTAGCAGTTCTCTGGGTTCAAAGTTCAGGATTTAGTAGCCATGGTGGCTGCCATGGAATAAATCTTAACTCAAATATGCAGCAATCAGGACTAAATATTTTGTGTTCTCTCTTTCAATGTATTCACTATATAATTTGCAGTGTATTTGCAGAGTTGCAAAAGACAGGCTTAAAATCACTCTGAAATTTCAACTTGCCAGACTATTTCAAGTACTCAGAAGTGCAGCGTCTGTTTTCTGCACCATGCCTTGTTGAGGGATGGGCTTAAGTCTGCAAAGGTGAGACCAGAAAACACAGTAAGCTAAAGAATAATCAAGGTAATGCCATGTAAGTTGGAAAATATCTACAACCCCAGCTTTCCTTTACTAGTTTGGAGGTCACTATTCTCTCTTTATACCCAGTTAAATTGTGGTCAGCCTGTACAATTAGGCTACAATTAAGGAAATGAGGCAACCTTAATAAGTGAACAGACCACTTGCCTTGAAGTCTTCCATCCACATTTGCGGAAGATGACAACCAGCAGTGGCACTGGGACTGCCTCTTGCAGCTGAAAATGTTGTACTTCCAAACATTTGCAGTTCCTCAGCAGGGCAGAGGGAAGCACATGTAGCAGTCACGAGCTGAGGTTTGCCTGTTCTGGCAGCACTGTGCCTCTGACCCTCACAGACAGATTTGCCAAAGCACTAGATGTGCAATCTGGAGGGTACAGTGGGCAACAAGGAGACTTTCAGAAGGCCCCCATACTTCATGTTTAAGATTCTCTGTGAATGAGCAATAAGGAATTCTGATGAAAAGTAAATTTGTTTGTCATCCAGAGCAATCTTCTCATCTCTCTTCCCATCTCTCTTCCCATCCCTTTTCCCCCTCTGAAATGGCAAACCATTGGTTATGTGGCATTGTGCCTGGGCCTAAAATAGTGGGGATTCCTTCCCTAATAATAGCCACAGGTGGTCATCCTGTAAGTCAGAGATTTGATTACCCATATCATTGGCTTAGCTTGCATAGCTGCAAATGCTATTAAAGGTAATAAAATTATCCAACCTTTACATCACTGTGCTGTGGGCAAAGGATATTGTTCTCAGCAATCAGCATTTATGTCCAACCATTTAACACTGGTGAAGCTGTGCTAATGGCTTTCTGTGACATTTTTGAAAGGACAGCCATTAGATCAAATGACCAGATATGTACCTAGAAAAATGTAACTTTCATATATTTGGGAAGAAATGGAATTACCAACTTTGTTATCAAATTAAATTAGTAAACAAGGCTGTGCAGATCTTAAGTGCAGAAACAGATCTCTGGCTCTTTCTTTTCACAGTTCAATAATTTGCTGCTGTGGACTGAAATTGGAGCTGATGGTGTGATTGGATTTGTAGAGTGATACAGTTTGTAAGGCTTCAAATCAACAGAAGAGTGAAATGAAATTGCAAACAGGTAGATAAAATAGGTAAGAAAGCCAATTCATTCCTCTAATTTCAAGCAGTATGAAGACAAGGGCTTTATGGATGGCATTAAGGACCACTCATATTGCCTCTGGCATATGTGATAATTCTGCAAGGGGTGGACATCAGCTCCAGGGAAAGGTACAGCAATGATCCTATCCTCCTATTGCCTGCAGTCACACATTAGCTCACATTTTTCTCACTCCCTTTGAATAAAAATTGCTTTCTACAATTATTTTTAATATCTGAAGGACATAATGTCCAAGCCATGACCTTTTAAGTGATACTTCTCTTCCTCCCTAAGTAAACACAGTAAACACAGTGTGTTGGATCAGAATGCTTGTGTGGCTCTGGATGGTCATTCTGGTTATTCCATGTTCCCTGAAAAACCCAATATCCAGTGTATGCCTGTCAAATCCTAAATAATTCTTGTACGTTATAGAATAATGTTTTAGATCAATGAAGGTTTGCTTTTTTCTATCAGTGCAGATAATTGAAATATTTAAGATTAGAGGAACCATATAAATAGTATTCATTACAGAAAAATCTAATTTTACCTATATGAAGCAGTCAGAATTATGGTTTCATTTGGAGTCTCATCCTACTTTTATTCATTTGACTTTAACAGAAATCACCTTCTAGTCATTATTTAATCCTGAACACTACTAGTACTGCTAAGGTCAGCATGTATTCCATAGAAACCGAAGTTAATGCTAGGAGTGAAAGTTCTCTGAAATTACTTTCCAAGTGTTAGCGAAATAAAGTGAAGAAATTGATTACCACCATATCAATTTGTAACTTTTAAAACACTTAGAATATGTAAATATAAAGCCATAAAATACGGCTGTTAATACCATGACTTCTAAGTATATATGATAATGTAATTGAAAGGTCAAAGAGAAGACCTCTTCTTGTAAATACTTAAATGAGAAATCTTTGCTCATGAATTATTCTTTTTAGGTGAGCAGGAATGGGCATTTCATTAAGTATTGCTCATGGGAATACCTACTGCAGGATCAGACCTTCAGTACTTCAGCGTACTAAGCAGGAACTCTATAATGTCACTCTGATAAATTTTTTAATCAGTTTTTCATGATGATCTGGTTAGTTCCCAAAGCAACTGGAATAGAAATCAGTCCAATTCCAAAAGGCAATGTAGATCTGCTTCAATTACTGGGTACTGTACCATCAGTCTTGGTTGTAGTACCAAGTTGAACGCTGCACACTGTTGAAAAGCAGCTGATTCATGATCCATGGGAAATTATTCCACCCCACAGGCTGTTTTAATGTGGAACTATGCCAATGATAAAATATAAATCTGGTGCCTTAGTTGCTGCTTAGATTTCCATCTATTTTTCTAACTATTCAGGCCTTCCTATTGGGTATTTCATCTGTTTCTAATGTTCTAATGTTGAATTCTTGGCATTTGAATTTGAACCTTCTGTACACCCAAATGACTGGAAGACTGTTCTGTCTTCTACAGTTTTCCATTTGTGAATCTGTCTTGTTCAGCAACTTTGGTCACATTTGAAGGCAACAAGAGTAAGGAAAATGTGAAGGGTTTGGAGTTTTTTCTCCTCCTGAATCCTTGGGATTAAGAAAAAAAGCAGAATTCTTTGTTCAATATACATTTTGTGTGTGCTAAATTCTAATGAAAGGTATCAAAATTCATATATTGTTCCAGGTGTATAATGCAAAAATAATTTGAAGATTTTGCTGGCTTTATCCTGAGGTAAGCTAGAAGGTGGATTTTGCTTTCACTTGTGTAGATACAATATTAGAGAAACTCAGCCTAAATCTCCAGGTAAAAAATGACTGTGAATGATCAGATTTGTGGAGCAATTAACCCTGGGGTTCTTAGGAAAGGCAGTAATTAACCCTTATCTCCTCAGTCTGGTTCCATAATCTTTATCTTGTCTGTGTTAAAATATTTGTGGGCTAATTACATAGATCACCTTCAAATGTGTAAAGGCTTGGTTTTAAAGTTGTGAAACAGAACATGTGGTATTTTACTACTTGGTTAACATTTATGCATAAATATTTTCCTTTTCAATTACTATGCTGAAGTTAGATCCACATTCAGAGGATAACCCTGCATTTCACAACAATTACGGAGTTGTATTTAGACAGTGGAGTCAGAAAATCTGAAACTTTATGCTATCTGTTGACTACTCATATGCAAACAAAACAAATCTTCAGAGAGAATCGGAGATTACAGGAAATGTATAACACTGGCTTGTAGTTTGTGCATGCTCGCAAAATGCAGGTATAAACAGCATATGTTTGGGGATGGGGGAAGAGATTATTCCAGGGCTGGTTTCCTCTGAGTTACCGCAACATCATCATCACTCTAGATGTGAGAGCAGAAGGATCTAGAATATCTCAAAACCAAATCAAAATGTCTGTTTGGGATGACTTGTTTGGCATCATTTAACCTTGTCCCTTACCAGCTGTAGAGGCCCAGTTCTTGCTCAGCAGGTTTATTTACCAGAGGCTTGAGGTACTACTTTGCCTGGAAATGGGCACACAGGAGAAATGCAACAGCTTTCTCAGGAGGTTAAAAACCAAACCTTACTGGCAAACTTTAGAATATAAGAATTTTGGAAGAGTTAAGGCAAAACATTCAATCAACATTAACCATTTCACTGAGCATCAACTTAGCAAACTCTACCCATCCACTTTTAGATTACCATATTCAAGAAGAAAAATTTTGGAAATAGAAAAGAAGAGAAAGAAAAGAAAGTTGTAAAGAAAGATATAGGTACTGCCTCTTGGATCCTAGCACAATCTCAGCTGCTATAAAATCCAAGAACAAGAGGGATGTGACCATGTGGGCCTCAGGGCAATGGTTTTTATTTGTTCTGGCCTCCTGTGGCCACCCCTTCCCCCAGGTGGGCCTTCTGGTCATCCAGCTGCTCTGGGGCTAGACTGGGGCTCCAGGGGTCGATTTAAGGGCATTGCTTCCAGTGTGCCAGTGACTGAAACAGCTCTGGGCCGGACTAGAGACTCCAAGGTGGGCTGTTGTGGAGCAGTACATGGTCCTACTGCTGCGGAACTTGCCCTGTCCCCTGCTACACACACACTTCTGTTGTTTTCTCCAGTCTCTCATAGCAACTATTTCTGTCAATAACACTGATATCTCTCTCCTCCTGCAAATGAAATATGATCAGTATTTTAGTTTCAAACAGTGCCAATGGCCGTTTGTCTGAATTAAACATTTTCATTATAGTGATAGTCAACATTTCAGCATGTTTGATCTCACTTTTAATTTCACTGACCAGCTGATAAATTAAAAATGTGAACTCTTTCACCATCAGTTTCATACATGGAATTAAAGAAAGCATGATAGTTAGACACAGTATCTTGTACTAAATGTGTGTCTGTATCCTGTCCTGGCATCATCTGAGATTTAAAAGGTCTCAGAAGGAGAAAAAGGATTCCTGTAAAGGATATACAACTTGGGTGTGTATTTCCATTATGGATGAAGAGCAGCATTCTTTCTAGAGTAAATATAAGAAAAATATTTGCAAACCACAACCCTGAGCTTGAAAATTAGAGTCAGTGCCAGTTCCTTAATGAACAACATTTAACTTTTTGTGTCTCATCTTCTTGTCTTAATTTTGCTGAAACAATAGATTGCCTTCATGACCTTCTCAATAGAGTGCACTGAAAACATAACACAAATAGGTTTCTATGGAAGGTAGCAGCAAAAACTTGTTTGGGGAGAGAGGGAACATTCTCACTTGTTTGGTGGTTTGTTCTTCTACTTCTCCCAATCTATGAAAGATATCTGTGGTTATTTTTTTTCCCCTGAGTGCTCGAACATATTGATTTGAGACATTAAAGGAAACTCTGTTGTTGGTACTAGTATTATTTCATTTCCAGGCTGGTACTCCACACCACCAAAGAGAGAACCTACTCAGAACAGGGAGGTTGTCCGTGTGCTGCAGCTTCTGGGGGTCCTAGATCAAGGAGGAATTTTGGAGGAAAAAGAAGTTAAAAATGGACTGGAGTTCAAGAGGTTCAGGAATCACTGGACACATTCCTAGCAGATCCACAAGGAATCAGCCAGGCTGTAGTTGAAACATCAGAATGGATAACTTGTTTTTTTATTCTAGTTTAATGCATTTTAGGATCTGTCTGGAGTAACATGGAAGTAACATTTAAATGTCATATAAGGGGTACATGAAAACTGTTCAGGGAAATTAAAAATATCATGACTTTCTTAAAGTGTTGCTCCCAGTACCTCCTGAAGTTCACAAAGTACTGGCAGAGTACTCTGCCAGAAAAGAGAATCCACAATACAGTGTTATTCTGCTTAAAACTGTGATGTTTCAGTAAGAATCTGGTTTTTTTAAAGGCACCATACTTCTAAGCTCTTAATGATTATTGAATCATTAGTCCAATGTATCCCTAGGGTCTTGTAGAAAATTACAAATAAAATACCTACTTTCCACAATTTTAATTGTTCTGTAAGTAGTTCCTTACTTGCAAAAACTTTTATAAATTTGCCTTAACTGCACTTGTTATGCATTGTTTCATTGTCAGAAACAATGGTATCCAAATCTAAAAGATGTCATGTGGGGGAAAGTAAAGACTATTAATAATCAATTTGTGGTATTTCACCTAAATTCAGTATTTTTCTAGAGGGATATTTTATTTTGTTTCTTTTGCTCTGTGTTTAAATATTAACACTTAAAGCACAACTTTCCTTAACTGTTAAAGTGAATCTTAGCTGTCTAAAATACTGTAAATTGTTTGAAAGAGTGGTTGTTTGCAGATTGTGTAGGTCTAAGTTATGTGATTATTCAGACAGATCTGATGATCAGTTAATTATATTGGCACTGGAGAGGTTACCAATCTTGAAAGTAATTCACTTTAGAGTAATTTCAGGTTCTTGGTGAATACAGGCAAACACTTGTGCATCGAAGTGCACACATTTGCAAAGTTTGGTCGAAAGCCCATTTAGGGAGTTGAATAGCTTGCCTGACTGTACATGATGTCATCAGAACAGCAAATTTTGTTCCAAATTTTTATTTTCAATCTTGTTTTGAAAGGTCTTTAGAATCTTGGGTTTGATCAAAGAAGAAATAAGCATTGCTAAATAGACAAAAGTTGATGCAAATAATCTGGTAACCTGGAGAATGCTGAACTACACTTAAATCTGATGTGCAAATTATCTGGTTTTTTTCTACGTGACATTGGTAAAGTCTGTACTTCACCAGTAACCTATACACAATCTCATAGATACACACACTTTTAGCATTTCATTAAAACAGATGTAAACTCAAATACTTGGTTTTTAGGAAGTGCTGCAAATGAGATGTGCCACTAGAAGTTATCAATTTTACATAGGCAAAGGCCTGCTACTTTATGTAATTACAAAGCCACATTTATGGAATTTTCCAGTGAACAACAAAAAGAAACCAGAATATCAAATGCCCATTGGTAAGTAGGTATCAGTTAATTTAGAAAAGTAAAAGTAAAAAAAAGCACTGTTAAAATAAGAGCATTATGGTCTGACATACTGTTCTTGATGGTCATCCTTCAGGACAACTCGAGTAAAAAGTAGATGTGATCTAGAAATATTAGAAAGTTTTGACTTCAAATCAAACAATTGCCCACAAATCTAGAAAGGTATCCAGACAATACAGAGAGGAAAAAAAGAAGACACAAATGAAAAAATGCCTCAAACTAGCCCTTTATAACTTTGGGTTGTACTTTTCTACCCATTCTTGGCTTTCCTTTAGGAGTAAAAACTTGCATGTAAAGGTCAGGCTTTTCATCTGTTGAGATCAGTGGTAGGCTGTCCACTTACTTCAGTAAACAGTGAATCATGTCTCAGATTTCCACAGCTGATAATAGCATAAAAATAGGCTTGCTCTCTCAGACTGCAGGAAATAGGAAATACCTTGGTCAAAGCATCACCCTGTCACAAAAAAAAAAAAAAACAAACCAAAACAACAACAACAACACCCCCATCCCAAAACAAAAAACAAACAAACAAACACCACCCAAAAAAACCCCCAAACCAAAAAACCTAATTGTAGAAAAAGAGAGCAGAAAAGTAGTTTCTTGGGAAATAGTTACTATTTATCTTAGAGCAGAGATGAAGAAATCTGAAGTTAAATCTGGTTGGTCGATACCAGTTAAGAACAGCCGTGACATGAACAGTACAGTCTGTGCTCTACATGTGATGAGCGTGTTTCTCACAAGTCAGCTTGCTCATTGTGCTGTTGCTGCTAATGAAACAAGGAGTGCTTTGTGACAGCTGTGTGCCACAATTCTTATTCTTTTTGGTTGCAGAAGAGAGGATAGCATTTCACACCGGATGCCAATCCTTAGCCTGGGATGATGGAAAGGACTGCAGGGACGTGCAGAACAGTTCTGAGGCAGGAAAACATCTAGCCCAATTTAAAGCAAAAAGGTATGTGTATGTGCACAGACTTGCACCAAACACCGACATTTATATTCTTTAATATCGAGATTTATTTTCAACTCATAAATTTGGCCTATAGCCTAGCCACAGTCAATATTCACATCTTGAATCAAGAATCTGTGGTGGCCAAAAATTAAACTGATGCTACTTCTTAAAACACTAGTTAGGGCTGCATATGAAAATAATATTGCACTGGTACTTGCCAAGCTGTAATTTCATTTCAAGTGCCTCTGATACAGGACCACACGTATGCCAAGTAACCAAATCATAATTTTATTCTTATGTTGATGTATTTAGCTTTTGCCTATGGTGAGTCTGTGGATATTGTGGGAAGGACCCCTTTACAGGCAGTAAAATGTGGTTTCAGTTTTTGTTTTGGTTTTGTGGTTTGCTTAGCCTAGGAAGAATTCAGAATGAAAATACACGGTTCCTTTTCATAAATGCAAAAACATAACAATTACATAGCCAATTATTTAGTAAAGATTAGGCTTTAAAAAAAAATCTTTTGTCATATAGTTTGTCAAAGGAGCTGTAAGATGAAATATGATCAAGAGCATTCATAATTTGAAACCTACTGAATGTTGAATACTTTGATTTATAATTGATGCTTTAGATACATTATAAGTGTGAAAACTTCAGGTAACTATGGTAGTTTATACACAGACATAAAGTATTGTGCACTAAAAGCTCTATTTTAATGGACCTGATCTTGTCAAAATATCAGCAAGAAAGAAATAATGCTGCTAAATACTGAATTCTACTTCACTCTACTGATGAAATACTCTGAGGATAACAGAGCTTCTCACAAAGAAAAAGCTTCACATTTTTTTCTAAGGAAATCTAGTTGTTTCATAATTAAACAATCAATACCATGCCTTGGAGGTCTGTGATAAAGTATATCCCATTTTATCACTCAAGATACCCCTGCCAACTTGCCAACAATAACTGTTTAATGGGCATATGACAGAGAAATTTGGGGAGGAGTGTAGGAAGAGTTCTGGTGTTTGTGGCGGTATTTCACTTTTTCTTATATTTAAGGCATTAAAGATGAACTATGCGTATCCTCAAATAGAACATGAACAGTTCTGTCAGAGAGGTAGGTTAATAACTGAGAACAAAGGGTACCAAGAGAGAATTGAAACTTTGATGAAATGGGGAAATGGGACCACTGGTGCACCTATCATAGGTCAGCTGGGAAGCGAGGCCTCCCAGTAGCAAGGCATCGAAAAGATCTAAGGAGCTGTGCATAAAAATGCAGCAGATTCATCAGCACAATATGTGCTTCAGAGAGAGAACTGCAGGCATAACTAAGGCAGTTCAAGAGGCCAGGCTGGTCCTTGTTGCTGAAAACTCCAAATCCAGTGCAGAGCACTAATTAGTAGTAGGCCTGGCATGGCATTCTGCAGTCTGTGTTTTTGAAGGTTTCCTCAAAACTTATTATATTCAAAGGATAGAAGAGCTTAAATTAAAAAAAAAGAAGAAAGAAAGAAAGAAAAAAACCCCAAACCAGCATTTGATTTTTAGCTTAGTTTAAAACTCAGCCTTTTATAGTGTTACTGAAAATGAAGAGCAGATTTCTAATAAAAGAGCTAATTTTTATTAAAATTCTGGTGTCAGCAGAACACTTCATCCTCACAGACAGAAATGAATTAGTAGTTCACAGATATTTATTCTAAGTTTCCAATAAATACTTGGCAAAAATTCAATAATGATCATTAAATACACAAATGGAAAAATTAAAAATAAAGATTTTTCCTCTGTGATTTATTATATAGTGTTTTTGAAAAGCAAAGTTGAAGAAAGAAGTTGCAGAAAAAGTACTACAGAAATGTTAATTAAATTGTATAGTCATAAGCAAGCTACTGAGCAAGAAAAAAGCTCCCCTGCTTAGAAATGGAGGCCATATTTATTCTGGCTGGATGGTTAAAGATGTGAAGATTCTTTTGAATATTAAAGTGAAATTTAAATAAAGCACATGGATCCATAATGCTAGGCACTTTTCTTTTGGAATTTACCAAATGAGGAAAACCAATTAGGAGGTCTTTTACAATTAAGAAGTCACAAATAAGTATAGGGAAGGCTTTTGCAGGCACACCTGTGGCACAGGATTACAGAAAAGGTGAGGCAGTGCACAAGGAGCTGTTGTCACTGTGGCTGGCAGGAGCAAATTGGAAACTCCCTGGGCTGTGCTTGAGTTGCTTGCCCTGCTGCAGGAGCTGATTCTTCAGGACTCAGGGAGGGAGCATTGCTGTGGGCTGTCATGGCAGGCAGTGATGGTCAGTGCTGTGACATCCCCAGAGAAGTGTCCTGAAAAGGACACATCTGGTCACACAGGCACGTCTGCAACCACCTAGTGATTTCAGCTCAGCCTAGTGATTTCAGCTCAGTTGTGAGATGAGCCTTCAGGGCAACATGAGAGACTGGGTCTTCGTCTGAAGGTTCCTCAGAGCCTTTATTCTGCTGTTTCCTCGATGGGGTCCCATGGGCAAAGAACCAGGGAGAGCAGGGACTTAAATAGGAAAGCCAGGGGGTGGGTTTACACAACTTGGCCAATGGGGATAAGTACTGAGAAATGAACCAATCAGGGGAAGGATCAAAAAGGTAGGGTAAAAAGGAAGAAGTAGGGAAAGAACCAATGGGAGATAACTGATTAACATACCAACCACAAAGCCTCATGGGGGGAACACATTTGCTCTCCCTGAAGGTGAGAGCAGTCTCCCAAGCAGTTCTGCTTTAGGGGAGCTACCCACATACTTGAAACCTAAGGGTTGCTCTCTCTCCAAGGGAGAGCATCCACATTGCCTACTGGCCTCCACGGTGGGCATTGCAGCCAGCCCTCCCTGCTGCCTGCCAGAAGAAGAAAAAGAAGAAGAAGGGTGTAGTTGGCGAGTTATCCCATGGTTCTTGGTCAACGTGTTCCTCAGTGCTCCAAACAGATGAGGCTTCTGAACTCTCAGAACCTATGGCTGGGGTCAAAGCCAGAAGCATTTTGCTTTTGTGCTTGAGAAATAATTTGCCTGTTTTGTTTTGTTCTACACAAGCCTGGGTATTGGATGCTGTGTTCCTTCTGTGAGTCTAGTGCCTTGAATATAGATTTGAAAGGGCATATGAAAATTTTAGGTCTGTCTTAAAAAACCCAAAGCCCTACCCCCACAAAAAAAACCCCACCCAAACCATGCATGAAGCAAAAAACAAAACCAAGAAAAAAAAACCCAAAACTTTGATTTCTGTAACTCATGATAAAATTACATATCTCTTTTGAAAGTGCATTCCCATCAGTGTAATGAGTCTATTTCTCAACACAACTGCAATACCCCTCAGCCCCAATTTGCTTAATTTAATGTAGCTTTTAAGTAGCACTGAGCTTTACTTTAGGGAAAAAAAAAATCAAAAACCAGAAAACAAACCAAACCCTCTCTTTAGTTTGTACTTTGAAATGGTTATTTACTTTAAACTGTTATATTAAAAGGACTCCTCAGAAGGGCATTCATCTGCTTCTGGACACCTGGTTAACATTAAGAACGGTTTAGCAGAGTTTTGTTTGGGGACACAAAGCTTACTCTGAGAATTTAATCAAACATTTTGCCAGCCTTATATGGGTAGTTCAGCTACACACACAGATGTTCCTCAGCAGGATTATGGTACTTCTCTCTAAGAAGGTACATAGCTTTCTTTTTTACATCACAGGGTTTTGTAGCATTTTTTAATAATAAATAGTCCTCTTCTCTGAAGGTGTTGCTTTATACAGCTAGAGCTTTCAGATCAGCATCATTTCTTGGCAGTGATTGGTATTGCTGTGGTTTTAATAAAAACAGTATCAGAGGATCATGTTCTGAAGCATATTTTGTAAAGTGAAATGGTATAGGCATATTCTGCACAGGCTCTTGTTTTCTAAAACTTGACATTTGTAGAAGTTATTTGAATAGTTTGAAGGAGCTTACTGATCCATTCACAAGGACTTCTTGTCTCATCTAATGCGAGGGATACGTTTGGCAAATCTGATGGGAAATAAGTTTCAACCTAAAGAAACTAGTGGGGATTTTTGGGTTTTTAGTTTTCTTGTTTTTTTTTTTCCTGTGAAGAATTGAGGGACTGAGTAGCATTGCTCTTGCTAATTTTTGAACACCTGTTAGATAAGAAATGAAGGGGTCAAATTTTTCTTTTACTTATTTCTGTAAAACAACATTAATTTTTTATACAGAGAATGGATGCCAATTTCAGCCACAGTATTCCCAAAAGTGCAGCCATGGACAAAGCTGGGAATTGGTGACAGAGTATGCAGTGGCAGACTTCTCTTGTGGTAGTGATTGCTTGTAAAAAGATGATTTGGGGGATGTTTTCTTTGGCAGAACAAATTTGGTTGGTTGCTTTGTTTGATTGGGTTTTGTCGGTTGCTTGTTTTTTTTGTCGCTTTTTTGTTTGTGTGTTTTGGGGTTTTGTTTGTTTGGTTATTTAGGTGCTTTGGGGTTTTTTTTGTGGGCTTTGGGGGTGGTGTTGGTTTGGTTTTTTTAAATCATGAAAAAGTTCCCTAACAACTTCCAAATTATTTTAATGTAGGTGGAGGGAAATTTCCAATTAACTGGCACATGCATTTCATGTGGTTGCTACAGCTTGTTTTCTCCTTTCTTCCTATCACTCAGGCATACACTGCAGAATGTTTTGTATAAATAACAAATAACAATTGTCAATGAAGGATGGGGAGGAAGAGAGGAGAGAGGGGACTACAAGTTTTGTAGGCATTCTGAACGTCTTGTAAAGTTGTCTGGTTGGGATTGAACTGTGTTATTGCTGTGAAAACTGAAGGACACAGGGTCAGAGGTGCTGAGCTGAATGGAATGCAGGTGAACAGATGCATCCAACACCGTGACACAAAGCTGACACTTTGTTCTTTTTTTATAAATACAAAACAAAGTAGAGCTGATCAAGTATCACGAGTGACTCATAAAATGAAATAAGAGTGTAAAGGCATCTGAAAACATCTTGAGAAGTCTTTGGAAATTTTCTGTGATAATTTCAACCTCACTTTTGTGCTTTTTGTGATTTTATTTGTTTCTATAAAAAGAATAAAATTATATATGCTTTTATCCATAGCAATTTAAATAAACAGGTAAAATCCAGACTAGAGCTGATTTTGGTGTGGATAGCTACAATCAAAATATATACAGCCAAGGTAAATTTTAAATAATGTGAGCTCACTGTTGTTTATTTTCATTTTCTAGTGTAGCTTTATTATTTCACTGTGTTATTTAAACTGCTCTTGTTTTAAATGCTCTTGGCATCATTCTTCCAAGCTTGCTTTAGGTTTGGCTGTTTCTGATTATTCATGACTTACTCAAATATTCTCAATTTTTAAGAGATGCCACTAATGTTTGTTCCTTTACTTTCCAGGGAATTGAAGGTATTTTCAGAAATTGTCTAGATAAAACCTAAATGTCAGCTTCTCTACAGCAGTTAAGTACCAAGTTCAGTGGGAGTTAAGTGACTTATAGAAGACAGAAATATCTTTGGAAACAGGGGGTTAAGTGCCTTTTCTTATCTCAAGGAAAAAAAAGACACAAAGGCTTCTATTATTTGCGCTTCATAAACACAGGTATACTTTCAGTATAGTAATTGCAAATGTATAGAGCCTGTCAGAATTTTGTTTGCATTTGTAGCACAAAACCCTAATATATCTCCTTCAAAAATAATCATAGTCAATAAACCCCTGAAACGTGCTCCAGGTGTTTTCCATTGGGATTATGTGTTCTTTGCTTGTGGGTGTAAATGTGCCTGGGGCCAGTAAGGGATCTTTTCTCCTTCCTACCCTGCTGTGTTGGTAGTTGTGATAGAGCAGATCTTCAGGGGAATTGTAGAGTAACCACAGCAAGGCAGGGCTGGGGTCACTAGCATGTAGCCATTTGCCTTTTTTCTTCCCCTGGCTCCTTTTTTGGAGACCTTGTACTCTCTGTGGCAAAAAGACCACAGATCCTTTATTTGAAGTGAAAGCTCTACTGGCGCGAGTCAATCATTGGTTGTCACAGTGTCTTAACCCAGCAGCACCTTGATCCTGAGTATGAGTTAAGCTTTCTCTCCTGAAAAAAATTGCAAAGGTCTAATGTGGCATAATCCTCCACTATTTGTACTTAGAGAGCCCTTGCAGTTGCAGAACAAATGGGACAAATAGTACTGAGCATGGCTGTAGGCTGTCCTGCAGATTCCAGCAATACAGCATTTGGCTTTGACACCATTCCTCTGTAAATGGATGAAGTGACAACAAACATCTTCAAAGCAGTTTGCTTTAAGTTCACTCCTTTCTGCTGAGTTTTAGGAGAGTGCCAAGAGGGGATATAGCAATCTACCTCTTGGGATTAATATGTTATATCACATCTGTCTGCCTAATGCAGAGGAATCTCTGGTAATGTCAAGTGCCTGACACTTCAAAGGCAGCTAGAAATCACCCGTCGAGATATTTATAGAGTCCTTCTATAGGGAAATGTCTTAATGTCTCCAGATCAGTAACTGCCTTAGATCTGAAGCAGGACAAGTAATTCGGTTTTTATTATCCATTCCAGTGCCTCATTAGTCTTTTTTTTTTTTCTTTTTTTTTGCTCTGATTGGTCACATGAAATGTGCAGGAAGGCACTACTTGTAGGTAAGTTGACTCAGTGTCACTGAGTGTCACAGTCAATCACTGTAGAAAAAAGTGTAAGAGAAGGAGAGAGACAGACATGCAGTGGAGAGCAAAGCAGTTCCCCTACAGGGCAGGAGCAAGGTGCCTCTGCCTGGCTTTACTACAGAACACCTTCAAGTTCAGTTGTGTCACTGAGCCGTGCCTGGGTGCCCAGACACAACCCAAGCAATCAGAGATTTTGGCATGATGCTTTTCCAAACATATTGAGGTGGAAACAGAGTCATGCACTGCCAGACAGGGTTAAGTGACTCGATATATTCAAAGCTTGTAGTACTCTGCTCCATGCTGAGGGAATGTTTTGGAAATAGGAGGCATTCACAGGGGCCTGGTGGGTGCTGTCCTGTCAAACTGCTTCAGAGAACAGGAAGAGTACGTAAAGTTCACAAAGGAAAAAAGACAAAATTGGGGAGTTTGACTCTGGAATGTATGCAGCACCAGTGTTACAAATGACTCAGACCCCAAGTGGGAATGAGTTATAAAAGTTTTATTGAGAAATAATAAAAAATTCACAAAGCAAAAGGCACAGCGCTGGGAGCATGGCTGACCACCAGAGGCTCACAAAATGGTGGCTCTGTATTTTATACCCCTGGTGTTGCCTCACCCAAATACATGTTCACAAATGGTCATACATATTCAGACATTTTCCTTATATATCCCTGGCCCCTCCCAACATCTGCCAGTTGACTCTTTGCAGTCCGTTGATGGAGACCTTCTTGCATCCTGATTGGAGGTGAGGTGTTGTTGTGCCAAGTCCCCCAGTGACAAGCATTCCCCATTCCTGGCTGCCTTGTGCAAGGGGAACATGTATACACTTTCCCTCCACATGTCCCTGACAACCAGGGTTGTCTCGTGGCAATAATACGGAGAGGAGAAGAGAGGATTAAAGGGAGGACAAAAAGGGCTCCAAAACCAAACTACAACAGACTCAGACATCAAAAGAACTTTCAAGATTAATGAAGCTTCTTTTAAAACACATAATATCCATTCCTCATTTGCAAGAAACAATCACCACACCCCCCATCTATAACAACCAGATATGCTGGCATCAGATGGGACTCACTTTTTCTCAGTAGAGGGAGGAGTCTTTGCTCAGAAACTAGTAGGTCTCATTGGCACAGCTCTAAACTACATGTGAAGAGGAAGCAGGACAGTATCAGGCTTATCCCTGGCAAGCTGTACAATGAGAGTGTCTTGGTTTAAGTCAATTTATGGGGCAGACACTGCAGTGTGAGTTACCTCCCTTTTTAGCTTTAACCACTACCCTTCACCAATAAGGGAAGATGTACATGAGAAGATCTAAGTTAAAAAAAAAAAAATGTTTACTAGAAAAAAAAAAAAAAAAAAACAAAAATCAAATCAACCAGCAGCCACAAAAATAACTGTGATAACCATTAGATACAAAGCTGCTGAATCCCATGGACTCCCAAGGAACAAAGAAAACAAAATGGTGGAGAAGCCCCTCCCCCCAAGATGGCACCTTCCATAGATGACCATGTGGTCCAAGGGACAAAGGAAAGATGGTGAGATAAACGCCCTTCTCCTGATGTGTGGAGAAAGAAAACAAAGAGAAAAAAAATCCCCCAACACAACAACAGAACCTCTGTGATTACAAAAAGCTCCCTCTTACCCCAAACAACAACCAACAGGGAACAAGGACATAACAAAAACAAACCTGGAGACCAAAAACAGTCAAATGCCTCTCAAGACATTTACTTCACATCAACAGGGTTTCTCCTGGCAGCGGCAGCTCTGTCAACAGTGGCAACTGGAACTCGGGAACAGTGGCAGTGATGAACCTGTGGTGTTAATTTCCCCCGTCTTTTCTGTCCGGCATATGATGTAGCACAGATATGGAATAAAATACACTTTTTTTTTTCTGAGTTAGCCAGAATAGAGAGACAAAGGTTAGAGGGACAGGGTCCTAGTAGGAGTTCTCTTCTGCTGACTCCAAAATGTGCTGGCCACACTGGAGCACACTTGTGGCCTTATGGAGACAAACCACGGAGTCTCCTGAGATAATAGCCAGCAGGGAAACGCCAGGGAATTATCTCAGAGGAATTAAAGGATGTTCCTGTAGGAAGGTGACATAGCCAACAGCCCAGCTGAGGTGCTTTTACACCAATGCACACAGCATGGGCAAGAAATGGGAAGATGCGAAAGGCACAGTGCTACTGGAAAGCTACATCCTCATTGTCATTACTGAAATCTGGTGAGATGAATCCCATGACTGGAATGGCACAGAGCTGGCAGATCTCTAAGGAAGTCTTCCATGGAGTGCAGGAGCTAGTGATTCCCAGAAGCAAGAAACTGGTCAAGGAATGAGACAGTGGCACAGCTGAGTACGTACTGATTCTGGTCAAACTGAAGGGAAAGAAGAAAATGAATAGGGAGTTGAAGGTGGCACAGGTGACCCGGGAAGAGTGTAGAGATGAAGCACAGTTGTGTAGGGAAGGTAAAGGTGGAACTGAATCTGGCAAGACACACCCCATTAAGGCCAGGCTAGAGGTCATTTCCAGCACCAGTTTCTCTGCTTAATTGCAGTTTGCTGTGGATTTCACATGAGGCCAACAGGCAAGCAAGGTGGGAGTCTGATTAGCTTGGACTAAGCCACATGCCAATCACCAATCTAACATAACAAGGCAAAAGCACCCCTAAAACTGTGGTTGAATTTTACACGCAGTTTAAAATTTTTGTGTTTCCCTCTCACATTGATGCAACATGGTCTCTATGCAGCTGTGAGAAGTCTCTGCTTTGGAACTGTGCCAGTCCTGTTGCAGCACAGTTTTGGGGAATTAAAGTCCATGTGCATCCCTCTATCCAGATGTCCTTTTGCTTTACTTACACTGAAAATGTAGGAGATGCAATATAAGTTTATTTCTTTGCTGATGAAGATTTAGAACAGTATCAACTTTTATTCTAGCAATTGAGTGCTTGGTGGGCATTTTAAATTATCTGTGCAAATAGAAAATTATGCTGGGATTGCCACGCCTGGAAAAACCGAGGATAATTCTGGATTTGTGTTTGTACAAATTCAGAATGATGTTCTACCAGTTGTACAGTTGTATTTTCTTTGAGGGTCTGCACATACCCGTGTAATTGCTGCAGATCTCTCTTCTCATTTTCATTTGGACTAGCACCAGAAGCTGGTACTGTGGTAGTAAGTAGTGACATCACCTGTAAGAAGAATACCTTGGGCTGCATGATTTTTTTTAACTGAATCATGCTGCTTTCACAGTCTAAAATATGGTGTTAGCCTAAAGGTTGTTTATTATCCACCCTGGAAGCTTCTTTTTCTCTTATTTGGTCCAAGAAAAGACCAACTTAATGATTTTTTTTTTCTTTCTGTAGGTGAATATAATTTTATATATATATACATACATATGTATTTTCTAACAAAAAAACCAGCTTTTTATTTTGTTCTAATAGTTTAGTTCCTCAAAATTGCACTTTGCAATTTTTTTTTTAATTTTTTTTTTTTTTATGTGTGTGTGTGTGTGCTTAGGACAAGACACAAATAATTGCAATTCAGCCAAATTTAGAACAAAACCAGAATCTTCCCACCAATGAACTCCCAATTTGGTGACTGGACTGTAGTTCACATGAAGGAGAAGCAACTTACCTTTTCTTACTCGTAGGCCAGTGCATAGCAACATTCAGACAAAATCTCTCTCTATGAGAGGTGAGGGGTACTGAACCTTTATTTTGGTATTTAGGTGTCATGGATTGCATAATTTTCCTTAAGGAGAAAGGCTTGTAAGCTTTATTCTCATCTTTGCCTGCTAAACTTCTAGCTTTCAGGTCTCAATTACTTGCTATTCTGTAAGTTTGCATCAGTTCTGTAAGCCTACATCATGGATGCCTTTCATTAATTTGTCTGTCAATGGATTTAGTTGCTGTGTTGTCTCATCTCAGGCCTTGTACCATGTTTTATGTTTGAGATGAAAGCATCAGATTGAAGATAGCACTTATTTTAGGAGTGTCATCATTAATCCATTTTACCTTTTTGGCTTTGTTTGCTGAAAACCTGCAATTAGACATCCTTGCTAGGGAAAAAAAAGTATTTCTAAAAAGAGAGCTCCAAATTTAATTTTCTCTTTTTGTGATCCACATTTGTCACGTTGAAATAAATTTCTTGGGCTTTGTCAATACAGATTTTTCCTGATGAATTAGTAGCTGCCATCTTTGTTTTCTTGGAAAGAGCCTGGGTTTCCAGTTTGGTGGCGCATGGATGTCTGATTGTGTTGCGCAGGATCTTACAGATCATCATTTTTGGGAGACCTGGACACTGATGTCTTGCCACACTAAATTGTGGGTTACCTTCAGTTCACGCAGTGAATTGGGAAAAACGTGGTTGAAACGCATTCCCCTTGGAGAAAAAAATTTACGGCCTGTTCAAGTGTATCAAAATACAATTAGATAAATTAATATTTCTATACACTGGAACTGCTTCATTCAAACTAAACAATAATATTGCATTTTAATCTTCTTTAATGCCTTAGCTTTCTGTGGTTAATTTATGAGTAGTTCATTGAGACAGAGGTTGTATGCTGAGATGACTAGACAAAACACTGGCACTTCTAAAGACTTTCAGGTGAAAGTGTGGGTATTTCTCTTGTCTTATGAGACCATTTCCTCCTGTTTTAGACTAAAAATCTCTCTTTAGATGAAGGACATGGATATGTTTTGGTTAAATCACTGTAATACCACTGCAAAACTTTACTCACTTTAGGGTATTCCTGAATACATAAATACAAATAAGGGAGGCCTAAGCAACAATTTTAATGCCAGCATGTTTTTTTGAGCTGAACAAAGCAAGAGCATATGTAGGTCCTTATAGTGGTGATGGGTTAGTAATGAGACTTTTGTAAAGGAAGTACTAATGTTCATGTTTTCCTGAACCAGAGTCAACAAATATGTAAACATTAGTGTCTACACACAGCTCCATTAAAATATATGCTGATTTTCCCTGTCTGATCTGCTTCCTGCTGAGTTAAAGAGGCAGCTTTAAGGTCAGCATACAAAAATCCTCATGCATGATACATTTATTTAATGTCTTTTTTGCTAAAATCTACCTACATTTCCTAATTCCTTTGGTTGGCAGAAAGTATCCTGAATAAAATTCTTCTCTTCTTCCATCTAATAGAAACAAATTCTGAGGTTCTCTTGTTTAACAACTGTGCAACCTCTTGCATCAAGATTAAACACTTTGTTTTGTCCCCAGGCAGTTGTATATTTATTACTCTTGAGGCACTGCTATTTGAAATAAATGGAATTGAAAGATCCTGAGAAATGGTTTCTGAAACACATATATTGAGTTACCCTCTCCTGTGTGAGCAGAAAATGCTTCTGATGCTTCTCCCTGCACCCTTGCAAAGAAAATAGCTGATATAAAAATATCACATGATGGGGTGGTGAAAAGGTAAGCATTTTTATCCTCAGTCACTGAGGCTTTTTGCTGCTTATTGTCCTGAAAATAATTAGGTTATCTTTATGAAATGTATTACTATTCACTAAAGATAACATAGGTAAGGGCATAATAAAGGACAAAATAAAAGATAAAAAGAAAAAGTCTCTCCTTTTCTGCCTCAAAAGGTACAATACAAAAACAAACAAACAAAAAAATAATCCATGGCTTGGAAATAGTCTTTAAAACTTCTCAAAATTCACATATATATTTTGGTGACAGGGCTTGTCTCTTCTCCCTGATCAAAATAATAAATGCTCACCAAGAGAAAAAGTTCTTTTATGTTATAAGGAAAACAATTTCCTTATGTAGCTTTTGTGTGTGTGTACGCATATTCATAAAATATGGATTAGCAGAACTAGGTATTCAGCTAAGTAAATATTCATAAAATAAAGGTGAAATTGATATGCATTTCCCAATAGAGAGTAATAAGCATATTTTGATTTCTTAGTAAAACATCAAACTAAGGGGAGAGAAAGCACTTTCTTCTGCCTGGACATGTTTTATTCCTCATTCTCCTTGTGTTGATCCTGCTTGCAAAGATTTCCTGACATTTTGAATATACAGTATTGCTAATATTGTTACATGTAGAAGAATTGGGTCTATTGCTTAAAATATAAAATAAAATTACATTTTGGGTGTTTTTTTTTTTCTTTGATTCTTTGAGTTTTTGTTTTTGGGGTACATTAAAGTTGCATATTTAAGTCCTTTTTTATATGAGAGATATGCCTTTTTTGCTAGAATCTTATATTGTCAGAAGTGTAGGTTTTGAAGCCTTGTTAGCAATATTTGGTAACAACTATTGGAAGACTCAATAAATATGTACTGCAGTCATGAATTGTATACTTGTAGGTATTCCTGACAGATTTCTTTGCAGTACACATGGTCGTGTAGATTAATAGAATAGAATTGTTTTTGAATAAACTGAAAATTAAGTGGATGTTCTAAAGCTCTACCTGAGAGATCTCAAGAACAGCTCTATTTCAAGCAGCTTGTTGAATCAGGGAAAAATTAGATGTTGGTGTGCAAACAGGCAAAAGTTAAAAAAAAAAAATCAAATCCTCAAAGTAAAACAGAATCCAAATAGGTTTTTGTGCTATTGATTTTATTTAATGTCTGAAGAGTTAGCTTAGGCTCCCGTTTTCAAGAAACAAAATGTTTCACGTCCAAAATTGAAGAATACATCTTCCCAGAATTAGTATTTGACATAAAATAGGCTTGGAATGTGTCTTGTTCTTTACCTGAATTTCTGTTGATATTGATTCTTTGTTTCAGTTGGGCCTGTTTGTAAAAAACTTCACCCTCTTCTTCTGTGTCAGCCTTTTGCTTGGGTCAGTTGGGTCAGTTCTCTTTCCAGGCAGGGGAGATGGGCTTATTTGTGCATGTATGGAGCAGACAGCTCCCATTCTCATCCCTCTCTGCTGCTGTGGTGTTCTGTCCTTTGAACACAAACACTACTTCCCAATAGCAGCCATATTTTGGACAGGCAGGAAATATGAGGTCATTGTTCTACTCATTTTATGGACTTTGCTGATTTATGCATTTATTAATGCATGGGCTCTATGTGTTCAGTAGTGTAATTTCAGTGTGTCCATTGCCAATAAGGAAAATAAAAAACATAACTGTCTTTGGCAGCTGGCATGGAGCTGGGGTGAGTCAGTAAATAAATGTTATGTATTTAAAAGAGATTTTTTTATTATTATTATTTTAGAGCTGTTAGAGAAAAGATGAACACTGTCTTGTAGTTGGAATTTTGTTTTTCTAAATTGCACCATCGTCTGCATGCCACTGATCATTTTCACATGCTGAATAAATTAGAACCATCATAAATGATGGCAGCAATCTCCACTAACTGAGCTTGTTGATACCTGCTTGTTGAAGTCTATTATTTAAAATAATTCCTTTGGCATTGTCAATGTTTACACAGGCCAGCATCTTTAATGTTGATTTAAGGTTATCTCTATGTTCCATAACTAGAATACAGAACATTTCTATCGATTTTTTAGCCACACTTTTCTACTTTACTATCCATAAATGAATTTTGATTCATAAAAGAAAAACCCTGGGAGTCAAATGTCAGCTATCATCCAATATATTGTTCTCTCCTGCAAGTAAAGTAGTCTGCATCTCATCTTGAAAATATAATGCATATAAGCCTCCTCTGAAAGAATTTCAATAAAATATTGATGTAAGCACTTTATTTGGTTTGATAAGGTGTTTTGAAGATAGGGACAGCAGCACAAAACAAAGCCTGGAGTCATCCCATTTTGTATTTTTTTGAGCTTTTCCACAAAAGGTGGATGCTTTATTTGTGTTAAAGAAAATACTCTGTGGTGGAAAATACTCTGTGGTATTGTCTCGAGTGATCTGTCTTAGTACATTTTGTGCTGGGAGTTATGATCAAGCCTAGCAAAGCCTAATAACAAACAAAACAAGTACTGTACACACGCCTCTGGATATCACATTTGTTACTTATATCACACTCAGGTGCCCTGCTTTTGAAGAATGTTTTTCTAGACAATGCTTTTAATTTTCTCCTCCTAAGTGTGTGGCTTAGTTATATATTTTATTAGAATGTTTTGTTTAAAGACTAGTTTTTAATTCCATGAACAATCTAACCTGATTTTTTCATCACAGCTTGAAAACAAAGAAAGGAAGCTCATAATATGAAATCTGATGGCACCTGGAAAATTTAGACACCATAGAAACTAGAAAAATACCACCTTCCTAGGGACTTACACACTTGGAAAAAGATGCATTGCAACTGATGTGCTTTTTTGTGGTTTTTTTGTTGTTGTTGGTTTTTTTTT
>VYXD01012652.1:97275-163743 GCA_013397195.1 Hylia prasina
TTTTTTTTTTTTTTTTTTTTTCAGAAGTCCAGATAATTGACATCTGTAGCCCTCCCCTTGCCCACTGATGAAGTCACCCCATCACAGGAAGCCTCTGGGTGGGTCAGGCAGGACTTGCCCTTGTTGAAGCCATGCTGGATGTCCTGAATCACCTTCCTGCCCTCCATGTGCCTTATTAGAGCTTCTAGGAGGATCTGTTCCATGATCTTCCCAGGCCCCAGAGGCGAGGCTGACAGGTCAGTAGTTCCCAGTATTCTTTTTTCTACCCTTTTTTTTAAAGATGGATACAGTGCTTCCCCTTTTCCAGTCACCTGGGAGCTCACCTGACAGAAATCATGTGACTGCACTGCACTCTTTTAATTCTTTTGCAGAAAGCAAAGGCAAATTGTATGATTTTTGTAGAACAAATTAAAAAATGGTGATAACTAGCATTGCAGTGAATATCAAATGAATATATAATAACAGAACATTAGGAAACAATTAGAAAAAGTGCCTAGACATTATTAATTCATGCACTATTCATTGTACCAACATTGATCATGTGAAAGAAGTGTGGTGTTAGTTACATTTTAATCTTCCAGTGTTGAAGAAGGACTAATTATTTTCGAATAGCGATGGGAAGGATCCACTTTTATAAAAAAATCATGGAATGTCTAATTTACTCCCACAGCATTTTAATAGGGAAACATATGGCTGCCATTATTAGCCAGACAATGGAGAATACCACAGCAATTGTTCACGTCTCAGCTCTTACAAAGAAGGCAGAGGTAGTGTTGTCCTCACAGGGGGCTGTGTTAACTATGGGATGGGTGTGCTGTGCTGTAGGTGTTGTCCCTCATCTTTCCAGAATAGGGCTTGAGCAGACTGGCAATTATGTCCCTTCCAGCCAAGCCACTTGGATTTCTTCAGTGCTTCAGGAGAGTCCTGGGGCATGAGAGCAGCAGGTGGCTTTCCTCATGGACTTGGGGATCAGCGAGGGGCGTGGCCGCAGTGGATACAGCTGGACAATGAAGGGAGTAGGACTGGGTGTGTCCATCTCCCTGCTGCCCTTTTCATCCACTGTGGAAGGCATTTAGGGGCTTCCAGTCCCCTCTGAAGGACGAAGTTGCACATTCCTCCTTGGAAAACTATCATCTCTGATCTTGCACAGGTGTATGCCTGAGAGGAAAACTGAAAATTTGGTACCCCCTTCATAAGAAAGTTTCTTGGGTTGAGGCTTTGTGCAGATGCTCAGATAAGGTGCTCAGGGATTGAGAGTCCAGTGGAACAGTTGTGAATTAGAGAGGCAGATACTTCAGACATACTTCACAGTCAAGATGCTGAACTCCAAGCCCTTTTTTGTGTTTTATATGTGATAGCTCCTTGGTTTTTTGTTCTCCCTTTCTCCCTTCTCTAGGCAAACTACCTCATAAATGCTTTCAAATGGAGATGTGGATCTCTAGGGACCTCTGCTACTCAAGTGCAGTTCTGTGAGCTTTTCTTCCTGGAGTGACATCCTCACAGGTAGGGGCTTGGTGGGCTTGCTTTGAAAATAGCATGTGCCTTGCCCTAATTTCTGTAATTTGCCATAAATTGTGGTTTAGGAGACCTCAGATCAGTTGTAATGATACAGTCAAAACACAGAAGGCCAACTGGGTGATGAGAATTAGTGAGCTAAGTCTGGGATGATTTAAGAGGTAATTTCACTTTAAATGAATAGTGCTTGGGAAAAGCTCAAGAACATGGATTTAGATCAGTGTAAACAAAGCTTACTGTAGCTTTTTGGCTTTATACTTTGTCTATTTTGCATGTTAGGGGAAAGTAAAAATCAACCTGTAAACCATACAGTTAGTATTGTATCAGGTTTACTTTGGTATATTGTCTTTTTTGTAAACTCTTAGTTTGATGTATTTATGTTATTCAGGGACAAAAAGAACACATATTTTCTGCGTGTAGATTGGTTGGTTTAAATTCACAGAAAAAGCAACATGTTCTTACTTCAGTATTGGACTCCGAGTGGATGCTTTTTATTATATTATCTTCCTTGGTTTTATATAGTATTGATGAAATTGAAAGTCAGTGACCTGACAAAAACAAAATAATACAGCATGAAAATTGCTACCATGATTTCATGCTGTGTTAATGCAAGGATGTCATTCCTGCTTCAGAATAATAACAGTGTTTTGCTTCTGAACTTCGAGCATCTCTCTCCCTCTCTCTTCCTCTGCCCACCCCTCCTTTTCCTTTTAAAGAGAGTTGATGCCACAATGAAATTCTCTTTAATCACAAACTTGGTTGTTTGTTAGTGAGTAACCACCACTAACAGGTAAATTTTTTTGAAGCAGGGAGTGGAATCTCTGTATTGCATAAGCATATGCAGAAATGCAGAAAGAATCAGGCTTAACAGTCACTACAACATGGCTAATTGCAGAATCTGGAATTCTTTAGTCATTCTTCCTCGAAGAACCATCACTCAGGCTGTGTGGCAGCACTCTTTGAATTCCCACAGGGCAGTGCTTGTCTTGGAATATGCAGAATATGCAGTCTGTTCTCAACAATTCCTATTCTCCTACAGGTGCCAGAAAAGATTTGAGAAAAGTCACTAAATTCTGATTAACATACTGAACTTGCAACAGTCTGATCAGCCTTCATATTTTACCTGATTAGAGACCTCTTTACTGAACCTTCCTATCTTGCCAATAATTAGATGTAAACATTCTAAGTTTTACATGAAAGGTGGGGAGGTACTTGGAAAATTGTTCCAAGTGGGAAGTGTGTCCTTCAGGTCCCAGATACCTGCTCAGACTCTGCCATCACAAAGATTTATCTATCCAGGGAGGGAGGGAGGAAATGCCAAGTGTCAAGTTAAAGGACAGCACACCAGCTCCACTTTATTTTGGCTGTCCCCCTGTTTCTTCCCTGCTTGCGGAGGAGGGTAGGCCTGGCTGTTTATGTGTGTATAGGATGGAACAGCTGTCTCTCCTGTACTTCATGGAGGAGATGGAAAGGGAACAGGAAGAAACAGAGGACTATGCCCTCTCCTCACGCTCCGCCTCAATAGAGGTCAATTTAAACAAACCAAACAGACCTGTCCCCCTCTTCCAACCCAAGAAATAGTTCATTGCACTCACAGCAGGGAGCTGAGGGGCTGCTGATACAAAAGTCTCTCTGTGTGTTTTCTTGCTTCACAGTTAAAGCATTCAGCCACAATACTTGAGGTCCAAACCGGTTCAGAATCTCTTCTCACGTACAAGGAGTTTCCTTGACCTTGGTTATTTTAGGCAGAAAATAATTTATGATTCATTCAGTGAGCCAGCGAGAAAATACATGTGAACATGAGGCTTAGTGGTTTGTATTCACCTGAGGGCTCCAGTTTCCACGCTAAGGACAGACTGCTCTCTAATGTCAGCTTTTGACCACAGGGATTTGAAGTTCTCTTCCCAGCTAAGGTGGTTCCCAGGCTGTAGAATTCTCCAGTTTTGCATCGTCCTCTGTAACTTCATAGCCCTGAGAGGAAGGAAAATGGGGAATGTCCTGATGGGTGTGGTAACCCACCTCTTTAAAGACAGATAGGAATGTGGAGTTGAGTTCTCTGACGTCAGGAAATAGTTCAATCAGTCTGGAAGAGTGTTCTGACTGTTCATGAGCGGTTTTGTAGGGGCAAATAAGAGGTACCTCATCCTGGAGCTTAATTAAAAACAAACAAACAAACAACAACCAAAAAAAAAAAACAAAAACAAAAAACCCCCCACAAAACAAAACAAAAACAAAAATCCCAAGGACCAAGGGGCTATTCCATTTTGAAAGAGGTCATATTGGTCACTTCTTTCTTAAGACAGAGGTTTTTGTGAAGTCACAGTTCTATTCTGGATGCTTCTTATTAATTAACTCAAATGGTTCTTTTCTGAATAGGTTAGTTTGTCTGACCAGCTGAGTTATCATTCTCTTCTTAGAATGATTTTTCAGAATTTTCAATCTCTATCTACCTAGGACAAATGTGAAATAGGTGATAAAGGGAAAAAAAAAAAAAGAATCTCCTTCAAAAATATAATTTCTATTGGCTGAATTAATTTTATTTTGGAACTGGGCTTTGAAATCCATCACTAACTCCTGCTTGCCTTTCAGGTACCTGATTTAGCTCTGAGACTGGTTGGTATCAGCCAGACTGGATGAAAAGAATTTTTTGGTCTGTTTTTTCATTTTAACATATGTATGCCAAAGGATTCTCTAAGTATGGTTATTTAGTTATTTGGATTTTGCTGTTACAGCAGCATGGGTGATTGCTGTAACTTAATGAAGGAGTTCTAACCTAAGTATAGGAGTGTCATGGGAGGATCTTGATTGATTTGTGATTTTTTTACTAAATATGATGAGGTTTGTTTTTTTTTAATTCCATCACAGAATGTTTTCATTGAATATTGTCTGTTCATAATTACTTGTTATGAAAACCAGACTTTTTATTATTGATAGACAAGCATGAGGTGCAAAAAGAGGCATAGAGTTTAACATCCTTCATGGTAGAATTTAAATTTACTGTAAAATTAAACCCTGAATTTGAACAACAGAAATTGATTTAAAACCTCTATGGAGTGATTCATTCAATCTTGCATCTTTTTGAATCCTTCAAGAGATTTTTTTTTTTACTATTAGGATGCACACAGGATGGCGGTTAACACCAGAACAGAGATAAAAGTCAAGAAGATGTGTTTTATATAATATCTTTGCTAATAAATTTAATCAGTATAGTTATTCATCCACAGATGAACTTCCCCAGTTTCTAAGAAATCAGACCTACAGCGAGGTGCAGATTTCAGACTCCGTGTCTGGATCATTTTTGATTTCTTGCTGAGAAAAGTTTTCCCCCTGATATTTTAAAATTCTTCTGCAGTTAGTGGAGAATATATTTTCTAATACCAGACTAAATGCTAATAAAATGGTGGTTTTAAAAAACAGGTGGTTTTAAAACCAGGTGGTTTCACAGGAACTGTGAAGTATACAGCTGGTTCCAAAGAGAAGTGGTGATAGTCTGATTTATTTTGTTTATATCTGTATAATTTGTCTTTCAGTTCAAATACAAGAATGGGTGGTATTCAGGTACACTGTGAATGCAATGGGTAAATTTCACATTTGGGAGAACAAGTTCAGATAAAAAC
Organism: Hylia prasina; assembly: GCA_013397195.1. Taxonomy (NCBI): domain Eukaryota; kingdom Metazoa; phylum Chordata; class Aves; order Passeriformes; family Sylviidae; genus Hylia; species Hylia prasina. The sequence goes on from VYXD01012652.1 coordinate 102,408, forward strand.
AAGACGTATTATGAATGAGCTTAATTCATCATTGAAACAGTGCTTCTTAAATGTGGTGGTTATTTGTTGTTGGAAGCCTAAATTGCACCTCTATATCCTCGTAAAATAACCAGCAATTCAAACAGCATATTTTACTTCAGTGCAGAATTTCTTAGATTTTAAGTGAATTCTATAGATGCTATCAGGCAGGATGAACATGTTTGATTGTCCTTTTGATTCCTGAAGGCACGCTGTGCAACCACTTTACAAGTCAGTTGCAGCAATTACATTAGGCCACTGGGTCCCCAAACCCAGTGCTTCGGGCCAGGGAGGTGAAAAGCTGGGAGCATCTGACACGTGGTGTCACAGATGCAAATCAAACTTGTCTGCACAGGCCCACATCAGCTGCGAGGTGGGCTTTTGTTTCGCACGTGCTGCCTCACTTCAGGGGCTATTCCCAGCGGTGCTTTCCAAGGATACGCGTCAGTGGCTTTCCAAGAGCCTTCCAGAGATCCAAACTGAGCTGCCACAGTGTGTACCACCTCCTTGTGGTATCCCGGTGGTGCTTTGCTGCTTTTCTTGCTTCCTCTTATTCAAAATTATGTGTTCAGAGAAGATTAGTCCAGAAACCATCAATGTCTTCTGTAGAAACAGGAGTGCCAGTTTTGGTCAGGTACTCACACAGGATTTAAGTAGCAAGCAGAAAATTCTTCCTACTTATGATCAGGAAGGTACCAAGCAATAATTTCTTGTAGGTGCAGGCTGGTCACAGCAAATGGCAAAGCAGTAAATCTGCTCCAGGTATTTATGTTTTGCTTTAGGTTGCAGAAAATTCCACAATTCTACTTCTTTATTGCATAGCTTGCTGCTGCTACTTGCTGTACAATTACTGAATTAGAAAGTCAGGTGAAATTATAAAATAGTGCAAAGTAGGTGTTTCTTCATGGATGCATTTGCTTTGTTGTTAGAATATGTGTGTAGTGATACAATGCTTTGTGACACTTGTGAATACTCACTTTTATGAAAATAAAAATAGAAGCTATTTTTCTCCAATTTATTCCATTTTAGGAATTAGAGAAATTAAGCTTCCTTCTCTCTTAATTATATTTTACAGAGAAACTGTAATCTCTTAATCTCTGTGAAGCCCCTCCCCATTAGTTTACCCATTGGCACTGGCTGACATGGAGCCTGTGGAGCCTGCAGTTGGTATTGTGCAGCTCAGAGGGCTGTGCTCAGAAAGCAAAGGCCAAATTTTGCCTACATATGTGCAACTTGCTTTGACTCCAGGGCAGGCGATTTGCACTTGGGCTACACAATATATTGATTTGTCAGTTCAGTGACCGACTTAAAAATAAATAGATTAAAGTGGTTCCAGCTGACAAGGATCTCTGATCTCTCTTTACTCCTCCCCACTTTTTTTTTCCCCAGCTAATCAAAGCAAGATGCTTTTTTCAAACAAAAAATTTCATTCCCAGACATTTTAGATAAAAGCAAAAGCTAGATTTTCAGATATAAACTCTATCACAAAACAGGTGCTGCAGTTTTCTTATGTATATTGGATCAGAAACAGTCCAAATCTCTACTGATTTTAAGATGCACTTCCCCCTCCCTTTCCTTACTTAACTTAAAAGAAAGTGTCCTAACTGTGGAGTTATATGCCATTACAGAATGTTATGCCTTTCTGTTGGAACATCTCTACTATGTATTAAATGCTTAAGCATCTCTTTTGGTCAGCAGCACAAAAAGTAGCTCCACAGCCTGCTGCTAAGAATGTTCTGGAGATTCCTAGGTTACTGTATTAATGAATTCAAGTGCTCAACAGAAAAGAAATGATAGATTGAGGGGGCATTAGCCCACAGTTCTTCATTATTTTGTGTTTAAGGTATTTTCCTAAATGCTTCATTAGGTTTAGAGAGAGATTAGATTTGAATCTGAGCCTCTGACATCATGTTGTAATTGTTGGGCTGCAAAGCCAGAAAGCTGCTTTTTGGGCAAAATATTGTGAAACTCAAAATTGTTAAAATATTGTGGAAAAATAAGAAGCAGCCACTTTGACACAAGCAGATCACTGTCTACTGCTACCTGAAAGGAGACTGTGGCAAGGTGGAGGTTGGTCTCTTCTCCCAGGTGACAAGTGATACAATGAGATGAAACAGCCTCGTGCTACCCTGGAGATGTTTAGATTGGACAGTAATAACAATGTCTTCAGTGAAAGGCTTGTCAGAACATCGGAACAAGCTGCCAAAAAAAGTGCCTGAGTCACCACCCTTGCAGACTTTTAAGACATGTAGATGTGGCACTTGGGGACATGGTTTAGTGGCAGTGCTACACAGTGCTGGGCTAACAGTTGGACTCAATCCTAGGGTTTTTTTTCAAACCACAAATTTCAGTGATTGTATGAACTAATCATTGGGACTCTTGTTTCTTTTGTATTATTTGGTGGGAGTTACTCAGTGTGGACTTGCCTTGATTTTCCATTTCCTTGAGTTTGGAAAGGAGAAGACATATAGCTTCCAGTCAGAGAGTTTAATATATCTGAAATGTATGGTGAAACTTTTATTGGTCATGAGAATCACATTATCTTGCATTGCTTTAAGTTTATCATGGGGCTATTTTTATTTTTGCAGAATTCTCTACTACCCTTATGTGTCCAGAAATTATTTTCTCTTTTAAATGCAGTAAGAGGACACAGTATGTCTGTGAAAGTAATACTCTCATAAAAAATCATGAGAATTATCTCCAGAAAATATTCTTGAATCTAAGCTTCATAAGTGAAGACAATTGGTTGAATGGAGTCATTATTCTTTTTATCCATTCCTTTGTTGAGACAAGTTAGTACAAAATCTTACCTGCCTGGTCTGGCACAATGATTTGAAGTCAATGGACAAGCTGTCATGATTTCAGTCTCCTTTTGAGATACCTTCTCAACATTTTTCAGGCACTCCTAGTGTCTGGGATGGTGTTTTTAAATAGCTTTGGAACTGTGCTGTTTAACATTGACATTTCACTCAGTTTGGACAGTCTTCCTTTGTGTGACAGTTAAAATAAACCTTGTGGTTCTGTTCTAGCATAATTTTCCCCATCCTCTTCAGGTGTGCAGCTCCTTACCTGAAGCCACAAGCCACTTGCTTTACACTTGCTGAAGAAATCTGGTTACAAGACTGTAATTAATCTGCTAGCATCTGTCCAGAATTTGCATAACCAATGGCCTTGGAAAGACGGTGGTGTAGGGAAAAGCACCACTGGGAATGTTCAGCTCCTCATGATGAAAGTAGTGCTTCATGGTGTCAGCATGTGGTGCCAGGCAGTGGATTTTTGCACAGTGTCCTGAGATGGCTCTGTCTGCTCGTGGTGTGTGAAAACCAGCCCAAGACAGCTTGTAAGGGCTTCCTCTTTGGGCTGCCTTGGCTCTGTAGGTCCCAACTCCTTCTCCTCCCTGCCAGAAGGTTCAGGGGACAAGAAGCTTAGGGTTTAATTTCTGAACAGCGCCCCAAGCAGCTTATGACTGTGCCCCAAAATTGTGTGTTTATGGACACATGGGTTACATTTTTTTCTCATTTTTTTGAGCAGGAAAGTAGAAGAAAGCCAGTTGGCTTTTTAAAAATATAATGATTTTTTAAGTGTACTGCCTGTCTGAGTCATGCAAAATCTCAGTGATTCCCCACTGTGAATAATGTTGCCTAAAAATTACCTTAAATGTTCAATTATTTGGTATTGCTTCCAATTCTGTCTCAAATTTTTGAGAAATGTACTTTATTCAGCTGACTATATTCCCTCCTGTAATTGGTAGGCTTTTTTTTCCCCTCTTTGTCTATGTACCTATTTGCAAATGCTCAGTAGACTAATTAAGGTTTCTGAAGGTTTAACCTTGTCTTATACAGTAGATCCTGAGACTTGCCATGGTGTTAGCTCAGTAGGCTGCAGGGAAGGGTTCCAGAAAACATTGTGTAATATTGCCAAATGGGGCTTTGCTGTTGAAATTACTCATCCCACAGATCTTAGGTCAATGTTAATGTGACAGGGGAGATTTAATCCTGTGGGAAGGCATGTTTGTCACATTGTTTTAAAAGAAATTTTATCACCTGAGTCTAAAGGGAACTATGCTCCTTGTATTTTACTTAATTGTTCTTTAATTTGTGAAAGCAAACTGTATTTTTAATTAATCACCAAACAAATGCAAGTTATACACTCTGCTTATAACTGAGCACACTGGAATTGTTCTGCATCAGCAGAGAGTATTTCCCTGTTTTTGTGTAAAGGAAACATATTTCTGAAATAATTGCAAAAAATATTAGGGGAACCCTCCCACCCTAGTTATTTCAAGTGAGGTGCAGGACAATAATCAGCAGCTTAGGTCAGCCAGATCCTGCTCTCCTTGATGTCATGGTGTGATGCCATCAAACAGTGCTAGCTTCTGGTGCCATGCCTTTTGCTTGACAAAATGAAGCACATTTAAAATGCCACTGATCTTACCTCATGGAACTACTGCTAGTTCTCTTCCTTGAGATTTTGCACCCTAGCTCTGGAATACTTATTATTTTCTCATAAGAGCTTCTGATTCCCATCTATTCCTGTTATGTATTTTTGCCAAAGTCACCAGGTGGCCTGGACCTGGCTCACAGGAGAACTGACACTGCCCACACTGTCTGGCAATGAACAGAGATAGAGAGAGATCTTCACTGGATTTGTAGTACTCTAAAATAATCGAGGGCAGCATAATTTATATTTTTGGGCTTTTTAATTGTCCAGATAGTGGATGATGTCATTACCTTGTATTTGGGCCAAACAGACAATGTATACACATCCGAGAGCAAAGACTTGTGCCCAAATCACACCCTTGCCTATAGCATTGACAAGCCTCAAAAAAGATCCAGCTACATCCAAATGAAAAAAATAAAAAAAAAAAAGAAGAAAGAAATCCTCTTTTGTTGTATAATAGTGAAGAGATGTATCAAAATCCATAAATTAGGCACAACTTTAAATCCACATATAATTTCAATTACATACATCTGTTTCTCCTTAGGAAGAATGAAGTGAGGTCAACAACTAAACATTTTACAGCCATCAAGATTCTGGGATGCTTTTTAAGCTATATACATATGTGATTTGTAAGAAACCTATTTATATGTAAAATTTCTCATTTGAACATTCATTCCTTTTATTATGCAAACTCAAAATTTTTTGGAAGCTACAGGCTTCGAAGCGGAGTTGAATGCACGTTATTTCAAAAAAATGTTATTGCTCTAATTTTTTTTTTTTTTTTTCATTTTAACCCCCTGCTGTTTTTGATATCATGAAGAAATATCTGTAGATAGTAGGGAATAGATAGTAGGGAATAGATGGGGCATAGATTTTCCTTCAGAAAAGTATGCAAAAGCTTTCTGAGTTCTTTGACAAAAATAAAAATTAAAGCCTTAATGGAAGTTTTTGAGGGCAGATGGCCAAGGGAGGAATGTTATATGTGGGACTCAAGGTAGAATATTTTTAAAATCTTTGAATTATACGTAATTTCATGTATTTGAGTGGCACTTCCTCTCCTTCTCTCATCCAGTACCACTCAGAGCCTTGAGCAGAACCCAGTTCATTCAGCTGTGACAGCCTCATTGTGACCCTGATGATGTGTCATATAGAACATCATTTTACCAGCAATATTAATAAAGCTGATGACTTTAACCATAACGTTTTTAGTAACAGAAAATAAAATGGAAATGCATTTTACATTCATCCTAAATGTACGATATAATGTATTGACCTTCCTTGAGCCTGCAGCCTTTTTGAATTCCTCAAATATTAAAAAGTGAGCAAAGACTTAAGTAAGCTTGCTCAACAATAAATCAAACAAGAAAGCAGAATCGCTTGGAATACATAATCGTAAAACCTTCATGCATAAAATAAAAAGCAAAATACTGACCTAAATTGTTAATAACAGGAAAGTCTGTTAATACCTGTTGTATAAACCCCTAATCTTTACAGTTGTTAACAGAAACTGGAGTGCATGCATAAAAAACCTCTCTTCACAGCAATGCTGTTATCCACATCAATCAAGATAATCCCACAGTAAAACCTTGCTAAAGAGGAAATGTGGCATGTTTGGATAATGTCAATGATTAGAAAACATGTCCCAGAAAATGCCATGCAAAACAAGTTTAAATATTAATGCACACCTTCCTAGCCCTTTTCAAACTGAGAGTCTCAAATTATTTACGTGGTCCTCAAGGGCTGAACTCTGATTTCAGTTCCAGATGTGAAACAAATAGAAGTTTCTCTGCATTTGAAAGCAAAATGTAATTCTGTGCCATAAAACTTCACAGCTGGTTTTTTGTTTTTTTTTTTTTCACAAAATATGAATTCTCTGTCTGCACAAGGGTAAATTGAGTCACAGAGCAGGGGCATGATTGATTGAATGTGAACACAGCACATAGCAAACCTTGCTATCTCTTACTACCACTTCCTCCTCCATGGCTCCAGGAGGCCTGCTGCTGGTTCAGATTTATTCTTTCTTAGGCTGTATTTGATCACAGCTCATCAAAGAGGACAATTTTGTTCTTTAGACCACACTATAAATTAATTGCCTGGAAGATTTTCATAGGGTGTATAGTATGTTCTGGAGAAATCATTGAAAAAGACAGAATTACACACTAAACCTCTGAGAACAATCGTGTCCTTATTTTCTGCTCTAGATTGATGGTAATTGAATATGATTTGCACTTGCAGGTTGGCACTCATGGACTGCTAATCACTTGGGAAAATACAACACATTGCGCTCTCAAGTGTTGTTCTGCTGTTGTTTTTCAGGGCAATCAAAGAATTGGTGCTCCTCGTGTGCTTATGAGGAAGGAGGTATTAAAAAAATATGTAAGTGAAACAGAATTTGTTCAGCTAATTTTAGATTACTAGAGTTTAAAAGTCTGGATCTTACCTGGTTCCTGTGATTTCACAAGACTGGAGTATACTGTCTTGTAAAATGCCTTTTTGTCTCCACAAACTTACCAGGGACCTTCTTATGCAGACTCAGATGACTGTTGTCGCTATCCAAAGTTAGGGAGATGGATCTCACCTAAAGTTAAATTGAACAAGTCACTTTTCTGAAGAGCTTAACAAAATTGGAGCTTTTTGAACTTTCTGGAGCAGTGTAGCAGCCAAACCCTACAGAAACAAACAGGCATGGGAGAGACACAAAACATATAGAAGTAATGTTCACACTAATACATAAAAAATGCATAAAAGTCTGTGTTTCAATAAGAAGGTGGTTAAGTTTTTAAATGGAACCCACCAATATTATAAGTGTTGGATGAGAACACTCACAAAGTCAGAGCAGAATTCATTATTCAACAAGCCCTCAGTTCAATTCAGCTGCATGAAATGCTGTGTGGCTTTAAGGATACAGCTGAAAACCTGGATCATCAGCTGAGTTGCTTTACCAACTTAAGGAGAAAGTGTGAGGAAATACACCATGCTAAAGCACATCTTTAATAAAGAGCTGCCTGGAAGGACCACATGTACGAAAGGACTTGGGTTGGGGTTTTTTTAGGTTTTAATTTTTAAAGTAGAAGAAATACATTATCTCTGACCTCTTTTCTGGGGAAGAAAAAAAAGACATTAATACATTATTTTATAATGATTTAAAATAAAAAAGTAAGATATTATTTGGTACGGGAATAAGCGTCCTACCTGTAGAGCTTCTAAACTGGGATTAAATAGTTCAATGGTTTTAATTTTAAAAACCCCAAACAACTGTGACCAAAAATTTGTAGGCACCTTAAGCACAAAACAGAGGAAAAAATGATCCTGGCAGTGGAGTGAGCTGTAGGAATACTGCTCTCCCTTTGTGGTTCACGCTCTTTATGTTAAACATTTATGAATAGCATGTGCTTGACCTAGATGGCTGTAGAAGGATATAGGAGCCCCACATCTTCGAGAACATCCAAAATCTGGAGGTTTGTTTGTGTGGGCTCATGCTGATCAGATACCACCTCTTCTAATAAGTGGGAGTGCACATGGAAGGTAAATCATGCCTTGTGCTGTTCATTGCATGACCTTGTGGTTTTGGGCTTTTATTAAATCCTTGTTGGCAATGAGCAGTGCCAGGGCACGTTCGCTGGCCCCGGGGCCACCAGGAGGCATTTGGCTGTGCTATAAAACACTCCCAACATCCAGAGGTGCAGGGACTGCATCCAAAATGCCCATGGGGAACACACTTAACCTAGTGCACTGCACTGCAGATGGTGCTGACCAAGGAGTGCCAGGTCACTGCACCAAAGGTGTGACAAGGGCAATTTTAACAGTTTAATAACTGCAGAGAGAGAAAGTCTTGTGAGTAAGAATGTTTTTGGCTCCTGAGTTTACTGGAATATCTGTAGCGCTGGTGAACTAGGATTTCTGACAATATACACAGGAAGTTCCTTTAGCAAGCTAAGCACTTATGAAATGAGAAAAAAATGTTTTTACCTGAGTGTCACTGTTTCTTAATCATAGTAATTATCAGTTGTGATGATTAATGCCTAGTGTAAAGGTGAGATAGAGTACTATGAGTAATGGAAGTATTTACTAGAGATGGATGTTACCAAATATATGAGGATTTATTTCTTCTGAAAAAAGAGAGGACACAAAATGTGCAAGAAAGAGAGTCACAGGGAGATCAATAAAAACATGTCATTACAAAGGTGACTGTGAACAGTTTACTTAGGAAAGAATAGAACCCACCTTTCTGTTTTCAAGGAATTGGCCTAAAACAAGCAGGAGGGAATATTTTTTCATAAAGTTGTAATTAAATTTTAGAACTTGGTTCCAGATGAATGGCGGATAGGCAGCTCAGAAAATCCTTAACCTTCTGACTGCCAAAAGCAGTGATGTTTGCTAAGCAAGACCAGTCTGTCCTGTCCCTGTTTCTCCCCTAAACATCAGCCACAGGCTGCAGTTGGAGGCAGGATTTAGCCATTTCATTCTAACCCAGCATGACTGTTTCTACTTTTATGCAGCCCAGATCATGTGTGTGGAGAGCATAAAAAGGGATGGGCAGAGTCTGTTGACAGCATTTTATTCTTTTCCTTTATCACTTGCTTGTCAGCAGCCCTGAGATGGTTTTAGAACTCAGCAGAGCAAAGGAAGCGTTGCAAAAAGCATTGGAGGGGAAGTTATGACTCTGAAGCATTTGTTTGCCTCATTATGCTAATTTCTCCATTATCTCTGGGGTAGAGCAGCATCTTGATCCAGGTGAATTTACATTCAGCTCTTAATTCCATTGTTTGTGGGTTATCACTCTGTAAAACTGGGATGCTGTCATGATCAGTAGTGATGGCAAATACACCATCTGAGAGATTCTCAGCTTGTATTACAATAAAGGCCATCAAATTCTCCATAACATGGGGTTTTAGATACAGTGCTGTGATAATTTATCAGGGAATAAATCCTGCAGTCCAGCCAGGGACTAAACCATGCAGTCCAACATTTATACACTCGGGCAGCAAAAGCAAAGGTCTTCAGGTTCATACCTGCGTGAGGGCAGCAGGACTGCTGCTGCTGACACAGCGAGGCTTTGGAGCTCCCCCATGCATCACTGCAAACCACGGGTGTTTGTCACCTCTGTGCTTCTGGGCACTCTAATTTTCACTCAGGAACATGTGAAATGTCTGAAGGTACGAACCTCATCCTTCAGTTCTCCCCAGCTATAAAGTAAAAATAACTTTCATCTTGCTGAATGCTGCACATGTTTAAGTTACCTTGAGATTTATGGATCGAATGCATTACAGAAGCACAAAATATTTGTGTGTTCACTAGATACAGCATAAAGGAGCTGTAAATTGGTGCACAGATAGTTAAAAGAAAAACTGTAGTTTTGAGCAAGTGCATATGCAATTTTTGTAGACAACTGCTATTATCCTGTGAGGCACAAGTATTGCCAAATTATTAAACTAATTACAGATATTAAACTAAATATCAGTCTTCAAACCCTCTGTTGCCTTTTTTTTCTTCCTTTGAAGACTTTTTATTATTTTTTTTATTACTGTGGGTACCTATAAAACTTTTAATTTGAATAATTTAGAAATTTGCATTTAATTTTATTATATTTCTTTTCATGTTACTGCAGTGTTGTCTTTGGGCTTTTAATTGATTTTTTTGTTATTGTCAAACACTTTGAAACTTCTGAAATGAACTGCATGAAAAGAATGAGTAATGACCCAGTCTTAAGAGAAAACCAGCAATATTTTATTAAAGAGAATCTTTCACAGAATTAAATCCTATGATTTTAGTATTTTTTGAGCAATTACACTAGCGTTTGTAGCAGGTCTTATGGAAGTAACATATCTGCATCTATAGAGCAGGCGTAGAAAATGCTGCAAATACATGCCTTTGATCTAAATGACAGAAATAAATTTGCTAGGGACACGGTAGCATTAAGCATGTTTAAACTGACCCATATTGCTTGAAGTGCAGGTAGAGTATTTCTCCTTTTGATCAGGCCATTTGATTTACGGTATAAATAAAATTAAATTATATGCATAATACACATAATCTAATTTGGCACATTAGCTCTTACAGATGGAGGTTGATATTTTATCTATCCCCCATTTTTTTCCTGTTCTGCAGTTAAATTTATCACGAGTCTGCAGGCATGACTTGCTGCTGCACATGGACACGAACAATTAAGTTTTCAGTCAGAACTACAGTGAGAGACTCCGATCCAACTGCACTCACTAAGCCTTTTGGTAGCTGCATTGATAAGGCAGGAAGAAGTTCATGTGCAAGAAATCTGAAGTGAGAGTGCATATCTCGTGCTTGGCTGGTATTTTGTTATCTAGAAATGAGTTGATCCTGAGTGGCATCAGAGAAGCTTTACTCTCAGTGTTTCTGTTTCTTTTAAAACTAAAAGTTTAAATCTTTTTTAATTCTAAAAGTCCTGAATCTTTTGGACCCTTATCATTACAGGGAACTCAAATTTGTTAATGTTGTGATTTGAGTTATGATTTCATAAGGTTTTAAGCAGTTTTTCAGAAACTGCTCATTAATATTCAAAGCTTTTTAAAGAAGCCATAGACTTGTACCTAACATTCAATAAGATATTTTTGTTGCTTTTTGTAGATCTGGAAGTTGGAGATGTGCTTTCTAGTTTAAAGCACTCATAAAGGCCTTTAATCATTATGCTAAAATTAGAATATTGAAAATACCATCAAACAAGTGTTCGGGTTTTGGTTTTTTTTACACATATCCAAAAGCTCTATGATTCTAAAATAAATTGCATATAAAATAATTAAATAATCAGTCATTTTTTTCAGTTAATCATTAAGCTACTGTAATTGATTTTGCGCCCAGCATAGTGCTATGTTCACTCCTTGTTTGAGTAGTACAAGGGTTGGCCATCTAGGTTTCTACAGAGCTATATTATTTTAAACTCCCTTTGGGAAAGGAGGCAGCCTAAATCTAAGATCATTGTTATCAGACTGTTGAGTGAAATCTGAAATGTTTAAAGAAGATGCTTCCATTGTCTGTCCTTTCAACTGGTAACTTCTGAACTATTTCTTACCTGTTGAGATACCCTGCATGCAGAGTTCCCACTCAACACTGTCAGACTTCGGAGCTTCCCTTTTTTTCATTTTATCAGAGTGCTCACAGTACTTTGGGTTTGAGCTTAAACATGTGTTAGAAGTACTCAGGCTTTTTCTGTAGCCTGCAAGACCTGGGTGCTGCCCCAGGGGATAATCCAGGACAGGAATCTCTTGTGACCAACTGTCTAAAGAGCCTTCTGAGCCCAACTTCATGCTTAACTAAATGGCTGTGTTGGGTTGCATTCAGAAAATTATTCCTCCAGCAATTCCAGTGCTAAGTAGGCTGCAGGACTGTCACTGTTCTCCATCTCCTTGCCACCTTTTGCCTGTGTGCACAGGGTGTGCTTGTGCATATGCCTAGGCATAGTGTCAAATTTTGTAGACTTGCTGCATTAGAAATTTGTGCAAGCAGTCGAAGGGAAGAGGATGCAGCCTTTTTTGGAACAATTGTGAGTACACTCATTAGCCCAGTGAAGTCATTAAAGTATGTTTGTGGGGATGGGGACTGCAGCAGTGTCAGTAGGAGTTTGTTGTTTGTTTGTTTAATTTTTATTATTATTATTATTATTAACAGTATAGAGACCCCAAAGAAATTAAAAAAAACCCTAATACTGGAGATACAAAACTGTGTTGCTGAAAGAATTACCAGAGTGGTACAGGAAGAGATTCTTGTATAAGGCTTGATTTGTAATTGTGGATCATGAGATCCTGTCTGTACTCAGTTCTTAAATACATAATTCATGAGTAAAGCCTGAGTAAGTTTTTCAGCCAATAAAAACAACAGTGGAATTGGAATTTACGGGATTTCGAGCACAATAAATTTGATGAACAGTTATAGCTTTTCAGTCTTTTTCTCCTTTAATAGAAGAGAGAGAAAGAAGTTCTTACAACCTAAAAAGTCAAGTGGTTGTATTTCCACTTGAGAGCTTTTATGTGAAGATGCAGTTAGACACAAAGCGTAGAATAAGCAAAATTTAGGTGAGATTTAGTTTAATAGACATGATAATCTGAAATCTCATTGTGTTTAAACAGCAGAAGCCAATGAAGGAAAGCTCACAAAAATCTGAGGCAAAATTTCCAGGGCTTTTTCACAATGAAGGGTTTGCTTGATGCTTTTCCATAGGCTGAAAGAACTTCCATACTGGTTTTATCAGTTTTGAATGTGTAGAACACTGCAGTTCTTGCTCAAAGTTGGTTGTATGTAGCATGAATGCTACAGTGAGATAAAATTCTAACAATAGATGTGCTCTGCCATTGATTACTTTTTAAGGACAATAGATAGAAAGTGTATTGGTCGTTCGGAAAAGTCTCTGTTATGAGATTAGTCAAAGTGATATCAAGTGCAAGTGATGGCAATTTCCTTAATGATCAAGAAGCTTTACAGTGAGTTGGGAAGAAGGATGTGGGGTAGTGAAGCACAGATAAATGAAAAACTTGGAAAAAAATTGTTGAAATTCATTTTTCTTAGTGTTTTCCTACAAGGATGGTATGTAAAAAAGATATTTAATTACACAAGCTAAAAATATTGATTAGACCAGCCAAAAAATAAGTGATTAAAATTGTGCTTTACAATCTCAAATCAATAACTCACTTCTTCAAAAGTATTTGGAAAAATGCGGATCTCACTCGAAATTTTTCTGAAAGAATCAAAAGAGGAAAGATGGGGAGAATGGAAAGCAATAGGTGAGCCTCTCTCCCTTCATATTTGAGTCTGGATGGTTTGAATATTTCTTGAAAGTCTTCAGAAGTCTTTTGAAAAGCTTCACATGTCAAAATGGAAACACCTGAAGGCTATTATCAAAATAATAGCCTCTACAGTCTGTGAACTTGGATAAAGAGAAATGACTCATCTCCAATGGTAGGGGACTGATGGATTCCACTGGCAGACAGTGACTTGTGTGACATGACTAGATAATAAGGGCTTTTATAAACTCCTTTGCCTATTTAAGGGCCTAAAAAATGGATTTTGAATCACAGGCCAAGATCAGGCACCCAGAGATGGATTCCTTGCTATTTTTAAGAACTCTTGAGACTGCAGCTACGGATGGTATCTATGCACACTCTTTGCTTAAGTGATAAAATATTCTGTCCTCTTTAGTGAACAACGGAGTAGCTATTCCTGTAATTTTTAATATAAGCTTAGGAAATGTAACTGACAGTGATAACCTCAGTGAACCATCCTGGAGACTACAGGTATTCATTAAATAATAATCATTCTTTGTAGTGCATTAGCACAAGGAACCTTAGCAATGGACAATGAAGCTGTTCAGCCAGTTAGTAAAAAAATCTCCCCTGGCTGAAAGATCTTCCAATTTAAATTCTCTAAGTGACACAACAGTTGGATGCACAAGATGATAGAGCAGGTAAAATGCTATATAGGGTTCTTTTTGGTAGTGTTTCATATTTAACTCATAACAGAGATCTTCAAGAGTATTCTACAGATTTTGCGGTATGAGAATGTGATTAAAAGAAAGGTATGTGCTCATGGATTTCAAAGAGAAATTCAGCCTGTTGGATTGATTGTATTCATGTGAGACTGAGTAAAATATCAAGCTCTTTTGTAATAACAGTAAGTATTTTATTCGTAATAATTAGGGTATTATTTTACAAACATTAAAAGGCTTGCTAAAAGCTATGTCATTCATTATCATCGTTAAAATATTGGTATTAAGTCTTTGGAATAATTACAAACAGCAATTCTTCATAAGATAAATGGGTAGGATTAAAAATAAGCACATACAAAGCTATTCATCAATTAAATAAATCAGCCCATGCTATGAAAACTCCATGAAAAGATTCCTTAGAGATTTAGTTAATATCAAGGCATTACTTATTATAGGAATGTTGATTGTTTGGACACGATGAGAAAGAAATCTTAGAAGTATTGTCTAGGTGTAGCAGTGGCTGGTTTCCAGCTAGCCCTTCAGCCACTGGCCACAGAAGCTACGAGCAGGCAGGCGAGGCTCGCAGCCCACACAGGTTCTTTGCAGAGCAGTAGCAGTGGGGACGCAGTCCACGGTGTGACAAGAAAGCAGGGCTCTGTCCAGGTGCAACAGGGAGGAGTTCATTGGAGGGAGCATGCCCTGGACAGAGCAGTGAGACTGGGAAAGCATGGAATTTTCAAGGGAGGTGGGTACGAAAGGCGTGGAAAGGGTTCAGCCAGTGGGTTTACAGCGTGGGTGGGGTGGAACAACTGTCTGTCAGTAGGGGGACGAATGGTGAGAGGGATGGGGAGGAGATTCTGAGCCCCAGCCAATCCCTCGACACTCTCCCTGGAACCTTCCAGAAGGCAGGGAGAGGCCGGAGCAGGATTGACAAGGGCCAGGGGCAAGGTTTACAAAACTGACAAGTGGGAGGGAATGGGGAAAATCAAAGGGGTACACAGAACGAACCATTTTAACAGAGTAAAACATCAAATACAGAATAGAACCAGAAAAACCAGAAAAACAGACCACCACATCTAGGTTAAGTTTAGAGGCTTATTTTCTTTGTAAAATACAGGGGAAGTAGTATGGACACCAAGACATTGTGATCTTTATTTTAGAGTGACTCTAATATACCTGTGTGAAAAGCCAGATTACCCTATATAATAGCACACGTATGGGATGGACATAGGATGGAACTGTGTCTGTTATGTGTTGTATTCTCCTGACACCACGCTCACCCAAAAAGCCCTTCCAAAACCACCAATCTTTGGTCTTCAAATGTTTCATGTAGATTATTTCTCACCTAAAAATCTGATGCCTTTGGGAAGCAGAGATTCAGGTCTTTTTCACCAAGAATATCAGAGATCAGTAGGTCCAGCCGTAGGCACAATGGTGATGTCCAGCAGGCTCCAAGTCAAGAGACCAAATCAGCTTTAAGAAAAGGATGCAACATATCTGAATTTGTGTTCTGTGGAGCTTGAGAAGGTGAACAAATATTATTAGCCTGGGTGGTAGGGCAATGCCAGACTGACCAGAGAGCAATTATCACCTTCACTGGTGCTTGTCAGTGTATCAGCCGTCTCAAATATGCTGGGAGAACTGGTGCTGTAGTGACAGCAGTAACAGAAACATGAGAAAAATGGTGGCTGAGGAGGAGCCAAGGGCCACCTTCAGCTTCCCTGCATGGTGTGACACCCACACTGGGTCCTCTGTCCCCCAGCACTTCACAGGTGCTATCATTTGTCCCACAGAGTCCCAGACTCCAGTTATCTCTGGGCTGTGTGAAGGAGTCTCACTGAGACCCTCTTGGCACATTGTCTGCAGAGAAACTTCAGAGACCGAACTCCCTGTGCTGAGCAGCCTGTGAAGAGAGTTACACACTCACCTGAGATGGAAACCAGCTCTCTTACCTGAGCAAACAGAACACTAAGCTGGAAACTCGGAGAGCTTACTTTGCTGTGGCAGGTTACCCTCATTATCACTGTAGGGTTAGTAAATTATAAATAGCTACCCATTAGGAGAGGAAAACTCGTACTTAAACACAAGCTCTGTTATTTCTGCTGGGCTTGCTATTATTTTATTATTTCTAATCCTGTAAACAATAATATTTCAAAAGTAAAATATGTTCATAGAGTATGTAACTTCACAAAGCAGCATCTTCTGCTACATATAAACAGCAGTACATGAGCAATTCCAGCTTGTCAAGCCTGAGTATGTACTCACTGCATGCAGCCTCTAAATTGAAAGAGACCAAAATTTAAGTTGGAAATGTGTCACTTCCCCGTATCCATCCTCCAGTTGCTTTCAGATGGGAATGAAGGACAGCTGGATAATGTGGAAGGCCTGTGCTATGCGTGCTGCAGGGAGCAGGGCTGTGGGACTGCTGGTGGAGATTTGCTTCCTGCAGTGTGTGCCCTGGCAAAGTGTCTGCCGTGAAGTATACGTTCCCTGAAAGGCCTGCAGAGTCACCTATATATGTCTAAATAGGGATATAAATAGAAAATCAGGTTGGGTAGTGTGTGCAGCTTTATTTTGGGGGGGAAAAAAAACAACAAAAAAAAGCAACAAAAAGCCCAGACAGACTGAGAAGAAAAAGCTTTTCACTGTCTTGAGCCTGATGCAGGCAAAGATCCAGATAAATCCCTACTGCTGGCTGAAATTAGAGCTGCATCAGTCTACACTAAATTGTGTCTGGTTGCCTGTAGCCCTGGCTGGCTCTCCTGAGAACTACAGGTCATCCAGATTTGGGAGTGTCCATCTTCTTTTGCTTGGCCTCATTCCTTACATTAATGGCTAAGAGATAGAATGATGTAAAAGCCATTTTGAGATCCTAGACAATCTGAAAAGGTGCCTGCAACTTTCCTTTTTCCAGTGAGAAAACCCTTTGGTTGGCAATGGTACACTTGGACTTTCTTTTGCATTTCAAGATTAATAATATTGACTTAAAACATGCAGTGAGGAGGAGTTAACTCTTGCTTTCCACAAATATATAATGCATTTTTAATGTACACATTTACATACATATTAAAAAACCTTCTTTTTTTTAAATATAAAGGGCCTTTGTTGATGCCTGATTATGTAGATAACCAGAAAAAAAAAAAAAAAAAAGACTGACAAAAATTCCCTTACATGATGAAAAATGTGAAAAAAGGAAATACTTCTTGTTTCTTTGCCAGTATGGACCTACAAAATCTACCCTCAGAATATAAAACTTTAAGAATACATTAAAGTCTGAGGGGCAAATTTAGGCTATAGTTGTCTTCATGTCTTCTGTAACGTACCTAAATTCACTGCTATATAATCAGAGTAATTTGAGTTTTGAGTGCTGCAAAAAGTGAGTAAAACCTCTGTACCTTTGCTTACTTTACATTTTCAGTTTTTTTTCTTATGACAGGAAGACATAACTATATGAAATGTCATCCTGGCAGAACACAAGCACACTGTTGTGTGATGGGATCACAGTCAACAATCTTGGCTTTACATCTTTGAATCTGAATGTGCACAGCTCAAAATACATGTTTATTAGGAATCATCAATCCTAGTTTATGCAAAGAGCAGACAGTTCCTTTAGGTGGAGTCTGCTTGCTAGTCTGTTACACAGCTGGATATAGCTGAAGAACAAGTAGGAGACAAATTAGGAAGTTTGAGTAACTGGAAACATCCAAAAATATTCCCCATATCTCAGGCTGTTAACAAGACAAAAGGCAGCACAAAGCACATCCTTCCCAGAAGCCTGGCTCCTCAAGGCAGCTTCTACCTCTTCTGGAAGGGGCCTGCTGCTCTCTGAACTTCTCTGGAGATCTGTGTTCCTGCTAAGGATGCTCCTCAGCTCAGGAGAGCTGCCCTCTGCATTCCCCTTCATCCACTCACCCCACTCAAAAAACCTCACACCATCCTGCCCCACACTGCAGAAACTGATGTCCATTTAATTGCATTACATCCTAATGTCTTATTGCATCCTAATAACCTTACCATTTCTACTCCAGCTTGTACAACTTTCATTTTGTGGTTTTTCCCCTCTGGCTGTGAGCTGCTCTGTTGATATGGCTCATAAATAAGCTGTTGGCAATATGAAAAGATGTAGGCACTAGGAGTGCTTATCTCTACAGTGTACAAAGGAATTATGTAGAAATAGCTCTTATGTAGATGTTAAACTGAATGCTGGTAGTTCTCACCTTTTATTTTTAATATCTGGTAGCTCACTGCCAGATGTTTCTGTAGAAGTTGGGAGTTCCTTCACTAAAAATGTGGAATTAACTTTTTCCTACTATAGAATTGGCATCAAAAATATTAGGAATACTTCATGCTGTCAATAATAAGAGTAAAGATTTAGGAAAAAAGAGGAAAAATACTAAAAGCTCTTGCAGCTCCTGTTCCCTCAATCCATCAGTATATCCTTTATTACATTTACAGAGCTTTGTCCAAATTCCAGGAGATGTAATTTCCATCAAAGATTTTTCCATAATCCAGAACTTATTATCAGGAAAAGTTTCTTCTCTATGTTTTCACTTTCTTTTTACTATACTGATAGCTTTGCTTCTAGAGTATTACTCCAGTGAAGTAATAATTCTCTTTCCAATTCTTCTCTCCACAAAAATCCGTCGTGTTGCATTCTTAGTATTTCCTTAGGTGTTTCCTTCTCTGTGGTTTAGATATGAAGACAATTTTCCAGCTGTATTGAGGCATTCTGTGATGTTTTTCCACAAAAAAAATCCATAAGGTTTACCATGAGGATGTTCCCAAGATAAGGGAACTTTCTAGATCAAGTCATTTTATCTATTTCTGAATGAGTCTTGATCAGCTGTAAAACTAGTCTGAGTTTCTCAGTGAGTTCCCAAGAAAATAGACTGCTTTTTGAAATCTGTGTATTTTCACTAATTCTTTGGAACAGATCTCTTTCCTGTCTTGTGTTCACAGAGCATACAGAGTTCATGTCTGCTGAGTATTTCATGTACACAAAGTTCCTTTTTCCATATATGTTTTTTAATGAAACAAGACAAGGATTCTGAAGCTGGTGCTCTGAGAAGTTGTTTGTTTGTTTGTTTGGTTGGTTTTTTTAATATGAAAAGTCTCTTCATTAAATATAATATTTAATTTTTATTACAAACTTTTATTTTGCAAAGATATTTTTCCTGTTTCTTCTCAGAGTACTCTGTGTGTTATAGGTGGAAAATTGATTGACTCCTGGTTAATAATTTTTCATTTGTGCAGAATTAGTACTATTGGTGACAGCTCTGGGAGTCCATTAATAGTCTGATGGTAATACTACACAGTACTGCTACATTTTATGTCAAACAAAACAGTATTCACAGCATGAGGCCAGAGAGAAGGCCAGTCTTAGAACACTACAGATTTTTTTTCTTCAATTAGATTTTATCTTTAGTTCCTTATTTCACTGTTGCTTTTCCAAAGGTGGAGAAGGTAACACAGTAACACATATAGCTGGGTTTGCTATATGGGAATTAGGATATGAGAATATGAGAATAATGAGTTTAGTAATTTACAAGAGAGTAAATTCCTAAACTTTCTCCTTCAGAAAAGTCAGATATAATGTCTAGGGAAGAAGTTAAAACTGACTCCATGTCATAAAACTAAGGCACTTGACCAAAAGTCTATCCCTAAATAACCTCTTGAATAATCCCTGAATAAAGAGTAGTTCTGTAAATTAGGTTGTATAAAAGTACAAAAGGGTAAGTTATAATAGGGCTACATTACATGTGTAGTCCAGTGTCTTTTGGACATTTTATTGTTGCTGTGTCTGGAAACCTTGAAAGAAAGGGAAATTCAGTCTACCTCTGAATGTAGGGATCCTAGCATCTTAACAAAGCTGTGAAATCACCTGCAATCAAACAACAAATCCTTCAAAAGTTTTTTGTTGTTCTTGGACACAGTAAATTACTTTTTCAGAACCATTAAGTTTTCAAGTGACTTAGGACAAAGGGTTAAGTGGGCAAAATGAGAGCTGCTTACACTGGTGTTTTATGGGATAATAATCTTTCTTCAAGTCTGATAAAACATTTATAGAGTTGCTATGAGCTCACCATAACGTTACTAATGTAGCTGATAGTTAAAGAAGAAGCAGACTAATAGGGAAACTAACCATGGTCCTAGAGAAACTATGTTTTGCTGTCTGAATTCCAGATACTTGGTAAATGATCTATGAAACTAATACTAATTATTTTATGGAGTTATCTATAGCTTTAATCAGAAAATTAATTAGCACTATAGCTGTATGTTTGTGTAATGTGAGATATCCTTTTCCCAATTCCCGTATAGAGGGGAGTGATTACAATTTAATATATGTCTACACGCTTTCAAATTATATTACACAATTGTAATGCTTTACAGTTTATATCAGGTTCCAAGCAATGCTTCAGTGCCTTCACCTGCCTCCTCAAGTGAAGGGCAGT
The DNA here is from genome assembly GCA_013397195.1 of Hylia prasina. Lineage (NCBI taxonomy): Eukaryota > Metazoa > Chordata > Aves > Passeriformes > Sylviidae > Hylia > Hylia prasina. Next base: position 122,766 of record VYXD01012652.1, read on the forward strand.
CAATGCCTGTGGAAGATGGCTGGAAGGAAATATCACCTCCTCCTTCCCAGACCATGCCCTGGGTCCTTAGGGGAGGAACAGAATGCAGTTTTAATTGGTGAAAGGAAGGTAAAACTGACATGAAATGCTAGAAATCTCTGTTAAATTCCATTACTTTTACTAGAGAAGCTCTCTCCCTAGTTCAGTTGCTCTTATTGAGACAGACTTGCCATTGAAGGAATTTATCTCATTTTGTCAGGTCTGCATTTTTCCATTTGCAATTTTTTTGTTAATGTACTCCTTACCAGTCCTACAGCATTTGCCTCACAACCATTTCAGTGAGATGGCTTTTCTCTACTTTTTAACATGTAGCATTGTCCTGTATATTTTCACTTAATGTCCCCCCCACACTTCTGATAAAGTAAAAGTGCCACCAAAACCAATGAACAAAACCCCAGTTATACAAGACCACTTCAAACATCTGGAAGCAGAGCACCTAATAACAGGACATAAAGAACAGAACATTGATTTTCTGTAATTCACCAGCTGGCATATCAGCAGAAAGCAGAAACTTACTTTCTAAATGAATTATCCGATTTTCTTTCCCTCGTCCCTACCCTATTTCAGAATAGGTGTTTCAAAACTATTGATTTGCATATGCTTGAAGCACACTATTGCCTGAAGAACTTGTACATTAGGACTAAGCAAAACCACTCTTCCAGTAAACACTGTCTGGGCTATTTAGAATAGACACTGAGCAAGTGAAGGAAGTCCTGTATCAAAATTCAGTTTAGGTATTTTCTCCTAAACTGTGTAATCTTTAGTGATTGAAGTTGTACTGAATCAGTAAGATGCCTTTATTCCTGCCCAAAGGCTTTTTGGGACTACTGCCTAGCAATCAGTTCCCAACCAGCCAACTGCTTTTTGATTTATTTTCTTCTTCTGTACATTAGAAAGTAGCCAATTAAAAGCTGATTCCTTGAGGGAAAAGAAAAAAAAAAAGGAAATATAACACCTGCTCAGTAAATGGCATAAAATAGCGCTAAAGTAAGGGTGTATTTAAAGTGAGAACGTATGAACACAGATGTGCTTTTCTTTATGTGAATTGCTAATAATGTTTCTAAGACTTTTGGGAAACTTGCCTTTGTTGATCAGTTCATCAAAGAGTTAAAGGAACAAAATTGTGAGAGAGTTTTCCTTCACATCAATCATTTGCTTCAGAATCTGAAGATCACTCTTCCCTTTTAATCAGCACATGGAATATATTCTCTTTTCTTGGAGAGGGCAATTTGTTCATTACTAATTGAAGTAGACTAATTATAAATGATTAGCATTTGAAGAAGGCTTTTAACTGCTGTATAAGACCAGTTCAGTGTGCATTTCTCTGCACTTCTCATGAGTGTAACTTAAAATACATGATTCAATAAAGGCCTCGGTATAAAATAGGATTAAATGTACTTATAAGTCTTTAGCAGTCATTTCTGCTGGTCTTTAATCCTAAACCAAATGATGCTAAATATGCAGAATCACAAAAGACAGAAATCAGGTAATTCAGTATAAACATGCTTGCTTTCTGTGACGTATTCCTACTACTTTTCCAAGTACCATTTTACTGCAAATACTGTTTCAAAAAGAGTATTAAAAATATCTTAAGCTTTCAGTTCAAAATGGAGAGCAACTCAAGAGGTAATACTGATCCTGTAAATCCAGACAAAAAGAGAGAGTCAGAGAAATTTACACTGAAAAGACTCGGACAGATTTTGTAGTTGCTTGAAGTAGCAGTAACAGTATTGATAGGCATATCAGTTTAGAATAAAACCATTAAAATAAATTATATTCATACCTATGTATGTCTAGAACAGAAATAGGTTTGTTAGCTCCTCAGCCCTCTCCTTGCTCTCTAGTTATGACAGTAGATTCTGCATTACTCTTCACAGTTTTCAACCTGTGAACATGAATGTGACTCCTGCCTTTAGAACAACTCATGTTGGCAAGGCTAGGACAGGGAGAAGAGCAAAAGGAAGAACTGAAGTGACTTTTTGCTAGAAGACCTTCTGGGAGACCAGCTGATCTCTTGATGAAAAGATTCTTCACCTGACTTTTCTATTTTGTCCTGTGCAACTTGTGTCATTTCTCCAGACCCTATCTTCTTTATGAAGGCCTCTAGCACTATAAAAATTCCTTATTATTCCCCCGCTCCTTCCCATGAGACATTTTAGGACCATCTTTGAACATGAACAAGGAGCTGCACCCAGGTGTCTCCCTCATGAGAACATCCCTGCCCAGCTGATCCAAGAGTAAAATGAAATACCAGGTGCTAAAAGATGCAACGCACAAGAAAAGCACAGTCAAGGTATCCTGTAGTCAGAGACCTTTACAAGATTCACTATCAGGTTTTCCAGGGCTTCATAATAAGGGAGGTTTTTTTTATGAATGGGGCAGACAATGAAGGGGATTTTTTTACTTTGTCACCTGGGAGCTAGAGCAGTTAAAATATGGAGATTGAGACGAGAAGTCTTTTGGAGTTTTTGCTGCTGAATTACTGGAAATTGCTGAATGGGGTATTGAATGGAGCCATGTTGTTCTTGGCATGAGGAATAAACACAAGTAGATTATGTTTCATACAAAAAAAGTAACCCAGTGGTAGAAGAAAAGAGAGGGGTGACATGGATACAATTTTATAGTAGAAGACCAGCAGAAGACTTATTAAAATGCAGCAGCATTTTAATAAGTGGGGGGAGACCAAATATGTCTTGTATTTATAAACAAATATGGCAATGAAATACTGATCAGTCAGATTAGAAATGGTGCAAGTGAATGTAGAGATGCCTTGTTTTAATTTTGTAGAATTTGAAATGTTGATAGCTGGTCACTCATAAAAAGGTGTCATAGAGATAAGAAGGCAATGGGTTGCTTTAAAAAAGTAATTTAATTTAAATTTGCAGAGTAAGAGTAGGCTGAGATAATTTAAGGGCAAGACTGAAGGAGACAAAATAAAAAGTATTTTGGATTTCCCACCAAGAACTGCAATAAAATCTAGAGGGATCTGTAGAAGAAAGACAGCAGGAGAAAATTGTCATCTTGCAGAGTCAGAGAAGCCAAAAGGGGACTGATTTCAAGAGTAACTTAGCTGTACTGAAGGGAGCTGGCAGTTCAAGGCAGGACACAGGGTGCTATTTCTGAGCATAAAGAGATTAAATAGAGAGGAGAGATGGTAGTTAAAGAGGCTGGGGGGTGGGACAAGTGTGTTTGTGCTGTGACGTGAGAGGATGGGAAAGCAAGGCAAAGATTAAAGGAGGGAATAAAAACTGAGACTACCAAAAAACCAAAGTTAATGCTCCAGTTTTGCAATAGGTAAAATGAAAGTAAGTAGCGGGGAATAAAGACAAAAGATTGTGATGCAAGAAAATGGAGAGGACTGAAATAAGTTCTAAAAATATGTCACAGATGTTTCTTGAAGCACCAGACGGTGATCTTTCTGCCTCCTGAGGATGATGAAAGTAGACAGGTCCAGATATTACAGGACAGACTGAATCATTCTGTCCTGCTCTGATCCAGGCTGCCTTGTTTTCTGGCTAGGGCATTGCAGAGGGAGGCTGGGGGTTGAATTCCTTGCAGTTAGGCTGAGGTGGATCTGGACACATGTTTCTGCATGAGGCTGTTACCCAGGATGAGTGTCAGCTTAACAACTGAGTGGCTTTTGAAGAGGGAGTGGGTTAAACCTGTGGGTCAAGCGTGCCATGAGCGGGCGTGTGAACATACTCTGAGGTCTAAAATGAGAGTCTAAAAACCTGAACATTATCCTGTCATTTTTTCTTATCCTGCTGGCATTGAAACAGGATGAAATTGAAACAAGTAAATGCAGAAATAAAGTTTCAAATCAAAATCAGATAGTCAGTGTTTGCAAAGCCTTATTATTAAAGGAGAAAATGAACAGAAACTTCTTGGATCACAGAGCTGAAGTCAGATATCCAAAGTGACATCTATTTCAGAAGTCTGTGAGTCCTTTTAAAAATTGTTTTTAGGCTTTTCTTTTCATCCAATTCTTCAGGATTGATCTGCCATTTTTGTGTGCTCTTATTAATGGTTAGTAACTGCAGGGATGTTGATCTTCCAAACAATAAGATGTCTGGGGATATCCCCCTTTTCCTGTCTCCCTTGTAGAAAAGTACCCAGTATAGCATATCAAGAGTAATGAGATTTTTGTATCATTATATAGATAGAAGTACATCTGTTATTTACTGATAATCCCATCTTTTGCACAGGTACTCTCTGCAGAAACTAAAACCAACTGGAGGAAAATTTGTTATAAAACCTCTCCTTTAAATATAACACTGAAAACAACTGGAGGGTGGTATGGCAAAGTGAACTACAAGTAGCTTGCACAGCTTATACTGCTAGTATTCTAACAAACTCATCAAACCACTAAGTATTTAAATATCCTTGTGTGCTGGTATCACACAAAACTGAAGAGCCTGTAATTATTTTTTTTTCCATATGTCAGGGGATTCTTTCAAATGTATTTACCATAGTTATTTTTGCCATTATGTCCTAATTTTTTTTCAAATTTGAGCTCAGAAATACTTACCTATATAAAAATTACTGATACTCCTCCTCTCTTAGTTTCTCTGTTCCACTTTTCTATCATATCAGAAGCAACCTTTAAGTGTACTTGCAGATTTCTCTTTTTTCTCTCTAGCTTTTCTCCACCAGCAGACTTTGATTTGAAATTGTAAGGCACTTAAATCTTCTGCCAGCATTCTTATAAACAGATTCAACTTGTCTTTTTGTCGATGCTTCAGCATGTAGCCAATTTCCTCTCTTTTCTTGCAGCTTAGAAGACCTCAGATAATTCTGCCTCTGTTCTCTCACAAATATATGAAATTCTAAGTAGTCATCTAACTTCACATTCATGAGGCAATTTCATCGCCACCAAATTGCAGACTTGGCAAAACGTTGTCCATCTGTCTTTGAAATGATTTAAGAAAGGATTGAATTTTAGAGATGCTGGTACAGACAATCTAATCTACTACATGTCTGCTTGTACCTTTACAGAATAGCCTTGTTCTTTTGCATATCCCAGCATGGAATGCTTAAACTGTCATTGAGCTTAGTTAAAGTTTGCATTCAATTCACCAGTGCTTCACATTTTATTTGATAAAAGACAAGGTCACTGGGACTCATAGAATTTGGCCTAAAACTGCTGATTGCAGGAAACAATGCAGTTCTGTATAGATCTTTAGAAAGGACAGATCTGATGTAAGTATGCACTCTCATGTGGCTTGGCTGCAATTCTGGGCTGCTGAAGAAGAAGTGGTGAATGCTTTTACTTGTGTTCCAAACTCCTTGTTAATGCCTTTGCAGTCAGGTTATCTAGGAATGGTGTAGTACATTAATCCCTCAGGTTTATTTAGATAACCCCTTACTAAGTTTTAAGCAGCTGCCGCCTCAGATTTTTTGGTCTGAAGCCAGTCAGATCATCTGGAATCCATTTTTTTCCCCCCTTTCCTCTTCATTTTCGGACTTTCAGTCTGCAGGCTGTGAGCATACACAAAGGAATGTGAGCAGCTGTAGTTACACAGAGATGTCTGGTGAGCAGCAATGTGTGTTCACAGTGGCACAGTGGCCTGATCATGGAATTCTTTAAAAAAAGCCAAAACTATTTATCCTGTCTCTTTAACAATGTGTTTAAATGCAGAACAAGCAAAAATTCTGGCTCGCTGTCCTTTCTCAGTGGCCCTCAAACAGTGGTAGTCCAAATGCCTCAGTGTTAACTTCCAAGCACACTAAATCTGCTGCAGTCGGGAAAGATATTAAATACTAAAAAAAGAAACATACTGACTAAGTTGCTGGCTCTCTCAGTCTGAACAGGCTCATACATCTTTTACCCTTGATAGCTCGTAGACTCTGACATAAGAGAGGAAGAGTGGCCATGTACTCGGAGAGAAGGCATTTTCGTTATGTCAGAAATAAATGGCTGAAAACTTAAGTGTGGCTAGTGCTGAGCCGTGCTTCCTTGGCAGGAGCTGATGGCATTCTGAATAGCAAAGCCTCTGAGATGTTTCAGTAGTCCTGTATTATTTATTTTGATCACATAAATGTTTATTATCTGTCTCTAAAAATAGATGGAGTGAATTTGAGAATGTTGCAATGTGAATAAATGGCGAGTCGATGACAACTCTTTTGGCAACATTAAGCCACAATCAACAGCACACAATTTTTGTTATATAAAGACTTTGAGGAGCAGGGGGGAGTAATGTCTGTAGGCTTATTGGCTCTGTGTACATTTGCTGTGACCCTTTTGTTAGTGAAACAACCCAGGAAAGAGATAGGAATCAATGCAGCACTCTAGGCAGTGTAAACGAACTTGTGCATGTTTCAAATGTAGTTGTTAAGATCTTATCTTGTCATGCTTGCCCAAATGATAACAAATCCCAAATACGTTCTTACCATGGAGCTGCTCTAAACCACACTGTAGACGTGGATGATTTGAGCAATAATCCAGAAATTTGTAGCAACAAACTTTGCTTTCTCTTTTAGCCAACAGTACCTAACTGCTGCTGCCAGCTGAACTCAAAGATGCTGATGTATGTAACTGTAGTGATGGGTTTATGGTAAGTATTTGAAGCTGAATTTTTTTTTTTTTTTGACTTATGACCTATATTTCAGTTAGTTGTGGAAAAGCCTTGGAGTGGTTATGAGCAATTCTTGTGATTTTTCAGCTATTCTGAAATCTTATTCCTCAGGTTTTGTCCTGTGCAGTAGGATAGCACCTATAAAAACACATTTTAATGGGTCTTAAAATGGTGTAGTCTTCTAAACGCTACTGAATATTTGAATTGTGATTCCTTATTGAATTGTGCCCTTTATTTGATATGTTGTCAAATGCCATTTCAAATTTCTTTCTAATACTTCATCAGACTAATGCTTCTTTTGTCTCTTCCACCATGTTTTGTCTCTTCAATCATCTCTTCCACTATTAAAACTTAGCAGTAAGAAAACAAAGTCTGACTTAAATAACCTGTTTACAACATTTCATAGGTCAAATAACATCTTTTTCCCAAGACAGAGCCACTTTTCTGAGATTTAATTAGACATTTAGCACCATTAAAATATTTGTTTTTTAAAAAAATCTTTAATATTTTGGATTTTCCAGAAATGTTAAAATAATAATAATAATAATAAAAGAATCTGTGTGATTAGGAGAATAGTAGCCTTGAGGTTATTCTCTCCTATCTGTTAAAATCCATTCCTACCAGACATAACAAGAGCTCAACTTCATGGCAAAATTGATTTGAAGTGCATCTTCTCTCTTGACTTTCTCTGCAGTGGCTCATTTCCCTTTTCTATGCTTCTTTGCAATGGCATTCTTCCAAGCTGTGAGACTGAGAAATACAAGCCCAACACTGATTTCAGTGGGGAGCTGCAGAGATATTTGCCCTTTATTGTAGATGCAGAACATAAATTGAATCCAGGGAGTGCAGCATCCTGAAATTACCCCAGGAATAATTTTTCTAGACCAGACATTTAGATGATGAGCATTGTTCCCTTTTCCTAAGCTTTTTTAATATCATAGAAAGTCAAGCATGTTCCTACTGTAAATATTGTACATCCCTTTTTTAAACATGATTTTTACAAGAACCCTTTTGGGTGGCAATACAAATGCAAAATACTTAGGATCCAAATTAATTCAGAAGTTGAAGATCCAATTTGGAACTTTGCACAATAAATAACTGCTGAGTGTGGATTTTGATGGAGTATAATTTATCAGATAAAACTGCAGGTCATGGTGTATTTAAGGCCACTACTTCTAATACTGGATTTTATTGTAAAATCAATTAATTGATCAATTAATTATAGTCAGTCATTTATCATCCCAATGCAGACACTTTTTCTCCCTCAGACTACGCCTCTCTCACAGGAGTTATGCTTTCCAGAGCACTTTTTTATTTTATTGGATTAGTTTGGAAAGGGAGAAGACAGACCTCAAAGCCACACAGGCAGACAAAACCAATCACTTTGCTTCCTCTACAAAGGCAAAAATCACAGGCAAAACTTTCATCTGCAGGGAAAGAGATATTACCAACCTAAACTAGAATCCTGAGTTTCTAGTTGTCCTTGCCAAATTGAATGTAGGGATTGAATTCAAAAATAGTTTATGAGACTTTTCACATTGTTGGCAGAAGGTGTTTCTAGCAACAGTCAAAAATTCCTCTTAGCTTGCACCAGTTAAGAGAGAGGTCTAGTCTGCATTGAAGTAATGTATTATTTGATACAATTTTCTGCAAAAACAATAAAAAGGAAAAAGAACAGAAATTCACAGTTTTGCAATTTTAAGAGATGGCCGTCATCATGAAAGTTCTTTCATTCAAGTGAGATTTCAATCAAGTGAGATTACATGATTAGAATCACAAAAGAAAACATGCATTGTATAAATTTGAATAATAACTATCTATGGGACAAGTTGTGGTCTTATTGTTCTGTATTTACAGTAACTGTGATGGAGGGGGATCATTTGCTACTCAGGGAATAAAAAGAACTCCACGTCTCTGTAACTTGCAAATCTCATTGTGCACCTTACGTTTTGACTTTTTTTTGCCATGTTCCTCATGTCTCACAAGAAACAATGAGAAACTCAGTAAATTGAGAAAAGGTTCCACTAGATAACATCTGTTTTCTGGTGCTTCCTTTTTATTTTTTCACCTTGAATAAGGTCATCTAGCTTTTCTCCAGGATGTTTAACAACACTGGTTGAGAAAAAGATTCATAGCATCAGTGGATTGCTAGTACATTTTTGTCAGTGCTCTGTATTTCTCCTTCAAGATGTTGCTGTTTTTACACTTGGAAATCCAGCATGGGTTCATGGAGACTGAACTTTAAAAAGGAAATAAATAATGATTATATCATTATGTTTTTTCTTTTGTACTGGGTGAAAAATAGGTAAAATATCCTTAAACCTTTATCTCTTTCCATGCTGCATATCCTAAAGAAGCCAGCACAGCAGATTTAACCAGGAAGATCCTAAATGAAGTTTGAGTGAAACCCTTTTTTCACCTCCGAAGTATATTTGCAGTCTGAATATTTTAAAAGCTCCATTATTATGTTGACATACAATGTTGCTAATAACATTTTCCAAAGGAGACCTGGGTATTTATTGCAAGTCTCAAATTTTTTAAACAGAAAATGGAGTCATATGAAAATGCTGAATATATTCTAAATAAATAATTGAAATTTGCATATCATAGGGAAGTGCCTGCCATAGAGAGGTTGATTATAATGAGATTTATTACACAGGGAAAACATTTTTATATGCTGATTCAATTAACTTTGAAAACTTGCAGTAGTGTGCTAGTATTGCTTATTGCCAGTATTTGCTTCCAAGGCAGCAAATTTATTGACTGTGTTCACTATAAGTCCTAGGAGTGGAATCGTAGAATGGTTTGGGTTGGAAGGGACCTTAAACATCACCTAGTTCCAACCCCTCTGCCATGGACAGAGACATTTTTCACTAGACCATGTTGCTGAAAGCTCCATCCAATGTGGCCTTGAACACTTCCAGGGATGGGGCACCCACAGCTTCTCCAGGCAACCTATGCCAGACCCTCATCATCCTCAGAGTAAATAATTTCTTCCTCAAGAGTGATTGAAACCTACTTTCTTTCAGTTTGAAAACATTCCCCTTGTCCTGTCACTCCAGACCCTTGGAAATTGCTCCTCTCCAGCTCTTTTTTAAGTTCCCTTCAGGTACTTGGAAGGCCACAATTAGGCCACCCCAAAGCCTTCTCTTTTCCAGGCTGAACAATTGTCTCGGCTTTTTCTCACAGGAGATGTTCTCTATCCCTTTAATCAACTTGGTGTCTCTCCTCTGGACTCACTCCAGCAGCTCCATGTCCTCTCTGTGCTGGGACCCCAGAGCGGATGCAGCACTGCAGGGGGGCTCCCACCAGGGCAGAGCAGAGGGGCAGAATCCCCTCCCTCCCCTGCTGCCTACGGGGCTCTGGTGCAGCCCAGGACATCTTTGGCTCTCTGGGCTGTGAGTGCCAGGGCTGGGGAATGTCCAGCCCTGCTGAACCAGCACCTCCAAGTCCTTCTGGGCTGGGCTGCTCTCCATCTGCTCGTCCCCAGCTGGGATTGTCACCAGGGCTGGCCCCAACTCAGGTGCAGCAGCGGCAGCAGCAGCATTTGGTCTTTTTAAACCTCATGAAGTTCCCATGGGCCCACTTGGTGAGCTTGCCCTCTGGATGGCACTGAATGATAACAGTGTTTCTCCAGAGGCAATGTGGACACAACCAGGTGCTTAGTTTTCTTGCAATAAGGGTTATGCCGTCAAGTTGTCTAATTTCACCTCTTTTAGTGCTTGACCCAGAAGTGTCACAAAGTTTTGGCCATTGTATTTAGTCAAACTGTACTAAAAATTGCATAGGTATTCCACAGAGTTTTCAGATCTCAATTAAATATTTTCAAGTAGCATATTACTGCAGCCAGAGTTATTCATTAATGCCAGATCCAGCAGCCTTTGAAATAAATGTGTGTTTAAGGCTGTGAACTTCAGACCATATACTCAAAGACAAGGAGGTATGTAAATGGAGTGTGATTCCCTGTCCAAGATGAATACGTGCTTCTGATCATATCTGTATGAAATATTTAGATCCTGGTTTAAAGTGCTTCTGTGCTATTTTAAGATTAAGCACATGAGTTGTCAGTCAGGCTGTTTGGGCGTAGAATTAGCCATGAAGCTGAGAACGTGGTAATCAAGAAAGTTCTCAAATAGTACTTAAGACTTTTCACTTGGTAAAGAAATATTATCAAATAAATTTTCCTGTTTGATTTTCAAATTCTGAACTCATGGGTTTTTAGGTTCTTACTATGCTCTCCTTCAAAATGATTCACTGAAAATAATAATACTCTATAAAGTGGCCTATTATTATAAATGAATAAAGCACAGCCTCTTAAGCAAGAGGAAAAGAACGTGTGAAGTGCAGATCTCAGTCAATCTCTCTCTAACATGGGGAATTTTCATGAAAATTATGGTACTTGAAAAATTCTGTTTCCTTAATTTCTGCTAAAATTACTTGACTTATGTCATGAAATCACTTCTAACCACCTAAGGTTATCTACTTTAAATGGCAATAAGCTTTATATTTGGAATTTTACAGGATTGCTCATAGGTAATTCTATAACATCTTAAAAGAGAACGTGGGGCTCTAAGCAACAAAACAGAATAAGCTACTTAAATTAACAAGAAAGCTGTTAGTCAGATTAACAATTATTGTAGTGAAAAAATATAATAGGCAAATTTCATTAATGTGTTGAAGTAGAAACAGCTATTTCAAAAATCTCTATAATTAAAACTCCTTAAATTCTGTCCTTTCTCTTAGTGTATAAAACACTGTAAAGTTATACAGGATCAGGAAAGAGAAGAGGAGCACATAAAACTGAATTATTTGTATCTTGAACTGGGTGAAAAAGAAAAAAAAAACAGATGAAATTATTTTTTCCATTTTTTCACCGTAAAAGACGTACAGATAGTCTTGATCAACTATGTCACAGGATAACAAGCAGATGAGAAGGAGCAGGTTTGAATTAGAAACATAACCCAGTAGTTATTTACTTTTCAGGGCAGAGGCAGAAGTGATTATTAGAGAAGGGTCCTGGGTTACAACACACTAAAAATTTTCTGTCTGCCTGCCAGGTTGGATAATATTTAACTTGATCCTGAAAAACTCTCTCACGCATTACATAGCTGGCAATGCCAAGGATGCAGCTTTAAAAAGATCATCTGTCAATTTAAGGTTAAAAACCTTGGTAAATATGCAAATGAAAGAAAAAAAATTGCTGAACATGGACAGCAAACTTGCTTATTTTGAATGAAATAGGACATAGATTAAATCTAATGACAATGCTTCTGATGAACAAATAAGTCCATTTAGGTCTGAATGGTGATGCTTGCAGTGTTATAATTATTTGAGCTTTCTACTTTTCCTTTGATCATTATGGAATAATGGCCCCAGAATCCAAAGGCAGAGGGGAAAATGTGTGCTCCACTCTTTTCCTTTGAAAATCTTCTATAGAAATGTCAGTTGTGTAAAGAATTCAGCTTTTCTCTATATCTACTGGGGCTTTATTCTCCTATTTTTTTCTCCTATTTAAAATCAATTCTATGCAATTTCCTCTTCTGGAGGATGCAGAAAGCTAGCTCAAATGCTCTTTTTCCAGTGACTCTGAGACTTGCACCTTTTTTCTTTCCTCATATATTGTTTAGCCAAGTGGTATCTTGGTCGCCATTAACTCAGTTTTACCAATATAAAAAAAAAAGGCAATATTTTATATAAACACTTCCCAATGTGTAAAATTCACTACCATGACAGTGCAGCCTGTCCCTCCAAACAAATAAATGCCATCTAACAAAATAGGAGTTTGTGTAAAACGGGTAGTTTTTAAGGATGTACTACAATCAGATCATCTTTTTCATGTTGATTTTGCAGGGTTTGATAAAGAATGTTTTCTCACAGAGGACGTATGAAATTTGTATTACTGCACTGATTTTGTTTAGTCGAGAGAAGTGGTTTGTTTTCTGAGTCTGAGAGTGCTTGTGCAGATTTCCTTCCTACAAAATAAAACCTGTTGGCTTTTGCTTCAGGGGAAAACACAGGCTTTATGGAAAACATTTCAGTTCCTTAAGATGAGGTGAGACAAGAGAAGGTTGCACAACAGTAAATCAGCTTGCAGTGAATCTCCTTCATCATTAGATTGCGTTAGGTTAGTTATGTCCCTCTTCTTGGTGAAATCCCAAGGCTCTGCTTAGTCTTTTGTGGCATTGGAATTCCTTGTGATGTATGATCAGATTACCCTTGAACGAGTGCTGTATCTTTCACTCCTAGAAATAAGCAATCTGCTCTGCAGCACTCACCATTACACGGAGCCATTTATTACTGCAGAACTTTGTCATTCGATTATGCTTTTGTACAGAGCACATGGCCAAAAATCTCAATCACAGGTGTCTAAAGTTGGTTAAAGAAGTTGTCGGCGTTCCAAACTTCAGAGATGCTGATCTGGTGCTGAGGTGCCTGTGTGCTATTGTCCATGGCAGAGAGAAGCCTCTTCAGTCCTTTGCTGACTTCTGATCCCTTTGCTCTCTCTTTTTTTTTTCAGACTGTGAACATTTTCCTATGGCATGCAAAATACTTTTTCCTTCTTTTATGTGTTTTTTTTCCCAGCATGCAGTGAACTGATAAAAGTGAAAAATGTTTAGCTAAAGCCTTAACTATTTTTGCCTACTTATTATGTTCAATACTTTGCTGCATGCCTCATTTCAACTTCTTTTTTTTTTTTTTTTTTCCCATGTTTTTGTGAGGAAAAGCTGATTATAGGTATTACAGGTAGACACCTGACTAACAGTAAGAGACTTGTGGCATCGAAGAAACCTGTCAAATTCATAACCTGGTTGTTTTTATGAGATGTATTTTGTTATGTCATGTAGAAAGGGATTCAAATAGCTGATAATTCTTTTCCCCATACAGGTTATCCTTGGCTTAGATTTAACTGGTGCTAGTAACCACTTTCTGCCTGAGGCAGGAATTCCTTATGTTTTTATATGTGGATAAACCAGCATACTGACATAGCACAGTATCAGCCAAGGCACTGGTGTAGCCCAGGTCTGGCTCTTCTTGAACCTCGTGAAATCCACCAGCTATGAACTATTCTTGCACTTAACCCATTTCTTTCTTAACCCACAGGCAATGTAAAAGAATATCATAAAGAAATGGGAGGGTGATGTAGAAAAGGTAATTGTATCTGTTCTGTTCATTCCAGAAGGCAGGAGAAGGAGCTTCTGTGATGGAAAGTTAGTCTTTGAGACTAGAGACCCTGGAAGGAGAGAACAAACCCTCAGAATGTCACTGCTGAGGAAAAAAGCTTTGTATTTGTCAACTTTTACTAATTCCTTCTTCAAGTGACTCCAGAATTTGTTGTGCACCTTGCCCTTCCTTGCTGGCTCTGTTGTGAGGTCAGTTGTTGGCCAATACATGCAAGAGGCTATTAAGCACAGTACAGTGGAGATAAATCACCTCAGATCACCAGGAAAAATAGTGCACAATCAGGATAAGCATTAAAAAAAAGAAATTATTTTTATCTTTCTTCCTATTTCAGCTTCTTGAACCATGGTTCATTTGTATTTCTACTGGAAACAGTATGTATCCAGGAGAAATGTTGTTGGGCTTTCAGGGCAGCCACCAGCTCAAGAATATTACTAAGCCTTTTCTGTGTAGCATGCTGCTATAAATGTAACTAACATGGCCTGATTTTCACAGAATTAGAGACTATGCTGAATTGGAAGGGACCCAGAAGGACTATGGAGTCTAGCTCCTGACCCTGAAGAGGGCCATCCCCAAGGATCACACCATGTGCCCAAGAGTGTTGTTCAAACACTGTATTAACTCTGTCAGGCTTGGTGCTGTGACCACTTCCCTGGGGAGCCCATTCCAGCACCTTACCACCCTCTGGATGGAGAACCTTTTCCTGATATGCAACCTAGACCTCCCCTGACACAACTTCAGGCCATTCTCTTGGGTTCTGTCACTGTCACCAGACAGAAGAGATCGGTGCCTGCCCTTCTTCTTCACCTCACAAGGAATTTTTAACTGTGGTGAGGTCTCCTCTCAGCCTCCTCCAGGATAGACCAAGTGACCTCAGCTGCTCCTCATATGGTTTCCTCTCAAGATCCTTCATCATATTTGCTGCTCTCTTTTCAATGCTCTCTATTACCTTAACATCTTTCTTGTATTGTGGTGACCAAAACTGGTCAATATGGCGTATAATTGTTTCCATCTTATAAAACTCACATTACTCCTATTTGTAATTTTCTTATGTAAAACTCCCCTCATTCAAAGTGTGTGTCATCACTTTTCTTTTGTGCTGAGAAAACATATTCCACTAATCATCTGTCTCATTCAGCAGTTACTAGCCCTTGGTATTCCTGTGCTGCTGCTGCAATAGCTGTGCCTGCTTCTCTTGAATCTTGGACTACTGTAACAGGATGCTATTTGAACAGGTTAATTTTGGTAAACAATCATTGGTTAGTCTTTTCAGAGCAGAAGTGAAAAGTCACCTAAAGTAGTGAAGTGTTCAGATTTTCATCATCCTACTGGGAACAGGATGATGTTCTTTCCAAGTATCCTGTTTGAATCTGGCAGTGAAAGACCATCATTAGAGAGGAGCAACGGAGGTGCGACAGCACCTTGGGCAAGCTACCAAGTGCATGTAAAGGTCAAATAGTGGATGAAAGAGGAGAGCAGGAATTAAATGAGAGGAGGAAAATGCCAGCATTATGCTGACGTTTTCATTAAGAAAATCACTGAATAGATGGAACAAGTCTGACATTTACTTATACGGTGGTGGAAATCACTACACTGTGTGTACTGCATGTTTTCCTCTTCAGTCAGCATATTGTACAGCTGTGATAAAGGGGGCTGTAATCATTTTCCAGTAACGGTGATACGAAATTGTTCATTGACTCAGCTTTTCCTCTATTAGGTGAAATATATTGTAACTGGCCATATAAGTCAATTTCTTTCACTATGCCTCCACACATATCATGGCTGTAATCATAGTTTTAAAATGATTTCTCAGATGATGCTACTTTCCACACAAATCACCCGCCTTTCCTCTATCTTCATTTAAACAGGTGTGTTCACTACATTGCTGTAACTGGACAGCATACATTGTAAAGTCTCATTCTTGTTTTATAGCTAAAAAAAATTCATTGCAATGCTGTGGGAGGAGGGATTGTAGGAGAATAGGGATAGCACTGGAGGCAATCTCCCCCAATGAATTGCAGCTGTGCTGATTGCCAAAGAGTGGGAACAGCCTTGCCCTTCATGAGGTCACAGCCTGTGTCCAGTGAGAAGGGCTGTCATAAAAGAGAGGGTTGGCTGGCTGAGAGGGAGTTGGAGTCTGCTGGCTGTGCTGTGAGGAGGAAGGGTCAAGCAGTCCTGCCAGGGGCAGACGAGGTAAGATGCTCTATGAGGGTTGTGTAAGGGATGGGAAGGAGTTAGCCAGAGTCCTGCAGAGGAAGGACTTAGGGAAGGGTGCAGAGAAGGAGTCTGTGTTGTGTGGAGCTGCCCATGGGAAGGGTAAAGAGAAAAAGTCAGTGCACTAAGAGGTTACTGACTGGCTGATGCTTGGAGCCTTCTTGGGCATCAGTTGTACCTCCTGTGTCACAGTGCTGCTTAGTGAGTGGAGAAATTCATTAGGCCTGAGTGACAGGTAAATTCACCATGGACTGTGGTAGGGTGTCTTTCTGCTTTCACCAGCTTAAAATGCACATGAAAGAGTTGAGTCTGTATTGGACTCATCCAAGTTACATCACTTTGGCAGTATAAGGAGGTTAAAAAAGGGTAAAAGCCTTTAGAAATACTCCTTACTGGGAGGGGTTCTGGGGTTACAGGCAGGTCCAGAATGGTCCATTATCTGGCTCTTCTGGACAGGTGGGTGGTTCATAAGGGGTGCTTGCAGCCAGAAGAATAGCTTTAAGC
The DNA here is from genome assembly GCA_013397195.1 of Hylia prasina. Lineage (NCBI taxonomy): Eukaryota > Metazoa > Chordata > Aves > Passeriformes > Sylviidae > Hylia > Hylia prasina. The sequence goes on from VYXD01012652.1 coordinate 139,277, forward strand.
TTTCTCTAATTGATGCCAAAAGTTCAACAGGTTCCCAGGCAACCTGAAAATACAAGAAATGCAAAGGTGATTCTGAAAGTTTGGTAGTAAATTTCCCTTCCTGGAATCTCAGTTATAAATTCATTTTTTGAGTTTCAATGTGGTAGAATGGGTGGCCAGATTTAATGCTTGATGCTTAATTTTCTTGGAAGATGCTTGTAGCAGTGAGCCAAAATTCCTTGGGGTATGACAAATGGCCTGTTAATTTCATGTCCTTTAAGGTTTATTTTTTGTTCCTTCTGAGGTTTCTTTGCATTGGAATTTCATTTGCACAAAGAATTGGTACTAAAATTGGTGTCTGTCTAAAGACATAAAAAGGTCCTTCAAACATTGGTCAGTTATATTTTACCACACATGGATGGCATGGGATTTGCAGTGAACCAGTTCACAAGTCACTGGAAAGGGACAGAAGAGGAACACTGGTTCTGCAGTACGAATCTTTGGCTGTCATGGAATTGTCACTGGAAAGTGGGAGACAAATCAAACAGAGAAGTTCAGCCAGAGGACAGCAGTGAGCACTTAGATTTGTCTGTGCTGCTTCTTGCTGTTACTGGGTGGTTACAAGCAGCTGGGGAAAAGCAGCACCCTAAACTCTTTCTTTCTACAGCTGTGTGTAAGTGTGTAGAAAAGTCAGGCAAAGAGACACTAGTGGGTAAAAATGGACTGGAATTGAAAAAAGGGGACTCCTTATGCTTGGAAGCAGGATCACGTTTCCATCTGAGGTCCTGACTCTTCCCAAAGACTCAGTAGACCCTGTTTGACTCACATACATAGTACATACCTGTAGGTATAGAAGGAAGGATTACAGGTGATCTGAACCCTTATAAGTCGCAGCTGTGCTAATTACCAAAGAAGAGGAACAGCCTTGCCCTTAATGACTTGCAGCTGTGACTAATAAAGTATGATAAAAGCGGTGGGTTGGCTGCTCAGAGGGAGGACTTTGAAGAGGGAGATACTGAAGGAGAACCTGGAGGAAGGATCCTGAGGAAGGAGATACTGAAGGAATGATCCAGGAGGACTGGGCAAAACAGGAGAGAGAATTGCTGCTGTGAGGTGAGTCTGGGTGTGCAGTCAGAGCCTGTTGTTGGAACCTGCAGTCACAGTCTGGCTGGGTAAAAGCTGCAGTCAGAGGCTGCAAACTGATCCCTGCAGTCAGAGTTCAGCAGGAAATAACCAGCAGTCAGAGGCTGCAAGGGAAACCTACAGCAGGAGCTGCTGCAGCCAGAGTCAGGGAATGGTTGGAGTCAGGATGGCTGAGCTGTAAAGAGGAATAGACCAGGACCCTTTTCATGCTGTGATAAAGGAGTCTGTGTTTCAGCTCATTTCTACCCCTAAGGAGAGGGCTGCTGCAACATATACCTGGTGGTTTACTCACAGACTTTTTTTTGGAGTGCACCAGTGAGTTCCTTTTCAAATAAAACCTGAATAAGGTTTTGCAGTCAACTCACTTCAGGGACAACTCATTTTCATATGTATGTAAAACTTTGGTATCTTTGTTTACATGGTCCTCCCACACTATCTTGGCAAAGCTTGCACCCTAAAATATCTTCATATGTCACATACTGTCCCTATGGCACATAATACAGACTCAGCATCAGTTTAAAAAATACCTTTCTGGCAGATTGTGCCAGGATTGTTATTTTGGATGTTTTGAACAGCAAAAACAAGCCTCTTTTTTGGGATGGGCAACAAAACAGCCAAAGGGACTAAAGCCAAACACTGAACTGTGTGGGCTGCAGTACACTTTGGACAGAGTTAATCCTTTATTGATGAAATCGAACCTGAAGGAAATGTAGATGCAAGTGCGCTGTATCAGGTGGTCTGATGCCAGAGAATGTTCTTTGTAGTGTAAATGTAACCTTTATCATCTTATAAGTGTTGCTAAGCAAGACCAAGGTCATCAAAAATGTCTGTTTGGGGTCTGACAATAAATAGAAGAGTTTGAGATCTAGACAGGAAACTTTTCTTTTTATGAGGCAGAGGCACTTCTTTTCGTGATGTTGCCTTTTGTGACATCAAGTTAACTAGCCTCCAAGGAAAAAAACCCCACAAGATAGAGCAAAGGATGTGGCCTTATTTTATAAATGGTAAAATGATGACAGAATGTGGGATAAAAGTTCTGTATTTCCATCCTTATCCTTTAGATTATATTTAAGTCCATACTGATAATTTTTTGAATCTGATATTTCTCATTAAAGGATCAGAGCATGAAGAAATAAATCACTGCATTCCTCTCAGTGCAGGGTGGGTTTAACAGGTGCCACATATGGAATATTTGCTAGTATTCTTTTCCATGAGCCACAAAATTTAGTCTAGCTGAAGCAGGGATTTCTAACTTACTGCACTGTAGTCCTGTGGGCAGAGCCCCCTCCATCTGTACTGGACTGTAGTCCTTGTAGTTGGGAAGGAAATAGCATCATCAATCCAAACACAGCGTCAGTAGGATAAAAAGGAGAGCTCAGGCAAGAAAGCTGGTGTGTTCTTTTTTTTTTCCCTGGGTAAATATTACAGTAGTATGTTGATAATCAAATTATCTGTTTCCTAAGAAATTATATTTGTAAACAAATGTGTTTTCTGTATTTGTGGATCTGATGAACCAGAGCCAAATGATGCGCTAAGGTAAAAGGCATATTCTAGGATGTATTTCTACCAGTCCTACTGCTTCAGAAAACAGAGGTTTAGAGTTTGTCTTTTGTTCCTTTATCTCCATAGTTGTAATGTCTTCTGCTTCACTTTCCTGTTTCCAGCAGTTTCTGTGACAGTGTCACATAGTCATATCTGTTCAGTCATCAAAATTGTTAGCTTGAACCTATTTGGTGTTTAACAACTGTATAACCTACAAAAATTAATAATTGTGCAAAAGTGAGAAAATTAATTTATTCTTATTTCTATCTGCTTTGAAGCACGCAGTGTAACCAACCACTATCAGTTAAAACATGAACACGTAAGAAACAAGGTGGGGGAAGCTGAATTTACCATCCATAATATAACCAAGTGGGAATGAATGCAATACATATACTATACATTTAAGATGCCTGTTATAATTATGAGAATTTTTCACTCATTATCTTTGTTGCAAATGTAGCTTCATTTGTAATAACGAAAGTATGTGTTGCTGCTAGTATGCCTTTATACATTTTTCTAGTATATATTTTTAAAATATATCATCAGAAAGTCAAAATGCCTGAAGTATTGAAGTAAACTTCTGATTCAGGAAGGTCCTGGAGATGGTGATTAAGTGCCATAGTTGTAGACATATTATAAATACATAAGAGACAATGGGTAATGTAAGGGGGCAGAAGATTTCTCAGGTCAACAAAATGCCTGCTGCAAGTAGCAAGTGGGCTCTGAAGAAATTCACTTGGTTCTGGAAGATGCTAAACTGCACCTTGAAAAGTTAATATATAACATGCACCAAGTTTTAATAAGGGGCAATTAGAAACAACTTTTGTAGCCTAGGTTATAGTTGTAATAAGTGATGAAAAATATGTGATGTAGCATCTGTATATCAACAAGCTTGTTTTGTTTCAGAAATAAATGTCTTTTCTAGGATTGCCAAACATTTCCAAATGGTAAATAATTACCCAGTACTAATTTCTACCCAAAGAATAAGAAATAACCCAGCATTAAAATGCTGATTTATCTGGTAGATCTCACTCCTAAACAGATAAAACAGTTAGGGTGGTGCTGGAAACTGAGTTACTGTCCAGATTGTGCAGCACGCTGTCTGATTTTCCTGAGCTTTTTAAAGAGATGTATCTCTCTGGTATAGATCCCCGTGGTCTACTTACAGGGAAATTTCATTACCATGCTGTGCGGTCCTCATGGTGCTGAAAGTAAAATATTGGATTGACAGCTTCTTGTTGTGGAGCAGGGCTTATTGATGATGGAAAGACTGATTCAATCTCTAATCCTGAAGAATGACCTGCCACCTGGAGTGATAGTATACAGATGGGTGCAATCTAAACTCTCTTTCTGCCTCAAGTTGCATTTGGCTGTAGATTAACAATGTGATTCCATATAATGAAGATGGCTGCTGGGTGCAGTGGCAATTTTCCATTGCTGACATGCCATGTCAACAATTCTGACAAAGCTGTAAGGACTATGTTTAGAAGTGCTACATCTGGCTGGGATGGTTGCCAGCTTATTAACAGCCCCATTAAAACTACCTGCAGAGATCTATGTTGGGAGAATGGAATGCAGTGCACTGCTTCTCCTGCAACTATCCATGCAGGCATCGTAAGAGACCCATGGCACATGCTCGGAATAAGAGTGTTATGGTGGTAGAGTAGCAGCTCTTTCACAGTTTTATTTTTGTGGGGGAATATTTCATAGCTTGATTTGTATCGAATCCAAATACTGTGGCCTTACTCAGACAGATATACCACTGAAGTGAATGAAAATTTCACCTGAGGGTGGAGTTCTGTCAGCAAGTCTTGATTTTATTAATGGTATTTCTGATAAAAATACTCTGAACATGTTTACATATACATATAAGTAACCATTTTTAAAGAAATATATGACTATACTTTTAATTACCTATTTTTCTTTCCTCTTCAATGACTGTGCAAGTATCCCTGTGAAGCATATATAATATGAAAGGGGTTTAAGGCATTTTTCTGAGTATGAGTAAAGGCATTTTTCTGAGTATGAGGCTGTGCTGTCCCAGAGGACACTGCAGAAGGCGCAGCACATTTTCTGGTGTAACTCCCCCCATTCCTTGTGAATGCAAGGGAAGCAGTTGCCAGTATAATGATAAATGGGCTTGTGATCCTAGCTCTCTATAAGCAGTTTCTAGTACAAGTTGAAACACTCTAAGTTCAGTACTTGAATGCTGAAGAAGATTCTCACACCCTGTCTCTTACAAATCCATGTAGTATCTGCCGTAATTCACTTGTAAGCTATGTCTGTTCACATATGCCCAAAGGATCTCTGCACACTGAGCAATGCCTGCTTCCCATCCATGTAGCCTGGGAACCCAAGCCCAGAGCTTGTGGTGAGGTCACCTAGCTGTGCCTGGCACTGTGCTGCCTCACCAGGTCTGCTCAGGGGGGCTAAGCTTGGGACAACATAGAAATAACAACTGCACCTCAGCCTGCCTTAACCTGTCCTGTCACACTTGGCACCAAGTGTCATCTCCAGGGTGCCTTCAGAGCTGGCTGATCCTGCAATGAGGAAAGGAGCCCAAATATGTCTATCTTAGCTTATCATAGTGATGTGATCAGTGCTGTCAATAAAAAGCTGGAGGCACCTCACATCTGTTTATAGTTGTCTTCTCTGGTTTGCTGTAGTGGGTAAGTTAATTTCTTTACAGCCCAAAGGAAGATGCAAGTCTTTGGGTGCTTTTGTGTGAGAGAGTACAAGCTGAGGTCTGTGTCCCTCATGCTTCAGCTGCCTGAAAAAGTGGAAGAATTTCCAAAAATTTGGGGCAATGCAAGGGCTCTTGACATTTATTACACATGGAACTTTCCACATGTGGCAGAAATAGAAAATTATGTTTAGAACAAGCAATATGATTTCATGTCTGTTATGCCATATGTTTTTCTTCCTGCTGCTGTACCAGAGAAAAGGGATGTGGGAAAATCTGACCTCATTCTGACCATGGCTGTGTTAGTAACTCCTTGGGGCTCTTACAGCCACACGAAGAATTATCATTCTACTGCACTATAGAATAGACAGATAAAATACACATCTACCACAAAACCTGGAGCAGAGGGAGTACAGTTTTGCACCTGAATTCTGTGTAAATTCTGTCATGTATACTCAGAAACAGATATTCCATCTTATTTAAAACTAATTTCTTGAAGTAACTATGAAGCTTTTGGACTTGATATGAACCACAGCAATATATGTGTAATTACTGTTTTGGGTCATGAGTTGTACATGTACCAAGTAGGTCACATGAAGAGTTCTGTGCGAAGATAAAAGACAAAACACATATAAATTTTAATTTGATTTGGAGTTTGGTCTGTGTTCTGTGCTTTGTAAGTAAGGCATGAAAACCAGTGAAGGCCAGTTGTTTTGTAGTGCTCAGTTCACTCTTTGAGTGATTTTATTGTCTGGTGACAGCTCAGGAGTAGAAACACAAACCTCTGGCGTGAAGTCTCTGGCTTTGGAGATAGGGTTGATCTGAGAAAGAAGCTTCCTTAATTTGTTTTACTGTGCAGGTCTTTTAGTCCACTGTAGGAGGCGAAAGGGCTAAGAAAAATAATGAAGTAATCTAATAAAATAATCCAGCTTTCCCACCTGTGCTGGGAAGTCCCAGTGACTGAATATCCTGCCATGCTCTGTGCACAGAGTGTTCACTTAAGGAGGTGCCATCCAGCTGAGATGCTCTATAGGGAGTGTGCAAAGATCTGTATTTACATGACTTAATGGGACTTTTATCTGCCTATACTACCAATTTAGTTTCATACTTTAATGTAAATATCTTTTACTTAGACTGTGTTGAAACTAACAAGTTGCATTATTTAAATTGAGAAAGTAAAGAGAAAATGTTATGCTGCTATTTTTGCTATGACTACCTCTACTTTTCTCATTTGGAATTGAGAATGGTTAATTACAGTCTATTTCATTTTCAGATTCCAATACTTGAAATGTACCTTTTTATCTTTTCTGAAACTAGAAATATTTTACCTTCTGATGGAGACGGAGGAATCATCCTTATCCCTGTCAAATATATTCCACTTAAATGTATTTTTATGAAATTCATTCGTATAGAAATGATTAGAGACAAATCTGATTAAATGGTGTCTCTACCAGAGAGATATATAAAGAAGAGTATTGCAGGCTAAGTTTGCTATTTCTTCAAAAGAATCTGAGATTATTTTAGCACATTCACCCTAAATTATATGGTTAAATTAGTTGCTGGTTCTATTGCACTGGATAGGTATAATAATCCCTGTGTTCAGGTACGACTCATGGTAATGGGTGTGTAAGATGAATTGTACCAGTCCCATTAGTGCACTGTCTAGGTATAGCCAGATAATTCCTTTATTTTAGAATTAATATGATCTCTGTTTTTCATAGTAGGTCAGGCATCATTTTCATTTCTTTTTCTGTCCCTTCTCAGACATTGATAAATAATGATGGCTCTCTTACATTTCAGAGTCCTATTGTAGTTTCAGCTGTCTTTTTCTTTCTTTCTTCTTCGATGAGTTTGACTCCTGGAACTCTCTGTTCTTTGCCATTTCCCTTCAGTTTTTTGTTACTTAGCTTTTATTTAGCTTCGCACCTTGCCTCATCTTGCTGCTTTTCATTTTATTTGTAGTTCTGGATCAGTTCCTTCACTTAAAAGCCCCACATCCTGAAAAGACTATGACTGTAATAGCCTTTTTTTCTTCATGGTCTACTAGCTTCAAATTTCTCTTTTTTAATAATCAGCTTGTTTTGTCATTTTGTCTACTGAACAATGTCTTTTGTCCTATTTATGCAACCTCTAATGTATCTACCTTAGATTTTCTCATTTTATTTTCTCACCTTCCACTCCAGGATTATGTTTATACTTGAGACTAAGCAAGGAAATGGGCCAAAGCTCATCACAGTCTAGATCCATGTAGCTATATGGCTGGTACAATACGAAGGTCCCTGCATTTAGTAATCACACACTGCCTAAAAATCCTTGCTTTCCATGGGCAGTTGGTGCCTAAACCCTCTGGGAAAGTCTCCTTAAGAGTAGGTGGGATATTTAGTAGCAGCCACTACAGCAAAGCTGTGTTCTCCTGGCCCACAGGAGTGTCATCTTGCTGGGCTGCTACTACAGAATTGGGTAAACCTGACTTCTAGGAGTGCCTTAAAGTCAGTGCCTTAGTATGCATTTGTAAAATGGGCCAAAAACTTTTAGAATACTTTGTCTAAGTATTGCACCATCTGAGGTCTCTTCTCTTCTCCTGTGTATTGATCTTAACAGCCTTTGATCTACAGAGAATTACAAGAAAGGCTCCCTTTTTTCCAGCCCTGAAACAGACACCAGCTAGAAATCTCTCTCAATGTGTTCTTTTATCACATTTTTTTTCTTGCTTTCTCCCTAATTTCTCTGCTTACTTTTCTCAGCAGCTGTTCTGACATTGTCCTTGCTTTGCTCTTGCCTTTCTTTCTTTCCTTCCTCTCTTCTTTCTTAAAAAAAAAACCAAAAAAACCCCTCATGTCACCTTTCCAGCCACCATATGGCAAGTATTAGGCTTGCATATGTAAAGTCTCTGTGTTGTTTTTACAAGGATAAATGTTCCCAAGAGTTGTCTAATTTCCAGGTGTTGGTGGGAAGAAAAATACTACAAATAATGGTGATACCCAGACATATTTTTTGCATAGCTTTCCTTACCAGTAAAGTTTTTGAAAGTAATGTGCATATTGTAGATCAGTTGTTAAAAATGCAAAACACAAAGAACTGTAAACAACTTTGATGGCCTGATTAATAATTCAGTTAAACTGGAGGTTAAGAGATGAGTCTATTGCTTCACTTTAAAGACATGGAAAAAAAAAATTTAAGAAATCAGTTGGGTGAAGTAAACTGAAAATACTCATTTCTAGCATATTTAGAATTTATTGCAAGCAAAAAAGCTAGTAGGATGAACCTTGGGCTGAATAGAAAAATAGTAAGTTAAGAGACTCTTAGGGAAATATATGAAAGGGAAAGATAAACTAACCAGCATAGACAGCTACATCATGGAGGTTAGCAACTGCTGGGATTAAGTGAGCACTGTTAGTATTTAATCTGTTAAACCTTAAAAAGGACACTCGATCTTAAAAGCCTTGAGGAACTCCAGGGTGGAGATTCAAAGGAGGTTTCTAGCAGTCCAACATTCTGGGGCAGTCATTTAGTGATAGCAGGGAAAGACTTCCTGCTGAACTAAGATAGGTTTTGATGAGCCTTCCTCATCAAACACCCACTTACCTCACTCCTTTAACACTTTTCCAGCTAACCTGTATTTGTCTTCTGTGTAGTCGGCCTTTGAAGTTAAGATCTCGGACTTGCATGTCACCACTTATGTTCACTGGACCTCAAGTATTCTTCCTTTTCCTTTTAACACTTGAGAAAGAACAAAAGCAAAAAGCAAAACTAAACACATGTCAGGGATGCAATGAATACAAGTTAGGAAGGAATTTATTTTCAACTGGAAGATAAATATATTGGGACAATGTAAGTCCCCAAACAACTTGCTCAATGAGGTTTTAAAAAGGGCTTTACAGTTGCTCATCTGCTCTGAGTTAGGTGCGCAGGATATTCTCAAGAGGTCAAAACAACAAAAAGTGTTCACTCTCAACTTTAGAAAATCAAAGAACTTTGGCAAAAGATTTAGTGAAATATTCAATCAACACAAAGCACTACTCAAAGCATTAACTTGTCCTATTCAACTTAGTGAACTCTAAGACTGTTTGATTTTAAGATACTCAAAAATTCTGAGAAGAAGGAATTAAGGGTAGAAAGAGAGGAAAGCAGAAAGTATGTAGAAAAGGCCACATAGCTACCAACTCCTGGTTTCCAGCAGTGTTCAGCTGATAGAAATTCCAAGAAGAGGTAGGGTCAAGGCATGTTCTTGCCTTGTGCTCAGCCCTAAATATGCTTTGGCCTCCCTGGGCCCTTTCCCCAGGTGGGATTTCTGGTCATTTGGACACTCAGGAGCTGGTTGGGGGCTCCAGAGGTGAGTGTGGAGCATTGCCCCTGCTGTGCCAGGGATGGGCAGCCACTGCCAGGCTGGGATACAGGCTCTAGGAGTGGGGTGCACAGGACAGGGCACTGCCTCACCTGGGCAAGGCCTGACCTGTCCCTTCCCCTTCACGCATGCACCCAGAAATGTCTCAAGGCGTCTGTCTTCCCAGTCCCTCACAAAAAGACAATATTCATTAACAGCTTCCACCCCCAGTGTTATGTCAACTATGATGTGATTCATGTTTCTTGGGATTCTTCCTCCTTTTCTATTGCTTGTCTAGCATTTGTTGGAGTCCAAAACATCCCTCTAGCCACCCTGAAAAGTTTAGAGACCAGACAAAGAGGTTTAGGATCTGTACAAGGGAGTCAGCCAGCCTCACACAGAGCCCAGGAGGACAATGCTCTTAATCTCTGGCCATACAAAATACCCACATTGTGTAAAGAGCCACAAGCTAAAAGAATTCAAAATAAGTAGTTGTTAGTTTATCACAAAATGTAGATGTAGAAGTTAAGATTTTTAGTATATGAGTTTGAAGAGACAAGATAAAGAAATTGAAGAGGAGCCCTGTCCTCCTTGTTCTTGTTTTCGTTGCCCATCTTTTGCTAAGTTGAATTTCAAAGATTAATTTAGAATAAAAATGACATATTAACATAAGTAGTAAGTATTAGTAAAATTTTGTAAATAAAAAAATGTTTTAGACAATAGTTAGATCAAGAAAACAGTACATAAAGTCCAGAACCCTCTGATCCAGCCACTTCTGCTCTTTGCTGTGTATCTCGCTCTGCCAAAGACGCCTTGCAAAGCTGAAAAAAACCTAAAAAATAATAAAAAAATAAAAAACCTTAGCAACACAAACTGTCAAACTCAGCTTGTCTTCTCTAGCACCAGCATAGAACCTTTAAAGCAAAAAACCCCAAAACCCTTATTACCTCAAGAAATAGCAACCCCAAAAAGGATCTCAAAAAAAAGCAACCCTGAAAGCATTAAGTCCATAGCTGAACAGTTCTGTATTGCAAAGGTTTGTATTTCCAAGGAGAGACATGGGCACTGACCCCTGTGCTGCTGGAATTCCATTATTGCCATCTACATTTCAGTCACTTTTCAAACTATGATAGAGATTAAGCACCTCTCTTTTTTTTGTTCTGGATGTCCACCACAGTGGGGTTTAGGCTGCTCAAGAGCAAACTCAGAATTAACTATACATTTACTATACTATATATATAGTATACTATACTACAATATAGTGTATATTTACTATATTTTAACTATGCGTGCATCTGGAGTGTCAGCTAAGACATCCAAGGTCAGTGTGCCCATACCACCATCCAGTTTATCAGTGCTGATATGGGGTGATGTGTCATCATCAAGCACACTTCTACATGGGAGTTCACTGTGGGTTACCTGGTGTCTGGCTATCCCAAATTAATTTTGACAAGGATCCAGTATGTGGCAAAACTGCATTATCTAAATAAGGTTACCTAAAATGGATTTAACAATTCAGGACAAAAAAATATAAGTTCTGCTTCTAGCATTTCTCTGAATAGATGTCAAATTCTCCTTCTATTTCTGTTCTTCTCCCACTTGGTCCCTGGAGAAGGCCTTCCTACCCCAGGTCTTAACATGGTCTTAATCTTCCCATACCCTCGTTCTGTTTGAGCTGTATTCTGTATGCTGGCTTAGATCTAGCTCTTCTTCACAGGTGCACCTCATTTTCCTGACATCCACTGTTACTTGTCCATCAGCAGTTTCAGCATCTTCCCTGTCATTCAGGCTTACAGCTCCTGTGTCAGTTTTGACAGTCTCTTCCCTCTCTGCAGGGCAAGTTGTCACTCCATCATGTCACTATTCTCTAACTCTGTCTTTAGCTTCCATCACTGGAACTGTTATTTGGGATTTAGCTGTCTTTTGTCTCAAGCACTGAGGGTCTAATACCAGCTTGCATCCCTTGTAACTGTCCCAGGAACACCTAGGAACTGGCACTGTTTGGCATCCCTACACTGTACAGTTTTTGCCTCCCACAGTTTTCAAATTTCATGTGTTTCAGTGGAAGTTGTTACACAATGGGACTGAAAACTGGCAACAGAAGACAGAGGCACTGTGGCTTGTTACTAAATCTGTTGTGTGGCACAGTAAACCCAGGAAGGTTTTATTGTCCAAGAAACCTGGGCAGGCTCAGTGCTCTCCCTGGATCACCTGAGTCACTGTGCATCACTGGCCAGGTGATTTTTTGTGGGCAACAGCATCCTTTGTAGGATCATCTGATCAGTTCCTGTGACTAGAAAGACATTTGAACTGTTGTCTTTACTTAAGCTATAGATTATTTGGGGGATTTGAGGTTTTGATGTCTTCAAAAACCTATCAGGAAAAAAAGTATGTTTCCTTGTGGAGGGTTGAACATTATTTCTGGTACTTCTGATGGAGAAGTTCAGTGTCTGTGGAGTGCCTGTGTAATGCTGCAGTTAGCAGTGTGATGGGACAGTGTGATGCTGTGCTGCAGTTGTGGCCTGATAAAGCAAAGGCTCTCTTATTTATTTTTACTACTGTAATGATACATGATCAGAGGTTGCTGTTCAGCTAGTGATTCTTGATGTAATGCATCACCAACATAAGCCTATTTACTATTGTTCCCTTCATAGTGAGATTTCATACCAGCCCTGTGCCTGTACTTCCCAAGCATGACAGCACCTAACACAATGTTCGCTGCTGTGACACAGTCTGGAACTCAGAAACACTGAACTTTTGTTTATTAAATTGTTTCAGAAACTTGACATGGACTAGAACAGCTTTCACAAAAAGTGGCTGTTCTAATTCTGTGAGGTGCAGCCTTCCAAAATTCACTTCTTTTTGGTCTTAGAATATTAAATTACTGTTCATCCTTATATGACTGATTTAAAAGGTTGAGAACTACAAGATTATTGATGTTCTATTTTTTCCAATGCCTCTTCTTTATTGCCTTTTTTTCTTGGTTATCTCTCCTCTTCTTAAAGTCTTAGTGTAATCCTCACCCTCTTCTACACGGAACAAAATACAAACAGCTCCCTTGGCAGTAGTTAGTATGGGGTCCATAAAGAGCTGGCACAAAATTAAAGCAGCAGCAAAATTTTGAGTAAAAATATTGCGTAATCCATGGATATAGGCAGAATATATTTGTAGCATAATTATGAATACGCCACTCCTCTGATTAAGTGTCAGCTTGAAATGTTTATCATCAAAAACTAAAAGTTATATTCAGTTAAGATCCCCCTTTTCTCCTTTTTTTTTTGGGTGTTTTTTTTTTTGGTTTTTTTTTTTTTTGTTTTTGTTTTTTGTTTTTTGTTTTTTTTTTTTGTTTCTCTCTTTTTATAAGAGTTTCATTCTTTCCTGTCCTTCATTTCTAGGAAGGATGACTTCTCTACTGCAGGTTGAGAGATGGGGATGTGCTGATAAAGACTATTAACAGTGTTCACAACAGTGAATCGCTTCAAAATCAAGGGACTGTTTTCAAGATAAGGTGCTTCTGTGAACCCATTCAAGAATGTGTTGGTGGCTGTGAGGGGTCCAGTGGTGTGTTTCTGGAACCTGAGATACTGAGACTCAGCAGTGACAGAATGATTGCTGGGTTTGTCAGGGAACCACTGCCCTCATCCAAGTGTGGGTTTAAGGAATGCCATACAGCTTCTTAAGTTAGGAATGAGAACACATTTGGTACTTATACATGGCAAATCAATACACAATGCATTTAAAATTCTTGTACCTATATTTTTGCACGTGGTCTCTTCCCAGGAGTTTACTCAGGTGTTTCAAATGCAGCTGCCCAAGTATCATGTGAGATGATGACAACTAAAGCTGCCTGGCAAACAGGACATCTGCCTCCTCAATGTTTTAGCTGGACTTTCTATTTTTATCTCTTTTTAAATGTTTACAGCTAAAAATACATATTTATGAGGGAGAGATTGATCTTAAAACTGCCGCAGTCCCATTTGCCATGACACTTCCTTGGTACATAGGAGATAGTGCTCATTCCTTCCCTCCTTGATTCCAGCCAGAGTCCTGTGGCTTATCAGCTGCTATTCTCATGTAACAACCCCAGCTGAGTGTGTAGAGAGGCACAGCACAAGCTCCTCAACAGGTCTGTAAATATGAATGCCTCCCACTGCTCTGCGTTCAGTATATACTGCGATTATGTGTATTCATGAAAAGGCATGTAAGAAAACAAAACTGAAGCAGAAATTATTAATGATACTGTGATATTGATTTCTATTTCACAATTAGTTTCACATTGCCTGAGAGAAGATATTTGGCTGGATTTGCCTGTTTTTCAGGAGAAACATGGCAAATAATAAATTTACTACCAGCTTAGGTTTGCCTTGTGTACTGTTTTCTGTACCACAGAAAACAGGTTGGAACAGCAACAACTTGCTATGGCTTAGTTCTATATTCCAGCAGAGCCTTGAAATTGGCCATGATTTCTGTGTTCTTGGGTGGGTTTTTTTGTTTTGGTTTTTTTTCTGCTCCAAATGAGAGGGAAGAATTCCTTCCTGTAGTTAAAATATGTTTTGAATGAGCAGGTGTTGATTCAGTCAAATTTACAAGCTAATTTTACTTCCTGGGATTTCAACTGTTGAGGCACCAGGGGGAACATTTAAAAAGTGCTGGCAACAATAAGTGCCTATAGATTGTTGGAGTCCAGGACATCCCTCTGGCTGCCCTGAAGGGTTTGGAAACCGGACAGGGGGGTTTGGGATCTGTACAAGGGGGTCAGCCAGCCTCACACAGAGCCCAGAAGGACACTGCTCTTGATCTCTGGCCATGGGAGTGAATACCCACAGTGTATGAAGAACCACAAGCTGAAAGAATTCAAAATAAGTAGTAGTTAGTTTATTACAGAATGTAGATGTAGAAGTTAAGATTTTTAGAATATGGGGTTTGAAGAGACAAGATGGAGGAATTGGGGAGTGGTCCTGTCCTCCTTGTTCTTGCTCTTGTCCCCCATCTTTTGCTGAGTTGGATTTTAAGGATTGGTTTAGAGTAGAAATGACATGTTAACATAGGTAGTAAGTATTGGTAAAACTTTGTAAATAAAAAGTACGTTTTGGACGGTGCTTGGGTCAAGGGGACGGTACATAAAGTCCAGACCCTCTGACCCACCTCACTTCGCCGCGTGTCTCGCTCTGCTGGGGACGCCTTGCAGAGCTGAGAAAGAACTGAAGGATAATGAAAGAATAAACAACTTTGGAAACACGAACTGTCGGACTCAGCTTGTCTTCTCTGGCACCGGTGTGGAACCCTTTGGGCAAGAAAAGCCCAAAAACCTTATTACCTCGGGGAACAGCAACCCTGAGGAAATCTCAGGGAACAGCAACCCTGAGGAAATCTCAGGGAACAGCAACCTTGAGAATAGATCATTATTTCAGATTGTTGTTGTGGGAGGAAATGATGCAGTGTTTGGTTCATCAGCTAAAGTTCTATTTTAAAGCATCAGTCAGGCTCAAGGAGGTCAGACAGTACCTAGAAAGATCTCTTCTGAAACCCTTTAGTTCCCTAACTCCATAAAAGAATAGTTGGAAGTAGAAAATAGACCATACCAGAGGAAAGTTGTTGTCCTGGCACAGTTCCACTGGCTTAAATGGAGTTATACTGATTTACACAAGCTAAGTGTCTGCCCTTAAGTTGATTGTTTAGAAGTCATCCAGGAGTATTTTCATACCTTTCAAGGGGAAATTCAGATGGTCTCTAAAATCTGTGACACTTTAGTAACTGAAGTGTAAAGCTGCAAAACAGTTACCGAGGCACTTTCTTTTTTAAAAATGGCACTCCTAAGAAAAATCAAATGCTACAAAATAGCTTTATAGCTAAAAATAGCTCTGTCCTGGTGATTTGGAAAGTTCAGGTGCTGTGGACTTAACTATTTGTATTCAGGCTGTGGTAAGCATTCTGCTGTTAACAAAGAGAATTTCTTTCCATGCTGATGTTACAAAATGTATTCTTGATTAGTCAATGACATGTGATCAGGCAGTTCCAAATTATCCACAATATTATTATTATTATTTATCATGGCAGCAGAAGAAAACCTTTTATGCTATTTCTAGATCAGTTAGAGTGATTCTTTTTGTGTGTGTGTAATACCATTGAAGAGTCTCAGTCTTTCTATGTGAGAAAATAAAGTATTAAGTAATAGAACATTCCTATTTCTTTTCACTTCTATTAATCAGACTTTTTAGTATTTTTTGATGTGTGGAGTCTTTTTGATACACGAAGTGAAATTATAGAAATGGTTTGCAAGTCCAGAAATTCTGCACTGGGAAATGTGCAAACAGATCTATCTGTGTCTTCTCCCTACCAAGTAGGGAGATGTTCCTATTGACATATTTCATGGTACTCCATTTTCAGTCCCTTTCTTCTCTCTGGAGAGGGCTCTTTAGCTGGACTAGATGGCAGATGATGCTCTTTCTTTGACTGAAGTAGAGAGGAGATTGGGTGAGTTGAAATTGGTGCTGTCCCAGCACCTCATCTTCCCCTGAGAGAGCAGGACTGCAGGAAGAAACAAAGCTTTGTGGATATCTTGATACACTTCCCTTCAGGGGGATTTGTTCAGATAGAATTAAAAAGCAAAGTAATTACACTAGAACAAAATATTTTTTATCCTTAGACTAGAGTATCCACATGGGGGAGTTATATCAGCACAGCTATGGCACTGTAATTTTCCTGTTGAAGCCAGGCTGCTCAGATTCTCCCTCCAGCTAAACCCCAACATGACCTGCTACCACAAGTGGGAAGAAAGGGAATAAAGCAGGTTCACTGGGCCCTTCATCACCTCCCACACAACACCTTCAGATAAAAACTGTAATTCTGGTGTGGATAAGAACAGCAATGAATGAAATAAAGTGAAACATAAAAGCTTTTTTTAGGTTTGTTTTTTTTTTTTTGGTACATTATTGAAATGTTCTGTGAAATATAATGAGCCTGACAAAAGAGGGAATATGATGATACAGCACAGAGCCATGCTCCATGGAGATGTATAGGCAGTTCTGACCACCTGGACTAGTGTAATCAGTAGCTTATCTTATTAGTACATTCAAATGCATTTTTAAAGGCAATATTTTGCAGTTCCTGAATATTTAATTTTAAAATTAAAAAGACATTTGAGAGTTGAGAATAATAGATGAGGTTTTTTAAAAAAAAAATTATGCAGTTTATTTAGTTTGCTAACAGAATTTGTGTGACAGACAATAAATCATGATTTCAAATTCATTCAGGAGATTAAATACAGGGCTTTCTCAAAGGTCTGAGTCATAATTCTTGGTCCGATTCTCTCTTAAAATTCATTTCTAATTAAGAAATTTAAAATACCCTTCTAATTTCATCTTATTACAGTAACATGTTAACTCCATAATTTGTTCTCTAAGGCTTTAACATTGCATGTTATTCATGTGTATCATAGTGCCTAACTTCACATTAATCTTGGTGGAATCTAGTGTCCTTACAAAAGGATGTTGTTGGTAAAGTCAGCTCCTTGGAGCAGTTTTTTCTCTTGTTGGTTTACATAAGTTGCTTTAAGACATTTTCTTTTTTTCTGGTGATGCCATACTTTGCAGAAATACACAAATTGTGTAAAAGAGCTGTCAATTATTTGATCAAGGTAAGAGAGATTCCTAAGGAGAGAGTTTATTAAAAAGGAATTGTTGATCAGTTTATCAAAGAAAGATCTGATATAGAAATGATATGGGTGCAATGTAAGGGTTACCAATTCAGTATGTCATTTGCAAGTTCTTACAGTACAGTTTGTAAAGCAGCTGCTTTCTTGAACTTCAAGCTTGTCAGGGAAGGAGCTATTCTTTTATACTTCTCTGTTAAGCAACCTATGAGAATGTGGATGTTCAGAGATGTGAAAATTATTAAAACACCACTAATTAGTTTGACAAAGTAAGAGATTTAAGTGTGAAAAACCTCTAAGAGATGTATTAGTGTTGTAAAAATTAGAAAGGGAGTGAATAAGCCCATGCTGGTGGAGCAGAGAACACCCTCAAAGCACTGATGGCAGCTTCCTCATTGCAGTGGGGTCACCAAGAAGTTACTGGAGTTTTGGGGATAGGACATCTGCATGAGACAAAGCAGAGAAATGAACAGGGTTTTATTTCCAAATCTTGCACGTCTCAAAAGCATTTTGTTGTCCTTTGTCAGTATCCCACCTGCAGAATACATGGCCAGCTCCAAAGCCTGTGGCTCGGGGATGGCATCAGTGGATGTGGAGTGGAGAAGGTTTTTTCACCAACCCCGTTGAGGTGTTGCCAGCAGCAAGCAGTGTGCTCCCCAAGCACAGCTGGCCAGACAAGTCCAGTAACAGCAGCTGATTTTAAAGTCACTGAAGGAAAGTTTCAAACACTTCAGCTTACCTGTCACAGAGTGCCGATAGGTAACAAAGCCTATCCCTGTCTTTCCCTCAGCAAGATTCCCATGCTTAGGAGACTGTGTGAATGTTAGAGTAGAAGTAGATTGTGTGGTTGGTGAAGTTAGGAAGCATCAGCCTTATGACTGCCTATCCAAGCTTAATTTTTACCATTTTATAAACATATCCAGGCTTCGTTAGACATCCAGATCATGATTTTCCTCAGAGGAAATTTCCTGCTTCCTAGGAGGAAGGAGTGTGAAGACACAAAGGGTCGTATATAAGTTCTCAACGTCTCTATAAATATGTTCATAAGCTTTATCTTTGTCATAAATCTCTAAAGAGTTTGGGTTTGTTCAGTAGATATAATTTTAATGAAATATGTGTTTTCAGTGTTAATTTTGTCTTTTGTGGGGTAGCATATCTGAAGCAATGATAATTTTTCACTGTAAGAATTCATTATTTTCAATAAGATAACCTCAAAGCATGTGGAATTTAGCAAAGCTACCTACTTGCGGTTTTAAAGTAAAAAGCTCAAAACCATGTTTCGTGTCTCATTGTAGATGGCATTTTGATGGATTGTTCTACATAAATGCATTATTTTATCAGTGAATCCTTATCAATGTGTATTGATTCATCAAATATTTGTATTTGATGTATGGTGTGATATTTATGTGTGATGTATATTTAGTTGTCAAATTATCTTATTGCTGTTTATCAATACCTGCAGGGAGGGTGTCAAGGGGGTTGAGCCAGGCTCAGCTCTGTGCTGTTGATCAGTAGGACAAGAGGCAATGGCCAGACACTGATGCACACATATGAAGTTCCACCTGAATATGAAGAAAAACTCCTTTACTGGGCATATGATCACACAAGGAAGAGATATCCCAGAGAGGGTGAGGAGTCTTCCTCAGCGGAGATTTCCAAAAGCTGCCTGGACACAAACCCAAGCAACTTTCTGTAAAGGCCCCTGCTTAAGCAGGGAGGTTGGACTAGATGACCTTCAGTGGTCTCTTCCACCCTCACCTATTCTGTGATGCCATGTTTTAAATAAAACTTAAGAAATTATTCCTATATTCAAAGTTTAGTTTTTGTTTGGAGCTTTTTAGCTGCTACCTGTTCTGGTAGAACAAAGCTTAGTTCACTGTAATAACAATGGCTGCAGTGAGCTCTCAGATCAGCCACTGTGTATAATCACCTAAAGACACAACAATAATAAAAACATATTTCCCAAATAGTTATTTGGCAGCGACTGTGCTTGACTGTATTCCCAGTGGAAAAAAGGGAATGGCTTGGATTTAACACTTTCAAATGAATGTAAATTAGTTTAATACAAACATGAACTTCGCTATGAAGTGAACGCTGGTTATTAAAAATAAATAAATCTGGAACAAACATGCTCCAGTAAAGAAGATTGGCATAAGAGTAGCAGTTATGCTATGAGATTTTAGGTTAGCATCCTCTGATCACATAATTTATTGGCTCATTCCATATATATATATATATGAAGTAATTCATCAGAAGATTTCCTTTTCTTAGCATCACAGAAATGTATTTTAAAAACCTTAAGATGCAAAATAAATGTGTGGAAAACAAACAGAATTAGATTTACCAAACCTTAAACAACTATCATCAAAAGAAAAACCAAAAAAACAAAAAAAACCACGATAATATGAAATTTTAATACCTACACAAGCTACCAGTAATCTTTTTTTGAGAGGCAGAATGTGGCACTATTTCTAGATAACAATCCACTCCTTTTCTTCCCTGGACATGGTTACCACTGAAATGCAACCACTAGTATGTGTTTGTATTTTGCTTCTAATCAGCAGATTTGAGTGCAATTAAGTATTTTGCAGGTGAGGTGTTAATGCTAATATGGCCCATCAGCTGTGTGCTGCCACTTGAATTGGTCCACTGGAAAATCTTGAGACAAACAACATTGAATTAGGCTCACAGCCATGAGCAGCTGTGCTAAGTACCACTGGCATTGCCTCAGATGTGCAATTCTCAGAGTGAGCCTCCTGCTAGCTGCTTTTAAAATGTGTTTATGGTGGTGACAAAAACTTTCCATCATCAATTCTTCTTGGGCCTCTCTGCCTCTTAGCTGAAATATAACAGCTGCCTGCAAGGGGAGGGATGCTCAGTCGTATTAATTTTCATTGGATGAAAAGGATCTTTTTTCCTTCAGGCTAAAGGTTTAACCTTTATGAGTTTCATGAGTAACAAAAAGCAGCCAGATTTTTATTATATGGGGTAGAGTTGCACATTTGTTCATAATAATCAGCACTGGGCAGTTTACTGTGTATCGATCCAAAACAAACCTGATTACCCATGTAAGCTGTTTCCTTCTCAAGCCTACATTTGGCATAGGAAAACAAACTTGTTTAATCATGGGTTTTCAAATGCTTACCATGTGTGTCACCACAGCCTGATTTAACGTTTGAGATCGATGAAAGGCATACTATCTCAAGAAGTGCATCAGCAGGTTTATGTAGGATACTCTCCCCCCTCAACAACCTGATATGTATTTAGGAGTTACCTTTCTGAGTACACAAGCATTTCCATGGGTACCCTGTCAGGCCCAGCAGCCTAAAGAGGAAAGACCCAGCAACACCTTTATAGCAGTGTCTTTGCAGCTGTTATAAAATTAAATACCATAGAGCTTTTTTAAATTTATAGAACAGTGCTGGTAGATTTCTTCTGACTTTCTGTGGAGGGTTTGCCAACCTTCACAGAGAGTGAAGAGCATACTATGAGGGCCTTTTTGGAAAGAATTGCTTAAGCAAGCTGATCATTGAAGGGAGGAGAGGAAAAAAAAAGACAGGAAAGAGCATTTATGTTTATTTTTGGAATTCTCTTTTAGTTACAAAAGCCAAAACAGTGTAGAAACTGTCTTCTGACTTGTTACTCTGTTGAGGATGAGAAAATCTTCAGCTGGGTATAGTTACACAAAGTTACAGTTATATAAAGACACCATGAAAGTATGATGGATGAGGCAGCAGTAGTTGGGCGATGAAATGAAAACTCATGAGGTCCTTGTATCACTTGGCAGTGAGAATATTGCTGTGTTAGAGGGACTGACAAGAAAAGCTCACAAGCGGAAGGGCAGTTTGATCATAAAGGGGAGTTAGGATGTGAGAATTGGATTTCTTTTTTTTTCAGTATCTGTCAGCCCTCTCAGTAGCTGAGAAGGCGTTTGTTTGGCCTTGATTTGGGGCTGTGGTTGGATATAAGGTGTTGCACCTTAGTCTTGAGGTGACTGGTAGGTGGTGGAGAGATTTACAATTCAAAGGGGCAGGAAAGTGTGGCAGGACTGATGGGAGACAGCAGTGGAGGGAACTGAAGCATACAAGGACCACTGCCCCTGCAGTGTAAGCATAGTTTACACATGCTAACAGTCTATTTCTATGTGCTTTTAATCTCTGGTTGTTAAAGAAGCCTTTCTTTCTCTATTCCTCTTTTTTTTTTTTTTTTTTTTTTTTTTTTTTTTGGCATGAGTAGCATCTCTCTGAAGGGTGAGAATATTTCTTAATATCTGGCAGCCTTGAACTGTGGAGAATGCAGTACTACCTGTTGAGACTCTAGCAGAATACGAAAAAAAAAAGCCAAGTTCTGTTAATTCATTGGTGGTGCATCAGAAGTGGTGAAAGATGAGAAATCTGCTGAGCAGCTGCTAGATATTTAAAAACTACAAAAGGGAAAAGTAAGAGTTATGATATCCAAGTTATGCTCTTCCCCAGTAATCTCAAAAATCAGAATGAACCATAATAAAAGAAATATTATAAATTTTGCTTCTAGGAGACCAAAAAGGCATTTGGAAGTAAAGGAGTCCCACTAATGGGTTAGTAAACTCATCTAGCATGTACTGTTCAAGGGATTGCTGGTCTCTGGGCATTTCAGATGTATCTTTTACAGAGTTAATGCACTAATATGTCTTTGTATCAATAGAAATAGCAGGACTGGCTAAGTGAGAGCTTTTAGTATTCAAGTGAGAGCTAGCATCATACATAAGAATATGATTTCTGCATTGTTTTTATTTTTTGTCATGTTATACTGCAGGAAGTGAAGAAGAGAACATGTAACTGAGACTACCCCAATAGTCATATTCTCCTCAAGTGCAACTTAAAGGCTTAATTAAGCTTCTCTTTCGTACACAGCATTTAAAAAAAAAAAAAAAGGCAAAGTATGGAATGTATGGTGTAGTTTTGGTAAGCAGAAATTGAACAGAAGACTCCTTCACCACTGATCTTTTAACATCAACTTACTTATGCTTAGTAGACCAAACAACAATCATCTCTATAGTAAGGGTGCCGGATTCTTGCATTTACCTGCGAAACACAAGCTAGTTCCATAAAATCATGGTAGTTTGTCTATCGTTGCTGGTTTGAGGTGTACAGCAACGTTCCTCAGGCATTTCCTCTTGGAAAAATATGGTACTTCATAACCTTGTATATCTCCTTATGAAGAAGATGGAAATAAAGTAGGTAAACACTAGTCTAATCTAGTTCTGTATATTTTCAGAGTGCTTTGCAACATTACACAGTTCTGACTGAAAGCAGTCTTTCCTGTATACTTTTAACCAATACAATTTCTCTCTGTTTTAGGAAGAGAAACAGGCTAATTTTATTCTAGGTGTATTAATTTCTACTTCTCCTTTTGTTTTGATATCCTATATTATTTTGCATCAGTTCTTGTGGGGATTTTTGCTGGCTCTCTGTATTTTGAATGTAAGATCATCTATATATTTTGTCAGTGATCTTGTCAGGTCAGTGTGATTCAAATTAGTTAACCAAAAGATGAAAGTAGCCTTTAGTAGTTATTCCTCAGAATTTTATTTTCTAAATATCCATCTGTGGATGATAAAAATTCCTTTTCAAGTGAGGATTTATTTTGAATCTTTTGAATCATGTTTACAGCCCGCTTCTCCTCTTCCTCCTCATTTCTCTTTGATTGTCAGCAACATCAATCATTGAAATGATATGTAAAATAATTTGGATGACATTTCAGAAATAGAAGAATAACAGAAAACATCCAAAACAAAGTCAGTTGTGATGATACAGGAGGAACTCAGCCTCTATGCTGTACTGTTTCCTCTGCCACTTTCAGAATGACCCTTAAGAGAGTTGATAAGAGCATATCCTGCATGGAGAGCTGTTCTTTTAAGATATGGGGTTGTATTGCTGTTTTTGTTTGCTTTGGAGGCCCTTTTGTTACTATTTTGTCTTTTCAGTGGGTTCTACTCTTTCAAGGGGAAAGACACCTCAATGAGAAGTAATAACCAGTGTAAGGCCTTTGAATACTTAACTATACAGTAATGAAAGATGAGTTATATAACTCAGCTTCTACAAAAATCTTTTTTAAAACTTAGCCTTCCTTTCACAATAGCAATAGTAAGGTTTCTGTCTCATCTTGTGGCTAAAGAATTTATGCAGCACTCTGATGCTTAAATGAGGAGTTTTTCTTGGAAACGGGTGGGGACTTTAACTTGCATTACTCAGAGATTGACATACCATTTTTGCATATAAAACTATTGTCCCTGTTTTAAAGGTTATTAAAAGACTGAATGTATTTTAGAAAATGATTACAAAAAACGGAGGAAAGACTGTATCAAGTGCCTTTCAACAAAAGATTTTTAAAAGTCCATCCCTTTAGCTGACTCAAAAGCATTGAGAGATGATTTAGTTGCAGTATATATATGAATGTTTTGATGCTAAGACACTTTTGAGTACTAAAGACTCTTTAATGACTTTTTAGCAGCAGTGGGAAAAGGGGTAATAAGAGAAGGACTAAAATGTTAACCCACAACCTACAATTAAAATTGATGGATGTTTTTAAAGGATAGGATATTCTTTATGATTGGAGGTGGCAGATTCTCTTTACATCAAGGTGTTTTCAAATTCCTCTGAGATGATGCTGGGTTTCAAAATGCACCTTTCAAAAAATTGATATGGATTTGGCACAGGCACTGCTGGTTGATGTTAAAGATCTATGGAATGTAGCCCTTTTTCTTTCACTGTCCTACTTGCCTTTAAACTTCATGAACTTTAGACTCACTTATGAAATACTATTCATGGATTTGTCTTATTGTTTGAAGTATTTATTTTTTTCAGCCTATATAGGACCAAAGATATGATAGGCTTCTTATTTCACATTATTTTATGTTCTCTGATTCAGTTGTTTTGAAAGCAAGATGCTGGGGACTGCTTTACTCTCCTTTTTTCTTATTGATTGGTAGAAAGTAGGTGTTTAAAAAACTGACTCTACCCAGGCAGTGTTAATGCTGACCCAAGAGACTTGAGTTAAGGCTATCAGAAGAAACAAGTTAGATTCTCCACTGAAGTGAGTCTGTCATCTAACAAAGCTCTCTAACCTTTCTGAGACAGTATAGGCAAAAAAAAAAAAAAAAAAAA